>OZ023240.1:4537104-4943231 GCA_964006365.1 Trididemnum miniatum
TTGGGGGAAATAATTCCTGAAATAATAACTTGTGTATATTGTTTTTAAAGCCAAAAAAATTTTTGGGAAAATGTTAAATAACTTATTTTGGGAAAGTGAATTTTAAAACTAAGATCTTTGGGGAAAATTTTTAGATAATAGATTGGTTTTAAACTCAAAAAACGGGCTGCACTTTAAGCAATTCTTAGTTTAGGAAACATTGAGTGCAAAACCCAGTTGTTTCATATAGCACTCGATGAGTTTTCATACGGCCCGCGCTTGTTGCTGCTAAATGTATTATTTTTGGCCTACAAGCACATGTAAAGTTAGATAGCCTGTCCAATCTAACTGGAGGTTGCTTTTTTACGCTGTAAATGCGACAAGACTATCTGATTGAGACGACAAAAACCGGCGAGAAAAGTTTAAACCATTATTACGTCATAATTGCAACAGAAACCATTTTTGTTACGAAGAGCAGCAAAACACATAGAACCACAAAAGACTATTAGCCTTCGGGTACTTTACATTATGAAATTTGTTCCTCTTGGAGAAAACTTTGGCGCCCCTGGTCTAAGGCCAACCACCAAAAACCTTACATGCTTTATCTAAGTTGATCACTTGGTCTGTAGGATAATCGAGCCGTCTAAAAATTTTCTGAGATTTATCTGCGTGTTTGGCAGATATTGGAGCTGGGCAAGCCATCTTAAATTTTTATAGCATTTATCTACGGGCATTGGTAAATGTTGCTACATTAGCAAAACGGAAAGCCGGAAGCCATAGTAGTCTGCGATTTATTGCTTTTCAAGGCCTTACCACGCGCATGCGCTTAAATTTTGCTTAGACGTAAATGCTAAGCATTATAAACTAGCATTTGTGTAGCTGTTTTGCTTGATGAGACAGAATGCGTCATCAAAAATCAAAATCAAATCTTCATTATACTCGCCGTATTACGCCGAAGCGTGTAACGAGTTGCGGGGCCCATCTCCGCGGCTTAGCGCCTGGGTTACACAGCTCCGAAGAAACGCCGCAACGGTGGCGAGTCGTTGGCGACACTGTGCCGATTTGACCGGCCCGGGAATCGAACCCCAGACCTCCCGCACCGAAAGCGTGCGCTTTGCAACTGAGCTAACGGCCGGTTCAGAATGCGTCATCTACCCCAAATTGATATAGGCCTAGTTAAATTTTGCAGTATATTTCCACTTGAAATAAAACCGATGACAACTCCAATTTCACAAGTCATTTAATAAGCTATTGTTGTCTTTTTTCTCACTACTTATGCTATAGCAATTTTAAGTTACATACCTGTGTCTAGTCATTTTAATTTCAAGTTCAACATTATTATGATAGACAGTTGCGCAAGCGGCTAACCTTCACTCTACCGCATAAACCAAACAACCTAAGCTTTCAACTTGCAGTATACCATCGTTTGTCAGCGTAATTTATTAATTTTGCTGGCAGACTTTAATAATAATTAAATGTGCATGATGTAATTCATCATTCTAATAAAATAGCACTTTTCAGAAATTAATTAAATTTTACTTTACGCTTCAATAAACTTTACGGTTTAGTGATCAGCGCAATCAGTGAGCGCCAAAATAATCGAAATTCGAATTAATTGATGCGTCGGAACTGAAACTGCTGCTTCTTGCTGGAGTAAAAAGCTAATTTAAAATCTAAAGGTTCCGGTAACGACTTAGGTAGGCTATGTAGACACAATGATTTTAAAGTTATCTGCAGATTCATGTGTTCAACTTGCTGAAGTGAGCTATCATAGCATGCAGTATCTACAGATTTAGAAATGCTGCGAAGACCACAAGTACTAGTAGTCCGCAGGTCTTTTTATTACTAGCTACTAGACTTAAGACCTAGCTGCCTAGTCAGATGTCAGTAAGTTACTGGTTGCGCATGCTTCTTTTAGGTCTGCTAATGGCGGGATAGAAAATTAAAACAACTTGTTTTTTCACGAACTTTTAAATAATTTGAATTTGGAAAAGCTTATCAGAAGGCAAAAAAAATTTCAAGGTCTACTGGTACTGACCCTTTTCAGTGATTCTTAACTCCCAGAGTGCACTAGTACAGGTACGGAGGGATGGTAGAACTGGAGATTGGAGTGACTACAGTTCAAATTTAGAATTGTTAAGCTGGGTTTACATAAGCTAAAAAAATAGTGCAAAACGGTGAGAAGCTGAGCTTTTATTTTAGGAAGTGGCTAAAGTTACGTGACCGTAACATTTGCCTCTTTAGTTTATTTTATTACTTCGTCACGCTCTCGTACAATCAGGGAAGCGTGAAGGGATAATAAAATAAACCAAAGAGACAAATGTTACGGTCACGTAACCTTAGCCTCTGCCTTTATTTTATAGACCTAATGTCATGCAACTTGGCTTTGCTAGTTGAGCAAAGTGGAGCCAAGCTTCATTGCAAGCTTCAAAGAACAAACAAAGCTCAGCTCTGCTCCATTGACGTTTTTTTGTTCGTGTAAACCCACTATTAGTAGTTGCAAGTTGGACCATTAGAGGTTGGAGTTGATAAGAGTTTTGGGGAAATCTGAAGCTGAGTTGATCTGAGAAAAATGAGTCAATCTAAATGAGCCTCCAAGTGGAGAAAACCGATTTGGAAATGACACTGCTGCCACTTCCCAATTTTATGTTAAAGTACCACAATACCCATTACACTGATACTGGTATGGATCTTGCTTATCCAAAGTGTTGACTGGATATATAAGCAATCAAATAGCTTGCAATGTACATTTATTGATGTAAAAACATGGTAAATTTCAGAATTAGAGAATGGGCCTAGCAGTCATGTTATATAGCTGATGCTTCATGCTGTTAATGTGATGTATGTACAACTACTGTGTCGAATTGTCATTGAAGTTTCTGATCATCAATTCATCATAACATGTATTTACCTTTGTGTGTGAAACCAAAACAGACATGCAACGAATCAAGGTAAGTGACTGATAAACAGTAAACATTATGCATGTTGTGTTGTAAATGCTAAGGCATTATGTAATGCTTCACACTAATAACTGATTGTATATGATACCCAGTTTTGTTAGGCATCCATGTGGCAGTGATAAACATTTAAATTGTTTTGTGAAACAGTCAAAAATGTGCCATCATATATTTAAAATATTGACAGAAGAGCAGTTCAAACTTTTTCTCGATATGCCATGCACATCAATATGAATATGAGTATGTTACCAATCAAGTGCATTGTGATTATTCTACTTCATACTGCTATTTATAAATTTTTGCCTACCTAAGGCGCTTTAACCAATAGGCCCGGTATGCAACTCATAGAAAGTGACACGTGATTATGTAGTGAGTGGTTTCATGATTTTACGTATGCAATAAGCAGTAAAATCAAAGAACTTGGTGCAAAAAATATGGCTTGACATGCACTGCATAGCTCCCTGCAGCTGTGTGTTAGAAACTTGTTATGATAGTATACTGCTCTTTCAGTTTTATTATGTAAAGTTAAAGCAGTGGTTATGACACATGGGCAACATGCATATAAAATAATTCACAGTGGATTATTTTTGCATCAACCTCTTTCATGAAAATCAGCAAACTTATTTTGTGACAATTACAGGTCAGCATAATTTGATGCTAGTCAAGCTGTTGCATGTTGTTTTCTGTGTCTTTGATGAAAAATTATTATTAAATCAAGTAATGTGGCGTTAATGAACTTTGTTGATTGGAAATTTGAAATAATGTTTAAAATTTGAAAAGGCTATAGACTGGCTAAATTTTTTGTAGCTGTTGTTCCTGTTACTAAAAATGATCAAACCTCAATTAGCAGTTTTTATCCAATGGTTATTATTGGGTAAAGAAATTAAAAATGTAATTCCACATAAGCAAGCCTGCTCCAAGCAAGTGGTTTATTGCTAAACGTTTTTGTGAAGTTTCAGAAATTGATTGTTTGGTACAGTTAAACATAAATGATAATTATTTAGTTGGGATGCAAAGGTGTGAACAACCTAAAGACTGCCATGGGAGCCCATGCTAAGGTTTTTATGTGCTTAACGCTAAGAAAGCATAAATTATAAAGCGCTAGAGTCCTTGAATGCTTGTCTGTTATTTAAGACAAACTCTATGGCATTGGAGCATTAAGATGGGTTTTCGAACTCAACTTCAATAAAAAGATTATAGCCAGTATATTTGCAATCATACTCACAAACGTTTCGGTAAAAACTTATACCATCATCAGTGTGAAACTACATAGGCACTAGGCTAGAATAACCAGCACAAGAAAGAAATTATTTTAAATACAGCATAACTATTACGTCATAAAGAAAGTAGTTGGGATTTACGTAAAATATAACTAAAGGGGCAAATTAAACAATTACGTGCAACTGGAGTGACTAGATTAGTAGTAGGATTATTAAGTACAAACACTGTAGGATTAATTAAATCATAACTAAAAAAAGACGTTGAATATAAATGGAAATTAAACACGTTACTAATTGCGATTTAGGCCTACACGAATATTGTGCGAAGTGAGCTAAATGTTAAATAGGTAGATGGGGTTGGAAGAGTCATCAATATTTAATTGTGGTTGAAGATTTTGGATGAGTAGAGTTTCTTTGATGCGGAGTTTTCGGATGTTATTGCTGTGAGCTAGTATTTCGGGGGAATGAAAGTTCATCGTATGGTCTGGGTTATTTTTCAAGTGTTGGGACACATCAGTTTCATTCTTAGTTGAGTTTTTTGGCATATGGTCATTGATTCTAATCTTCAGATTTCTTTTGGTTTGTCCAATGTATGATTGTCCGCATGAGCAATTGAGTTTATACACTACTCCTGAGCTGTGTAGCAGTGTTTGACGGTCCTTGTACCTGAATTTTTGGCCAATAGTTGTTGTTTCGTGTACCATAACAAATTTTGATTTTTGGGAAAGTTTTTTGAATAAATATTGCCGAATTTCTTTTTCAATTTGATGAGACATGTCTCCGATATACGGTAGTTTTAAAATCGAGAATATGGGTCTTGTTTTGCTTTCAGAGTCTGGCTTTTCTTCGACTTCTGGAGTTTTTACTTTTTCATGCATTTTGTTGAAAAAAATTCGAATTTGCTGATTAAGAAATCCAGTCGGATAGCCGTTTTTCTCTAGCATGGTGGAAATAATTTTGAAATCTTCGTGGATAAGTGAATAGGAATTGCAAATTTTGTAAGCTCTGTGCAAGAGGTTCCTCACTAAATTAATCTTGTATTTCAGAGGCACAAAGCTTTGCCACTTGATGTAAAGTCCGGTATGAGTGGGTTTACGGTACGTTTTTAAGGCTAGTTTTCCATCTTGATTACTAATCCATACATCCAAGAAAGCCAATTGGTTGTTCTTAGTTCATAGGTAAATTGTATGTTAGGGTGAATAGAATTAAGATGTTTGTAAAATTCGGTAATGTGGGCGCGTTTTTCAAAAGTAGCAAAGCACGCGTTTTTCAAAATTATCCACGAAGATTTCAAAATTATTTCCACCATGCTAGAGAAAAACGGCTATCCGACTGGATTTCTTAATCAGCAAATTCGAATTTTTTTCAACAAAATGCATGAAAAAGTAAAAACTCCAGAAGTCGAAGAAAGGCCAGACTCTGAAAGCAAAACAAGACCCATATTCTCGATTTTAAAACTACCGTATATCGGAGACATGTCTCATCAAATTGAAAAAGAAATTCGGCAATATCTATTCAAAAAACTTTCCCAAAAATCAAAATTTGTTATGGTACACGAAACAACAACTATTGGCCAAAAATTCAGGTACAAGGACCGTCAAACACTGCTACACAGCTCAGGAGTAGTGTATAAACTCAATTGCTCATGCGGACAATCATACATTGGACAAACCAAAAGAAATTTGAAGATTAGAATCAATGACCATATGTCAAAAAACTCAACTAAGAATGAAACTGATGTGTCCCAACACTTGAAAAATAACCCAGACCATACGATGAACTTTCATTCCCCCGAAATACTAGCTCACAGCAATAACATCCGAAAACTCCGCATCAAAGAAACTCTACTCATCCAAAATCTTCAACCACAATTAAATATTGATGACTCTTCCAATCCCATCTACCTATTTAACATTTAGCTCACTTCGCACAATATTCGTGTAGGCCTAAATCGCAATTAGTAACGTGTTTAATTTCCATTTATATTCAACGTCTTTTTTTAGTTATGATTTAATTAATCCTACAGTGTTTGTTCTTAATAATCCTACTACTAATCTAGTCACTCCAGTTGCACGTAATTGTTTAATTTGCCCCTTTAGTTATATTTTACGTAAATCCCAACTACTTTGTTTATGACGTAATAGTTATGCTGTATTTAAAATAATTTCTTTCTTGTGCTGGTTATTCTAGCCTAGTGCCTATGTAGTTTCACACTGATGATGGTATAAGTTTTTACCGAAACGTTTGTGAGTATGATTGCAAATATACTGGCTATAATCTTTCTATGGCATTGGTTTACTTGCCTGTCTATAACGCGCAAAAGGTTTTCATCAACGCATAAAACTGTTCAGTTCCAAAAGACCTGTTCGCACTGTAGATAGGAGTAAATAATAATTTGGTTTGAAACGCTATATGTCTTGTTATTACCATATTGCTTCACGCTACAATAAAACCGAATTGTCTCTTTTGTTCTATATCTAAGACACCCCTTCACTCGAACTGCTGAAGATTTGACCTTAAATGAAAGCCTACCAAAGCAGATGCGCGGGCTCTCCAGTTTGCTTTTTCTTACCCAGTCATTCCAAACTGTTTTTCATAGTTGAAATTTAACAAAAGCACTGCTGGACATAAGCCCAAGTTTAAACGGTTTCTCTCAAATACTGCAATTTATATAATCTGATGGAAATTTTCATTTTCATCATGCGCTTTTCTGGCTCATTATTTATATACAGCTCAGATGGCCGAGTGGTATAGAGCGTCTGTCTCTTGAGCTGTAGACTCGGGTTCGATTCCGAGTCGGGTCAAACCAATGACTTTAAAATTGGTATTCACAGCTTCCCTGCTTGACGTTCAGAATTAAAGGGACAGTGTGGAGAACAAGCCGGCAAGTTTACTTGTTGTGCCGTTGGGAAAAGCACTTAGCGGGATTCCCCCATCTTGGTGTGGTAGACAGATGGCTGGCAACTCCTAAGCGAGCTCGCATAGCGCATTGATTGCTTTCTCGTGATAGGAGGATAAATATGCACCTAACTAACTAACTATATACAATATTTGGGCTTACAATTGCTCCATCTTTTTAGGGAATTCTGCGAAGAATGTGCATCGAAACACTAAATTCTGCAGACAGTTGATGCTATCTAATGCGTCCTGAATGAAAGCGAACGGAAAAAACAATTGAGACAAATGGTAAAATAAAAACTTCTCAGATGCATAATATGCGAAAACAGACGTTTTAGGGGGAAAACTTTGAACTGATAACTTGTCGAATTTATTCCAAAGAAGTGTGTTGCTGCTTACCGATTGTATAACATTTGCACTAAACATTGTTTGCCCGTCTTTGTTTCCTGATTTCTATTCTAACGTATGGGTGTCATGTTTTTTTAGCCTATTTTGTTTGGTTAGTTTTTATGCAACATCATGACTGTGGCTGGTTGCTTATTGACATAATTTTGCTTCAGCGAAATATCTGACTGACATAACGTAAATATAATTAGGCATAGTCGAAACCTTCGTGACACAAGCTCTTGGTTATGGTTGAGAGCTACTGTAATTGCCTTTTAACATCTTGTTAAACTTGATTGCTGCTAACCTTGTTTTTGTGAGCGCACAATAGTTTGCACTTAAAGTGCACAGTAAATTGTTGATAATAACTAAAATTAATTAATTTTATGTATCATAATACTTCATTATTTTGTATCTTTGCAAAAGCATTATTTTGTATTGTCTCTGCGTATGCACTTCATTTTTTATTCTTTGAGTAGCATACTGTAACTGCTCCGTATCTATGATTGTTTATTTTTTTACATACATTTGTGAGTTAAAAATGCTTGGGTTTGCATATGGTTGAGGCAGATTTCTATTTGTGCTTGCAGGAATTGGTTACTTGCAATTCTCATTTAAATTGAGGTCATAATCGCATAATATTTACATCGTTTGGATCAGTTTTATTTATAATCGCTTCATATGTGAACCTAAACATGTTCAAATAATCAATGCTGTTATTTGTTGAACATTTAATTTGTACCTATTTCTTTTGACAATATAAAGCATTATTGCAATATTTTGTTGTGCATTTCTTGTGAACCCTCCATTACTAAGTGATTATGACGACTGTTGTGATTACGAGTTAAGCAAAAACGCATTCACAAATATTAATCGGAAAACCCAAATCTGAAAATTGGGCTTTTTTCCTTAGCTAAAAGCTTTTGGGACAAAGCGCCCAAATTTTCAGCTTGGGTATTAATTACCCAATTTTCTTGATCTACAAGATTTAAGGTTAAACACCCAAATTAAAAATTTGGGTC
The DNA here is from genome assembly GCA_964006365.1 of Trididemnum miniatum. NCBI lineage: Eukaryota > Metazoa > Chordata > Ascidiacea > Aplousobranchia > Didemnidae > Trididemnum > Trididemnum miniatum. The sequence goes on from OZ023240.1 coordinate 4,545,565, forward strand.
GTTATTACCCAAGTTGACAAATTGGGTTTCTCAGCCTTCGAGCCCAAAATTTTCAATTGGGTTTAAAGACCCAAGTTTGTAGTTTGGGTCAAGTTACCCACTGTACTTGGGTTATGGATATTGGGTTAACAAACCCAACTTTGTAAATTGGGTCGTTATTACCCAAGTTGGCAAATTGGGTTTCTCAGCCTTCGAGCCCAAAATGATAACCCAAGTTTTTTGGGTCTACGTTACCCAATTTGATTTACAGTGTACAAGGCTCGAAAACAATCACAGCTTCGTGCGCTGCATATGTTTTAGTTATGGTTAGAGATCGAAATTCGAAGCCTCAATTCTGAAGTTGGAGTTACAGGTTAGGCTAGAAGCCTCAATTCTGAAGTTGGAGTTACATGTTAGGCTAGGGTTAGGTTCGACCAGGATTCGGTTCAGTTAGGCTTAGAGACGGATTATGTTCGGTCAGGATTTGTTGTAGTTCCACGTGACGAAAGCTCTTGTTAATTAGGCGTTTTTGGCGGTCAGTTGTCCTGGCGGTCAGTCGTCGTGTGCCGTTATCAACAGTGTGTGAAAATCATTTTAAAATTATAGCAGATTGTTCATGAGGGGACAGACTTTTGAGCCAGTTGCACTGGGGACTAATGAGTGGCCACCTACGCAACCAATAACATATTCAATTAGAGACAACGCAATTTTAATTTTTTTTTGTGCTTGTAAAAAATTCTTGTTGGAGGTACAATGCAGATTAGCATTGCAATAACTGAATAGTAGTAGCAGTGTCTTTTATTTCTGCACCGTCAAATAAATACAGAATAGAACACAGCAATACAGGAATTCAACTACACACGGTTACAGAAAAAGGAAAAAGCAACAAAACTAGGAATGTGCCGGATATCGGATATTTTTAAAGTTCAGGAAAATTGCGTAGGGTAGACTTAGTAAAATAAATTTACCTTTTTGAACTATGTTAAAAAATTGGTGCAAGTTTGAAAACTTTAATTTTGTTTAGACTCTCTATAAAAAGTAGAACTGAGTCCAAACCTTAGACTACGTTGGTAGTTTTTTATATCAAGTGGTCTGGAATTTAGTTTACAAGATTTTTTTTGTTTGGCGCAGTGAGTTTTGTCATCAGGAAAACCACTTCGATGGCGTAGCAGTAAAGCAGTAATCAATCGGCTTCAAACCGAGACGGTATAACTTCGATAACCACCACCGTTGTTCCATACGTGAAGACCATGCCAATATTTACGTTTGAAAGTTTGTCTTCTGTCCGGTAACTTGGATGTTCGTCTTTCGTTCAAAATGAAAAAAAAATGCAATGAGCGGCAGACATAGGTGCCAATTTTTCCCGAAGGCAAACAGCAGGGGGAGAGAATTTTTATAGAAACTTTGTCTCTACGTTCAACAAACGTTTCAAGGTACCACTAGCATTGTAATGGATGTGTTTCTGCTTTTAAATGTTGTGCGGTTTTGTAACGTTATGTAAGTGGAAGTCATTAAGTCAAACGTCCTTAGTTCATCAATCGACTGTTTGTGTAAAAGTTTGATGTAATTTACCGCCCATTGCAGATTTACCGCAGGATCGATTTTTTGCAGTAATTTTATTGCAGGCTAATATGTGTTTATAAACTATAAACCTTGCGCTTTTTAGTAGCTTTGATGATAGCGCAAAACATGTGAAAATTCAAACTCAAACTTGCCTTTTACCGACCGCTTGGCGTAGTGGTTAAAGACATCGATATGGGAGGCTAGCCACCATTGCGACGTTTTTTCGGGATTCGAAAATGTGTTACACAGGTGCAGAGATGAATCCTCCACTCGTTACATGCTTCGGCGTAATTCCGCCAGTATAATGAAGGTTTGATCTTTTTCGAAGGTTGCTTTTCGAAGGGTATCACAAATCGCTCACAAGCGTGTTTTAGCTACAGTGCGATGTGCATGTAGTCAACTTTTAACATAATAATGAAAACACCCCGTAGGCCAGACATATGTTACCCTCTTCGGTATTGGACCCGAGGAACACTGCTCCCGCGGAATAGACGCCTAACGTTGGCCGAGTTGGCGTCCGATTTTCGGCACACTTTGGACCAAAATCCACACTTACAACTTATATCTTATTACCCAAAAAATACAACCCAACTTTGAAAACGTGTTGCTACACAAAAGTAGTATTGTGGATCGCAGATGAATCAAAAGCGATCAGAATGATGGTCATTATATCAACTGAGCTCCTGCCGCTCGACCACGTTGCCGAATCGGCCAACTTAGATAGAGTAATGAATTCCATTTTTAATGACGCAATGCTTCTGCAAGTTTTCTGAGTGTCACATGATCTCATGCAACAGTTTCATGGCTAGCTAGTAGAGCAAGGCGATAGCGTGGACAAAACCATCAAAATATTAATTTTGGCTTGGTGCTACTATCCGGTATCCGGTAAGTTAGATTTTGCGGATGTCCAGTATCCGGCAAATTTGCTATCCGGCACATCCCTAAACAAAACGATTAACAATATCCAAATGGTAGCAACAGCTAATAATAGGAGAACATCTAACATTATGTATTAGCATTATTTACAAAATAACATACGGAAAATTAAATACGCTGAACGTTTTCGGACAAATCCATTGTCCTTCATCAGAGCGTGATTAGAAATGGTAAGTAAAAAAACAGGGCAAACTAATATAAGCGGAAAACAAAAACAGCAGGGGTTATGGCGTAATCTAATGTTTCAAAAAAGTAATGAAGTGTGAACGATCAAATTACGAGGGCCGACAAAGTTTATTAACGCGTGAAAATTACGAGGGCCGACAAACGTTATCACGCGTTAATAAATTTTGTCGGTCCTCGTAATGATCGTTCACACTTCATTACTTTTGTGAAACATTAGATTATGCCATAACCCCTGCTGTTTTTGTTTTCCGCTTATATTAGTTTGCCCTGTTTCCACTTACCATTTCTAATCACGCTCTGATGAAGGACAATCGATTTGTCCGAAAACGTTCAGCGTATTTTATTTTCCGCATGTTATTTTGTAAATAATGTAAATACATAATGTTAAATGTTCTCCTATTATTAGCTGTTGCTACCATTTGGATATTGAAGATCTCCTCTCTACCAAAGTTATAAAACGATTAACGTTGTAACATGCAAAGCAATAATGAAACTTGAAGATGAGGGAATTAGTAGGCTTGGTCGCAACACCCGAAATTAGGTGTTTTGGAATAAGCAGGTATATTTACTTTATTTATTCAGTATTTGTTAATTATGGTACTGGTATACGTCTTCCACAGGTTTGATTTCCTCCAGCTAACTAGAACTTAATAACTTTGTTACTGTGCTGACCCCAACTTTAATTATAACTGCTGTAAACTGAACTGCAACTGTGCAACGCCTACGTCCAAAAAAAGTAAAAAAAAGAGAGGAGTGTTCGATAATGCCATACTGAATAAAGCTTTGCATCTTGAGGTGGATAGAAAGATGCCAGTGCGGCAAGCAGCAAAGACTTGTGGAATAAACAGAACAACTCTGGGAAGATACGCTAAGGAAGCAAAAAAGTCTGAATCCTGCTCTGTTTCAAACCGTAGCATGGTCACTACAAAGGTACACTGTTCTTTAATGCTTACAGTGACACTCTCTATTGTGTAAACAGGTAAATCAAAATGGTACAGTTGAGTACAGATTACACGTTGGTTTTTGTTATTTTACTTCACCAAACACGAATTTACATTGAAAATTCCACCAGCCAAAAACATATATTTTAGATTTAGTGCTTGCGTGCTATATATTTCTTTAATCTTATCGTATTCCCTGTGTACCAACTGGTTTGTCTGGGCGAACTTTTTCTCTCTACGGTATCGTAGAGCTTGACAAAAAGTGAGCAGTACACTTCCCCAGGTTACTAACAGACAGATTTTGGGACTGAAGAATCATAATGTACCGCTGCCGATTGATTGGCACATGTACATTTTCTAACACACAAAAATAAAATGAAAAAATTCCGCAACAAATCATCATTAAGCACCAGAGCACCTGCAATATTTGATCAGCTTCGTGAACAAACGATGGCAAGAGTAATGGAGGATTTTGGGTTGATAAGTTGGGCTTTGGTAAACTTTTCTCAAACAAAGCTTTCATGATATCAGTGTGCGGAAGAGCGTCCGTGGCAAGAACAGTAAATAAGGGAGAATCCCATCGTGCTGAGGAATTAGGTGCCTCGAAGCGGGCGGCTAACCCTGCAATGTCAAATACCAACAATTAAATTTCATTATCAGCCAATTGCATTTCATTATCCATAAAAGTAGTGTAACAGATACTATCAAGCAGCCAGGACGTTCTAAATATAATAAAACCAAGTATTATCACGACATCAAAATTGTCGCGAATTTGACGTTTAATTAAATAAGTCTATAAAAAGTTTGGCAATGAAGTCAATTGGTCACCAATGGACAGTGACTGTATACTCCAAGCAATGTCAATTTGGAAATTGACATCATTTTGACACCAGAAAGCTGCGTAATCCAAGACTTTCACAATGTGAATGAAATACGGTGAGAAAGTTCATCGCTGCTTACTTATCAGCAAAGTTAAACAAGGTTGTAACATTCACAGCTCAGCCCACAAAGTCTCACAACATGATCGTGTTAACAAGTTTGAAGCAATTTAGATTTTTCACAATGAATATATTCAGTTGTGGCAAAAGAGCCACCGAGTACCTGTCCAAAAATACTTTTGTTGGTAAAACTTATCGTTACCAAACCAAATCTTCATTATACTCGCAGTATTACGTCGAAGCGTGTAACAAGTGGCGAGGCCCATCTCCGCTGCTTAGTGCCCGGGCGACACAGCTCCGAAGGAACGTCTCAGCAGTGGCAAGCGATTGGTGACTCCACTGCACCAATTTGACCGACCTGGGATTTGAACCCTACATTTCGCGCACCGACAGCGTGTGCGCCAAGCAACTAAGCTAACAACCGCTAAGAAGGTTATTTTCACACAAAAAGATATTTAGTTCGTCTTTCTTGTGAGTTAAAAATAAACAATAAAGCAACCTGCGAAGGTCACCAATTACCAGAGATAAACTTTCTTGCTAAAACCACATCAAATGATGCAATGGATTCTAGTTTATGAGACTAAAGATATCAGGAGCAATGGAGCATCTTCTAATCAAGCAAGATATCAGGAACTACAGGAATGAAAGAAAAAGTTACAAATGGGAGAAAAAATATTAAATATAAACTGCAAAATAGGGTTAAGGTAAAAAGGAAATTATTACAAAAATGCTAGTAGCTTGTATTGAAAAACCAATGCACGACCATTTTCACCCTAATTGGGGCTCGTCAGATGGATGTAGAATGGGATAAGACCAAAAAATAAAAAAAATTAGTTGGTCTACCATAAAACTGGCAAAATAAGAACTCCAACAATTCAGAAAATCTTGAAATGGAAAACACGACCGTGACAAAGAAACTTTTCTTCTTAATACGTTATTCCAGAAGAAAACGTCACTTTTCATATCTCGCGGCCCTTAAAAAACATTAAATATGAGGCTAAACAAAGCACAGCGAGCACATCAAAGGGCAGTCCAACGTCCAAGACCTATGTCAAGCATAGAATAAATAAAAAGTGATTCAGCATAGGATCTCTATTTTTCTGACACCATCTACACTGATAAAAAAAAATCATCAAAATTAATGATGCAATGGATCTAACTTACGAGACTACCGATATCAGGAGCATCTTCTAATCCAGGGATGGGTAAACTTTTCACACGAAGGGCCGCATTTGAAAAAATTTTGAAGTCGAGGGCCGCACTGATTGGAAGAGCAAAAAAAGACATCTCAGATGGCTGAGTGGTAAGAGCGTTTACAGCTCAGATGAATAAGTGGCAAGAGCGTCCGCCACGAGAGCTGAAGACTTGGGTTTGATTCCAAGCTGGATCAAACCAATGACTTTAAAACTGGTATTCACAGCTTCCCTGCATGATGCTCAGCATTAATGGGACAGTGTGAAGAACAAGCCGGCAAAATTGAACCAAAAATTCAACAGTAATTGAGGGAGACTGCAAAGTGAGCTTGGCTCTTTGAGTCAGCAGTCACTCGTTACATATGTCAAATGCGATCGGCTACAGCCGCAAATCAAACCCATGACGTAGGATCTGTCACCTGTGTGTGGCACTGCTAAGCCATGTCGCTGACAGATTATACTATTTTTTTTATTTAGTTGCATATTTATCCTCTTATCATGAGAAAGCGATCAATGCGCTGTGCGAGCTCACTTAGGAGTTGCCAGCCATCTGTTTACCACTCAAGATAGGGGAATCTCACTAAGTGCCTTTCCAACGGCACAACACGTAAACTTGTCAGCTTGTTCTTCAGCCTGTCCCCTTAATGCTGAGCGTCAAGCAAAGAAGCTGTGAATACCAATTTTAAAGTCGTTGGTTGACCAGACTTGGAATCAAACCCGAGTCTACAGCTAGAGAATCGAACGCTCTTACCACTAGGACGTCTGAGCTGAACCTGTTGTACAGTTGGGCAGGGCACTTAATGAGATTCCCCCATCTTGGTGTGCCAAACAGATGGCTGGCTATTCTTAACGGCAAGTTTACTTGTTATGCCACTGGGAAAAGCACTTAGCGATGCAGGATTCCCCCATCTTGGTGTGGTAGACTGATGGCTGGCAACTCCTAAGCAAGCTCGTGTAGCGCATCGATCGCTTTCTCGCGATAGAAGGATAAATATGCAACTAAATACAAAAATGTCAACACGTCCTCAGATGCCCTATTTTCCACCTAAATTCAGTGGAGAGCAAAAAAAGTCTTTGGTTTGATTAACAGTAGGAGTTCATATTTTTGTAAGTGCCCGTGGGCTGCATAAAAAACGGGCATGCGGCCCGTAGTTTGCCCAGCCCTGTTCTAATCAATTGTAGCAGTGAGAAATGAAGAAAAATAACGCATCAGAGATAAAATATTGAATGAAAATTGTAAAATAGGATAAAAGTATATGAAAAAGGAAATAGTATATAGTTAAAAATTAGTCTCATTAAGAAAATGTGATGAACTTTCTGCGCTTTAATAAAAACATAATAGCCAGTATATTTGCAATCATACTCACAAGCGTTTCGGTAAAAACTTATACCATCATCAGTGTGAAACTACATAGGCACTAGGCTAGAATCACCAGTACAAGAAAGAAAGTATTTTAAATTCAGCATAACTATTACGTCATAAACAAAGTAGTTGGGATTTACATAAAATATAACTAAAGGGGCAAATTAAACTATTACGTGCAACTGGAGGGACTAGATTAGTAGTAGGATTATTAAGTACAAATACTGTAGGATTAATAAATCATGATGGAAAACTAGCCTTAAAAACTTACAGTAAACCCACTCATACCGGACTTTACATCAAGTGGCAAAGCTTTGTGCCTCTGAAATGCATGATTAATTCAGTGAGGGACCTCTTGCACAGAGCTTACAAAATTTGCAATTCCTATTCACTTATCCACGAAGATTTCAAAATTATTTCCATTATGCTACAGAAAAACGGCTATCCCACTAGATTTCTTAATCACCAAATCGAATTTTTTTCAACAAAATGCATGAAAGAGTAAAAATTCGAGAAGTCGAAGAAAGGCCAGATACTGAAAACAAAACAAGACCCATATTCTCGATTTTAAAACTACCGTATATCGGCGACATGTCTCATCAAATTGAAAAAGGAATTAGGCAAAATCTATTCAAAAAACTTTCCCAAAAATCAAAATTTGTTATGGTACATGAAACAGCAACTAATGGCCAAAAATTCAGGTACAAGCAAACACTGCTACACAGCTCAGGAATAGTGTATAAACTCAATTGCTCATGCGGACAATCATACAATGGACAAACCAAAAGAAACTTGAAAATTAGAATCAATGACCATATGTCAAAAAACTCAACTAATAATAAAACAGATGTGTCCTAACACTTGAAAAATAACCCAGACCATACGATGAACTTTCATTCCCTCGAAACACTAGCTCACAGCAATAACATCCGGAAAATCCGCATCAAAGAAACTCTGCTCATCCAAAATCTTCAACCACAATTAAATATTGATGATTCTTCCAACCCCATCTACGTATTTAACATTTAGCTCACTTCGCGTAATATTCGTGTAGGCCTAAATCGCAATCAGTAACGTGTTTATTTTCCATTTATATTCAACGTCTCTTTTCTTAGTTACGAATTAATTAATTCCACAGTATTTGTATTTAACAATCCTACAACTAATCTAGTCCCTCCAGTTGCACGTAATTGTTTAATTTGCCCCTTTAGTTATATTTTATGTAAATCCCAACTACTTTGTTTATGACGTAATAGTTATGCTGTATTTAAAATACTTTCTTTCTTGTGCTAGTTATTTTAGCCAAGTGCCCATGTAGTTTCATACTGATGATGGTATAAGTTTTTACCGAAACGTTTGTAAGTATGATTGCAAATATACTGGCTATTATCTTTTTACTGAAGTTGAGTTCGAATATACATCTTAATGCTTCTAGTTCTGCGCTTTGTTTTAACCTCATGTTTAATTTAGTTAGTTAGTTGCATACTTATCCTCCTATCACGAGAAAGCGATCAATGCGCTATACGAGCTCGCTTAGGAGTTGCCAGCCATCTGTCTACCACACCAAGATGGGGGAATCCCGCTGTGCTTTTCCCAATGGCACAACAAGTAAACTTGCCGGCTTGTTCTCCACACTGTCCCTTTAATGCTGAGCGTCAAGCAGGGAAGCTGTGAATACCCATTTCAAAGTCATTGGTTTGACCCGACTCGGAATCAAACTTGAGTCTACAGCTCAAGAGACAGACGCTCTATACTACGCGGCCATCTGAGCTGTTATTCGGCCATCTGAGATTTAAGCTTTGAATGCCGCACAAGATATAAAAAGTGACATTACCTTCTGGAATAATGTAAAAAGAAAAGTTTCTTTGTCACGATCGTGTTTTCTAGTGCAAGGTTTTCTGAATTGCTGGAATTCTTATTTTGCCAGTTCTATGGCACACCAGCTAATTTTTTATATTTTTTGGTCTTATCCCATTACACATCCATCTGACGAGCCCAATCCTGAATCACATTGCATTCATTTTTTTACATTACAACAACAATATTAGATTCTTTTGATAGCGATATAGCATTGATAAAGTAAAACTGTAAAATCTTAGTCAAATAGAATAAGATTTTATAGTTTCACTTTTTGCCCCCTGAAGAGCCTTAGTGGCGAAACAGCAGCCTGTTGTTTTTTTTACGCTATTTTAAATACTGGTGATTGATTGTTTTATGTTAATGCTCAGGCACTTGCTATCAAGCTCTCTGTTGCGCAAAACAACCAAACCACGTATTTACGTATTACCCATTTTTACATGCTAAATTACCCCTTTGGTGGTAATTACCTACAGGTTAAGAACCGTTGCTAATGCTATAGGCCAATGCTGAGCTGGTTCTTGCGCTTATGCCTTCTGTCTGAATAAGGTTACAAACCATTCTATTGGAAAAAGTCTATATAAACCTGCTATCGAGCACTCTGTTTGGCAAAACGGTCAAACCACATATTTATGAATTACCCATTTTTAAATGCCAAATGACCACTTCGGGGGTAATTACCCACAGGTTGAGCACCACAGCTAGTGCTATAGGCCATCGCTGAGCTGGTTCTTAAGCTTATGCCTTCTGTTTGAATAAGGTTATAAACTATTCTATTTGAATAAGGTTATAAACCTAGGCCTGTAAGTTAGGTAAAAATTTGGTGATTAACTGTGCAAATTTTGCAAACAATTTTTTGGCTTTTATTGGAACCATGTCTGGAAAAAAAAGCAATTCTAATAAGACTGGAAACAGATCCAATTCTAATAAGCTAAGTAATGCTAAAATCATCTTCATCAAAGATGTTGTTAAAAATGTTTTTGCTGATTCAAACATTCGTAAAATATCAATAGTCTCCTGTTCAACTTCATCTTTAAATGATTCACTTTTACCAGTACTTCTGCAAAATCTAAAATCCGATGAAAAATGGCTGGAGTTGGTATCCTTAAAAGTCTGCAAATACATTACGAAAAACGAATCATTTTGCTAAATTGTATGTGATTCCCTGTCCGTACAATTCCAAAATCAGTTTGAGAAACTAAAAAACGAAGCATCTGAGCTGAAAAATAGCAACAATTGGAAAATCCGTGTTGGAAGAGCAAGAACAATGCTCTCGCAGAAATTGTTTACTGATTCATGGCATCCCTGCCAGTGCTGGTGAAAATACTGATGAGATTGCTTTAAGCACCATTCAGACACGCATAGGAATATCTCTCTCTGTTCAGGATGTAGATAGATCTCACAGATTAGGAAGCAAAAATGGGCCCATCATCATAAAATTTACTAGACAAATACAAAAAATCTGATTTACAGTAATAAATGAAAACTAAAAAAGACAGGCATAGTGATGACAGAATCTCTATCTACCAACAGGCTGCTTTTCATGAAGAAACTGGAAAAACTAAGAAAAGAAGGTAAAATTACAGCACGCTGGTCTTGTGATGGGAAGCTCTTTTACACCCTACCAACAAACCCTAAAAAGAAAACTGAACTGGTTATTTCAAATCCTTGAATCTGTAGCAATTTTCGAGGAAAAAGAAGCCAAACTGCATTAAAATTAACACGCAGTTTTGACGTGTCACCAGATTTTGAAAAGTCTCTGTTCTAAGCTCTCTGATTAACTCTCAATCAAAGAGTAACATTGCAAGTTTATTAGTACAACGATACGTATATTTACTAGTTCATTGTTATCATATTTGAATAAGCAAAGCCAAAAATGCCGATTCTATTTGAATAAGGCTGGAATGTAGTAGGGCTTTTTTTAGGCCTATTTGATAAAATATAATATCACTTGTAACTATATTTGCTTTGGAAACCAATCATGAGTGCAACAAAAGAAAGCAAAGAAAATGAGGAGCAGCTACTAAAGATCATCAAAACCATTTTGAGTAATTCCAACGTGCTCGAGGAAGCTTTAGCAGAAAAACAAGAGAGCAAGCAGCCACCAGTTAGTGATGTCAAACCCCCATCATCTGTTCTCCATCAAGCAAGCCTGTTTTCACAAAAAAAGCTTTAAGGGGAACTGAAGAGCAAAACTGTTTTTTCAGAAATGGCGTTAAAAATTACACAGAGTTCTATACTGACTGCAGAAATTTTCAATCATTTTTAATTTACCAGAAATTAAACGTTAAACTTGTGATCATGACGTTATGGAGGTCTGTGACGTCATTGAAAAACGCGTGGATTACAGACAGCGGTAAGGTTTGCGTAGTTGCGTGCGTGCAGAAGTGCGGAACGTACAGACCTCCATGACGTCATGATCACAAGTTTAACGTTTAATTTCTGGTTAATCAAAAATGATTGAAAATTTCTGCAGTAAGTCTCCGTGAAAAACCTAGTGATATTAATCTCTACAAAACCTATCGCAACAAGCTGTCCCACATTAAAGAACTTTCAAAAAAAGAATATTACTCGCAACTTGTCAAAGACTCGAAACACAACATAAGAGCACTATGGAAGACCATTAATGACATCACCAAATTAAAAAAAAGATCGAACTAGCGAATTACCGAATCGCTTGATGAAACGGGGATGAAAGTCACTAATCACGTTGAAATGGCAAATCTGTTAGCGATTACTTTTCCCAAATTGGACAAAAAACGGCTAACAAAATTAACAAACCATTTGCAAGTCATACCATCTTCACAAATCTCTCAACTGCAAATAGATCTAATTTTTTCTTTTTTAAACCAGTAATCATAGCAGATATCTTAACCCACATCCAACAATTAAATGTCGCTAAATGTGCTGGCCCTGAAGAAATACCCTTAAAGATTGTTAAAATGTCTGCATCTGCCATTGCTCCTGTCTTGGAATTACTATTTAACAAATGTTTAATTAGTGGAGTTTTTCCTAGCTCCTTCAAAACTGGTAAAATAATTTCAATGCACAAAAAAGGTAATAAGAATGAATGCTGCAATTACAGACTCATAACACTTCTTAGTTCTCTTTCAAAAATTTGAAAAATGCATCTACATACAAATGTATGCTTATCTTGAAAAATTTAATTTGCTAGCCCCAAACTAATTCGGATTTAGAGAAAACTGCTCAACATCACTAGCAGTGCGACAACTTCACGATAATTTTTTGGAAAGTTTGGATAAAAAAAAAGATCACTTGCTTAGTGTTTATAGATCTGAGTAAGGCATTCAATACAGTAGACCATGAAATCTTATTAAAGAAATTACAAACGCATGGCTTTTGAAGACTTTCGTTACACCTTATCCAAAGCTACCTCACCAATAGACACCAATATACTTTTGTGAATGGTACCAAGTCTAATTCAAATAAAGTCAAATGTGGAGTTCCACAAGGTTCTACTTTGGACCCTTTACTGTTTCTCATGTAAGTAAATCGTAGGTGGGCACAGCTAACGCAAAAATTAGCTTCGCTGACAGCTAATCCGATGACCAAAAAGATTAGCTTCACTAACGCTAGTCCGCAAATTAATTATAAGATTATAATTTGAGACAGAAACAACGAAAAACCAACTTTGTAATGTGTAGCAATCATTTTCATATCGCGTTTTTCAGTTAATCAGCCAAGTCTACACAATATTGTATCAACGCAATTTCCACGTCGTCGTCGTTGTTTGGCGGGGCATCTCTTCCAAGACAGATGAAAGGACCAAGGCCGAGGGTTTATCCTTCTACCACCCTGGCCACCAAACTGCTTGGGTCAGATGCTGACTGTAAGGGACTTCAGCCAGCATCTTGTTTCGTCATCCAAAACCATTAGACCAAACATACCTTGGGGTGCTCGATGGATGGGACACTGTAAGATGATGTGACCTGCGGTTTGTTCACTGGCACCACACTCACAATTCGCTAGAGGAGCGAGACCCCATTTGTACATGGACGAACAGAAACGTCCAACACCAGAACGCAGACGGTTGAGCTTGACCCAGGCTGCCCTGGGCAGACCCATACCCAAGGGTCTGGAGCTAGCCTTGGGAATGAAAGCGTGGAGTGACGATGCGTTGGCAGAGTACTCCATGTCCCATTTCGTGTTCGTCCACTCGGCTGCACGGACGTCCATCTCAGAAAGACTGTCTAGTAATTTCCGAGCAGCAGGTACAAATGAGCGTCTAGATTTCAATCTCTCCCTACATACGTCCTGTGACTCATGAAACTGGCCATGTAAAATGTGGTCAGGGTCCAGGGAGCTGCGGTTGGCTAGGGAGAGTGTCGCTCCTTGGCGGCGAAGCTCAGCTCGCTGGATGCCTGAAAGAACCGGAAGGTAGACCGATGGAGTGGGACGCAGGCACCCAGTGACAATGCGCAAGGCGTCATTTATTACACTGTCGATAAGCCGTATGTGCACGCTGCGGCACCAGACTGGTGCGCAGTACTCGGCAGTCGAGTAGACCAGAGACAGGGCATCTGTACGTAATGTCTTAGCGCTAGCACCCCAACCTGTTCCGGCAAGTCGCCTTAACAGTGAGACGCGAGCACTTAGCTTCTTGCGCAATGCTTCCAGGTGAGGACGATATGTGAGCGATCTGTCCAGTTTGACCCCAAGATAAGTGGGAACTGGACAGAAAGGTAAGGTCTTACCGATGTTACAGACCTTAAGCTCACGCTTAGCCTCTCGATTGTGGAGGTGAAAGGCCGCCGTCACCGTTTTAGTGTGGCTAAGCTTCAATCGCCAGGTCTGGAGATATTCCGAGAGTGTAGTCATGTCCTGGCTTAGAGTCCTTTCCAACTCCTTCCATTCTCCAGATGTATGAAGTATCGCCAGGTCGTCGGCATAGGCGAACTTCTTGGAGGTTATGGAGGGGATATCATATGTATAGATGTTGAAAAGGAGGGGGGCCAGGACCGATCCCTGGGGGACGCCATTTCTCAGGCGTCGTAACCTGCTAGGCTTGCTGTCGCCAGTTGTAAGGGTGAAGCTTCTGTTGCGGATCAGCTCCATAATCATACGAACCATGTGCTTGTCCGGAATTTCCAAAACCATGTGCTTGTCCGCAATTTCCAAAAGTTTATTTAATAGCACTGCATATTGTCAAGGTTTCGCGCACACGCTGAAAGAACTTACAGCATTGAAATAAACTCAGAAGTGAAATTAGCACAGTACTGAAATAAGCACATTGCCGAAATAAGTAGAGCAGGGAAATAAGCACAGTAGGCCTATACTGAAATGCAAGGAACTTGATAGACCGGCAGCTGAGAGGGATTAGCATACCTTTTCTATACTGCGACCTTGAGTACTGCATCAAAAACCATCATCGAAAAGGGATTTCTGCCGGGTTAGATTGAATGCGTTTGGCCGTAATAATGGGGGTCCAACAAAAAAAAAACAAAAAAACCGCTTGCATACCTTTCCTAGGTACCACATGAAACCTAGTGGAAACAAAAGCTTACATGGACCAGATCACGAAATGGTATGCGACAGAAGTTTTTTCGGCTGCTTTACCATCGACAGAATCCCCCCCAAAGTTCGAGTGATGACGTCACAATATAGCTAGCGTACTTTTTCTAGGTGACACATGAAACTTAGTGCGAACGAAAGCTTACATTGCACTGATTACGAAATGGTATGTGACAGAAATTTTTTTGGCTGCTTTACCACCGACAGAAGCCCCCAAAGTTTCAAGCCCAAGAGTAGAAGCCCCCAAAGTTTGAATTATGATGTCACTTTCGCTGTGACATCATAACCCAAACTTTAGGGCTTCCACTGGGGGTAAAGCAGCCGAAAAAGTTCCTGTCACATACCATTTCGTAATCAGTGCAATGTAAGCTTTTGTTTGCACCAAGTTTCATGTGGTACCTAGAAAAGGTACGCTAGCATACCTTTGTGACGTCATCAGTCAACTTTGGAGGCTTCTGTCGGGAGTGGAGCAGCCGAAAAATTTATGTCACATACCATTTCGTGATCTGGTCAATGTAATCTTTCGTTTCCACTAGGTTTCATTTGGTACCTAAAAATGTTATGCTAGCGCTTTTTTGTTTTTTTTTGGCCCCGATTACGGCCAAACGCATCCAATCTGACCCTGCAGAAATCACTTTTTGCCGATGGTTTTTGACGTAGTACTCAAGGTCATAATATAGAAAAGGTATGCTAATCCCTCTCAGCTGCCAGTCTATAACCTCTCAGCTCCAAAATGTCGAAACAGTGATTGCGCAAGCTCAGCATTATGTCATTGACAGAGTTATTATTGCTTGATCTAAGGGCTTAGCTAGAAGAGTGCCGGTAGATATTTCTCTGGCACAAAAAACGCGAAAGTATGGCAGCTTAAAGGCTTTTCTTTACTAAAACCGCTGTAGCAACCATTCTTATTCTAGCAGATTGGCTGAAAAAATTAGCTTTGATGACCAGTTCGCTAACGTTTTTGAATGTTAGCTGAACAGCTAATCTGTTAGTGAAAAAATTAGCTTCGTTAATTAGCGGAATAGCGGATTAGCGATTTGTGCCCACCAATGATGTAGATGATCTGTCATATGTATCTCATTTCACTACTAAACTATTTGCCGACAACACAGTCTTAACCATGAGTAACTCCTGCATTAGGACCTTGCAACATGATACGAATGAGGAACGGAAAAAGATTGATGAATGGATGAGATTAAAGCTGTCATTAAACTATAGCAAAACCAAACATATGTTGATAACAAATAAAACAAGCTCAGAAGATCTGATTAACTGTAAAATTACCATAGGTAAGCACAAAATAGAACAAGTGACCCAAATCAAGTATTAGAAATAACTTTCGATGACAAATTAACCTGGAAATCTCACATTCAAGAAATTTGTTCAAAACTTTTTTCTGGGTCAGGGGCAATATTAAAATTAAGACAATATGTTGACCTTCAAACACTCAAAGCTGTTTATTTTTCCTTAATATATTCGCACATGCAATACTGCATTTCCACATGGAGACTAGCGCATGCAAATGTACTCAATCCTCTTAAAAAATTACACAAACGTATCATCAGAAACATGACTAACAGGCTTTATCTTGAACACACCACTTGACTCTTTTTCAAATCAAATTTATTAGGCTAAAAATACATATTTGTAATTTGGAAGTTCCAAAATGCATGTTTCAAATAAAGAACAAATGACACCGCATGATAGTCAAATCTTACGTCTGGCAACCCACATGCACAAACATCACACAAGATTTTCATCTAAAAGTAACTACTTTATTCCTCAGAAAAGGACAGAGTTAGGCAAAAAATCCTTTCCTTTCAAGGGACCAAGGGCATGGCAAATTGTACCTGAAGAACTCAAATTATTAACTTTCAATCAGTTTAAAAAGAAACTGAAACTCCATTTCATCAGTAAATAATCTTTTGAGTAACCTAAAATAAAGCTGCTTTACATTATTAGATTCGCGTAAATAATTAAGTGATCTGTGGATTGTCGCCCTTCCTTTGCTTTGTTTTTTGGTTATGCTATGTGCAAGGGTGGAAACCAAAACCTAAACCTAAACCTGAAAACCCGGTTTTCAAGAAAATTTTTGAAACCCAAACTGAAACTGACATCTACTCAGCCAAATTTTTGAAAACCTAAACTTAAACCAAAACCGTTTTTTCTTGAAACATCAAATCCGAAACTGAAACTAAAACCTGTGCGGAATTTTCTAAGGTTTTGGGTTTTAAAAATTGTCATCACCATGATTACCAGAACAGTTCCTTTAATGCTGAGCGTCAAATAAAAAAGCTGTGGATACTAATTTTTGAGTCTTTGGTTTTACCGAACTCGTAATTATACCCAAGTCGACAACTTCTGAAGCAATTGCTCTCCTCACTTGGCCATCTGAGCTGCTACTTATCATCGCAATACAACGAAAACGCCAAAAAGTAGAGCACTTAAAAAATCCGTATTCAAAATAAAATTCCTTTTTTGGATGAAACTTAAACCGAAACTGAAACCCAGAAACCAAAGTTGTGCGTAAGCAAAACTGAAACCTATTTCTCAACAGCCGTGAAACTAAACCAAAACTGAAATCTGACATCTGAGTTTCAACACACCGAAACTGAAACTGACCCTTTAACGCCAAGTAGCCAGGTTTCCACCCTTGGTTATGTGCCTGTGTACTAGTATTTTTGTTTCTAGTTGTGTTATGTGTAAACGTACCATTTAAAACATAATCCATACTCCCTCGACTTGTGACAGATGGTGGGCTTGGTGGCTGACTTAGAAAACTGCATGGTCATTTTCGCCATTTCCTGGTGCTGTATTTCCTGTTTCTCTGTGAAATGTGATTGTTTAAGCACAAAAAAAACGTAACTGATTGATTATTGTATTTCTGGATTTTGTAGTTTTGCTTTTACTTATTTTATTTGGCTGGATTTGGAGCCATTTACGTGATGAACCTAATCTATACCATTAATGACTCAAATGAACATCTTTAAAATACTGGCATTAATTTCATTGCAGATTGTAAGTACTGTAACATTTCTGGGTTTGCTGATGTTTTAAAATTAAGTGAGCAGAAACGTCCACCAAAGTGTTTTCAGCTGTGTTTTGGCTGTAAAATTTATAAATAAATTGCTAATTAACTCCCATCGTACCGTTTGCCAAAATTAAGATGAATAATAACAAACTACTTGAGTTAAAATCTGCGACAATATTGTCACCGTGAGAAAGTGTAGTTCAGGTACACATAGAACGTACCGATAATGCTTTTTTCATTGTTTCTGCGTGCACACTGAATCTTTCTACATAAGTTGTCCCGAAGGCAAGATGCTTACCCTCTTCCAATACCGAGTTGTACTGCACTGAATCAGCTATGCCTAATACTCCTTTCCCAAGCTATCATTAGTTAATTGGAAACACCCATAATAATTGGGTACTAAGTAGACTTTTCGATAATAAGCAAGGATCGAAAGAAATGAAATACAACACAATGATTGAATTCAACATATTGTACACACAGTGAACTGGTACAAAAATAGATGGGACTCTGTCTGCTGCAACTTTCAGCGGCTTGGAAAAGGGAGAAAAGCAGCTCACTCCACGAGCGGCATGGCTTGTCAAAACTAAAAAGGATACTTATGTATCTTTGTGGAAAACATTTGAATAATTTTGTATATTTTTTTACAATTTTTATTCTGTTTTCGCAAAAAAGTCACCTAGATGCAACAAGCTCGCTTAAAAGCTTGATGGCAGAACCCGTTTAAATGCCTTTCCCAACCACACAAAAAGTAAATTTGCCGCTTGTTCTCTAAAGCACAGGAACCGTTAATATAGACCCTTTGCACAGTAGCTTAGTGCACATTCGAGTCCAAGCAATGTCTGCGCGAGTTGCCATAAACCGATCGAGTTACTACAGAAATGAATGGCAGATAACAAAAACAGCTTCGGGTTTTTGCTGCAAAGTGGCAAAATTTTACTTGCCGGCTTGTTCTCCACATTGTCTCTGTAATGCTGAACGTCAAGCAGGGAAGCTGTGAATACCAATTTTAAGGTTATTGGTTTGACCTAACTCGGAATCAAACCCAAGTCTACAGCTCCCGAGGCAAACGCTCTTACCACTCGGCCATCTAAGCTGTTAAATGAGCAGTGACTCTCTAACACAAAGCACTCCGGCTCTTCCTTCCACATCCACTGCAACTAGTGAAGCTAGCCAAGAATCGCAAACAAGAAAGTAATGCCAGCTGCACTGATGCTGAAACAAATAGACTCTAACCTACCATAATTATGTGCCGTAGACCTTGTTGTGGTAATCACACTTTATCAAAAGTGATTGTTCCAACTTGCTCTTTATGCTATGAGCAAAGAAAATTGTGTCAGCGTTTTTTGTTGATACATTCGTGCTTAAACAACACCAAGAGCTATCGTGAACGAAGTGCTCACATCAAGTTTGTGTGATTCCGTCGTTATTAGTTGTTTTAGATGAAAAAAAGTATACGATCAAAATTGACTGCGATCGTCTTTCTAGGTAGTGAAAAACTTTCCGTCTTTCTAGTGTTAAGCTTGGGTTGTGCATAGACGTTTGGCATAGGTCCTTTGATCTTTTATGCAAAGTCAGCCTAAAGTATGGATTAGTTCCTACGATATATCATTCCATACTTATCGATCATCCTGTCAGCAAAGCAGTTGTTTGTTCTTCGTGGATGCATTGAAGTAGTTTTTTGTCCTTCACCTATTTTGTGACACACATCCATTCAAGAAGGATAACTAGTGGTGTCTACTCACTACAGCAATATATGTACTAAAACCTAGTAAAGTTTCCTCTATGCAAAGTTAGTTCAACCTGGATAAAAACGGCAAGTATGGATTTGAAATCGTCATATTTAAGTTCTAGCAATCGTAAAGTTCGCTTGTTGTCAAATGTTTAAACAGATAAACAAATTATATAGTGAATAACTTATAAAAAAAAATAATGAATGGCATGACAATAATCAAGACAGTTGTATCGCATCACACCTTGTATGATATCTTCCGAATATCTCTCTTCCACATTTCGCATTTCATTAAATTTCAAGGCATTTTCCACAGTTAGCTCACAATGAATTACACAATGTGTTGATCGAGCATATTTGGCAATGCAAAATAATTCATATCGAAAACCTGAAAAAAGACGTCAAAGATTCTTGGATACTTCCTTCTGGCCAGTGTCATAGGGGTGGGGTAATCGACAGGGCGCGACTATTCAGTGTCAAGACATCCCTTTTGGGGGAAACTCGGCGTGAAATGTGTAAAGTGCATGGAATGAAGTAATCGTTACGTTCTAAATGTGCTAAAAATAAACATCCCTATGGTAATAAAATCGTCATAACTTCGCTTCAATACGTCTAAAAAATGTTTAGCTTCAAGTGTAACACAATGAAACAGACAGAAATTAATCCTTTCCTTTTAAGTTAATCTATTTTTTAACCAGCCATTTGGCACTTTCAATGATATCATTACTATCAGCGTGAGAGGTCTGGGGTTACATGCAGGGCCAGACAAGTTGGAATACTGCAATACCGCAAGTATAAAAAATTAGATTTTATCTTCCTGACAGAAAGTCATGTTTCTCAAAAAATTGAGAGTACTCCTAAAGCACATGATAGGAAGTGGTTTATTGCTTGCTATGGGAACGGTAAACAAGATAGCTTTTAAATTAATATATACAGTTAAATCTAGTTACTAGGCCACTCGTCAGAACATCTAGCTAAAGTGGCATAGTTTTAAGAGTGGCATAGTAACGAGAGTTTGCAAAATGGATGCCAAATACTGGTACATAATGTGCTGTACTGCATTAATAAAATGACAAATGGCATGAGTATTATGTACAGTCAATCCTCGATTAAACAGATTTTGGATTTAACAAACATTGGTTTGAGCTGCAAAATTTTTAAATTGTTGTATCTTAAATAGGAAAAGATTTGGTTATAAAGTACTTCTTACATGCAAGAAAGTGTGCAACAAATGCCATACAGCGTAGGACCCCAGGACACTAGCTTTAATAACATTCTTTCATTAATGCGCTATTATGTCATAATTGCAATTAATGTAGAGCATTTTCAAATTTTTAATGTATTACTTGATAACGGAGTTTATTTCAACAATAGTTAGGCTACGTTAGGTGTAAGTTTGTGGTTTAACTTTCTTTTACAATTTAGCTATAGCCTTCATTCGATTTAGCCAGAAATTTTGAGTTTTGTCCAATATAAGCACCCATACTTTATATCGCATTAGTAGCACATAGGCTTCATGTAAGTTTGTAACAAATTGATTTTGCAAAAACCTTGCTGCCAAGTTACTCGACTTTTCAGGCGCAGTATGTTTCTGCTACATAACAATGATAAGGTGATTTCAACCAAAATGCATATTGTGCATCTACACTACGTAAAATCCGTGTCTTTTCGATTAATGGACATTTTCCAACTTTCCAATAACGAACAACTGCATTTCCGCGTTAATCCGTTAAATCGAGGTTTGACTGTATTCAAAAATTCCATAATTTGTATTTTGAAGTTTTTACATTAAATTTTTCATTGAATTGGCAGTACGAACAGTGAACAATATGGTGCTGTTTTTCAGGACGAAAATTGCACAAATAACAAGTTACTATTTTTGCAACTAACTACCTTTACATTGCATTTCATTAGTTCTTCTTAGGTGCAAGCAAGCGTGCTACGCATGTCATACAGCAAAGGACATCAACTATAATACATACTTTCATTAATGCACTATTATGTCATGATCACAATTAATGTAGAACATTTTCAAATTATCGATGTATTGTTTCATAATGGGCTTTGCTTCAACCATGGTTAGGCTACATTAAGAGTAAGTTTGTGATTTGACTTTCTTTTACAGTTTGGCCGTAACCTTCATTCGATTTAGCCAAGAAATTTTGGGTTTTGTCCAAGAAGAGTAGCAACACTCTATTCTACACTGCATTAGTACATAGGCTTTTCAGGTACAGTATGTTTCTACTACATAACAATATTAAAGTGATTTTAACCAAAACGTGCATTGTGCATCTACAGTAAGTAAAATCCGCGTCTTTTCGAATAACGAACATTTTCCAATAAAGGACAGTTGCATTTCTGCATTAATCCGTTAAATCGAGGTTTGACTGCATGTCATTTATTTCTCGAGTTTGCTAAACTCCTGGCCAGTTTGGACTGATTCGACTCCTTCTTTGCAACATCCATGATTTCCTTCTCCTTCAACGTAAAATCAGTTCACTTGCGCTTTAAAGTTGACATTGTAGGCAAAATTTGGAATTCGAAAATAACTGTGCAGTACTGTACAGTAAATTGTACACCACTGTTAAACAAAACGTGGTGTGCACAGGTAAATGCTGCTTTACATTGTCATGTCACAAGGCTGTGTGATCTGCTCTACAGTACTGCACATCCTACTGCACGTGGCATATATAGTATCAAGATTAAGGGGTGCATAGTAAATTTGCATCCCCATATTTTCTAGTTAAACTTTGTTGGGGACGGTCAAAAGAGGTATAGTAGCAAGAGTGGCGTAGTAGCAAGGTGGCATAGTGACAAGACTTGACTGTGTAACGGTAGGTAGACAACACTCCATGTATTGTGCAGACAAAAACGGCTAATTGCATACTGCTTAAGCACATAAATTGTTTTATTGCATAGAAATCTAAATCCTAAATTAAACTCCACAGCTAAAATAAAACTGTAACTGCTTAAACATATATTATATAATGGATAATTGCATGGCTATGCAAATAACTTTACAAATTAGCTAGGCCTATGCAAATAACCGATTTTGTCTGTACTTGCATACCGGTACTCTGCGGTCGGCATGTACTAACATTGCTAAAATAGTCCAGCTTGAAAACTCTTAAAAAGGAAGAAACAAAAAAACAACAAAATTCAGTCTTCAAACAATCAGTTAAACTTTTGCGCATTTGATTGGTTAAACTGGGGTTTCTGCAATGTGAGAAAGAGCAAACCACATTCTTGTCAATGCACTTTTTGTGAATAAAACTTCTCCATGGTCAATAACAAAATATAACAGCTTTACTTAGTGACTGAGGTTAAAAATTGATTTCAACAATCAACCTGCATTAATTGCAAATATACTTAAAGCTTTCAGTACATCCTTATTTTTTGAGAAAAGATAACTTTTTGTAGTCAAAACGAAATAAATCAATAGCCAAAATCAATAAGGTGAAATCACTCATCAGTCATCATCATCATCATCCAATTTAAATCGCGTTTTTCTTTGTGAATGAGAGTGGCTGGATGCACGAACTTGAATTAATTGTTCATTCAGTCAATAATGACACCTTCACTGTTTAATGTTTATTGCTTAAAACTCAACATTCTTAACCTATTCAACACAAAATTGGAAACAGCTTTGCTGTTGCAGTATTGGCAAATTTAGAGCGTAACGATTACTTCTGCTGCTTGTCTTCAATGCCAAGTTGACTTTAAAGCAATATATGTCTCAACACTGAGAGGTCCTCCACCTAGTCAGTTACACCAAATAGTAAAGCCACGCCCCTCTAAAGCATCATAACTACCAACAGCTGTTTGTTTTCATTGAGATGCTTAATGTCCATGAATTACTACATGCTATAAAATCATGAAACCTAGTCATCTCTTCCATAAACAAAAATACTCAGTACTAGATTCTCTGCTTCTGTTTCAGTAATATGCTATTTGTGAAAAACCCACCATACGATGCAAAAACCATAAACGCAATGCATCTCAAGTAGGCAAGTTTGTCTCCAAAGCAATAGGGTCAATCCATGTTTAATCAGACAGCATGTCAATCCACCCTCACAGAATTTAACCAAATTGAACACATCAGGACAACCATAGAGCGGGACAGCGCTGTTTCGGGCTATTAGCCCTCATCAGCCGCCCTCAGGCTTAAGTTACACTCATCCTTCAGAATGCTTGACCTTGATCAGCCAAGCACCCCTCCGAATTTGTATATTCCAAAAGAATTTAACCTTTGTGGTGCCTAACATCATGTTAGATACCGGTAACCACCCAAGTTGAATTCCCCATGAGGCCAAGGTACAACAGTAAGACAAAGTGGAAGTCATTCTGACTTCCCATTCAGCAGGCCAGGTAGGACGACGCTTTGTCTTATATCAGGAGAACTTATTGAGAAACTCGCAATTCCCTAATTTCAGCTTTCGATCTTTTGTACTTTCTGAGAAAATCAACTTTGAAGTTGCTTGACACTAGAAGGCTTTTTTCACTTTTTAGTGATTTTTTGCTCCCCGAGCTTCTCCCTTACAGTAAAATGTTACAAAAAAATGCTATATGTACGTTTTTGAGGGTGTAGAATCCATTTTTTCTTGCTATCAGCAATTATTGGTGATCGAGTTTGCACACAATTTTCACAGCTCTTTGGAGGTTTACAAAATTTTGAAATTTGTCATTTCATTCATGAATGCACGCATTATCCCGAAATACAAACATAAGTCTTGGCAAGGTTGAATAACACTTTGAACATTCAACTGAATTGTTTTGACTTATCAAAAAATTTTTTCAAGAGTGTCTCTAATCTTAACTGGCATTAAACTTTAGCATACCGTATTTTACGGACCACAAGGTGCATTCTAAATCCTTTTTTTTTCTCCAGAATTGATCGTGCGTCTTATAAGCCGGTGCGCCTAATGTACGGATCAGGTAGTGCTTTATGCTTTATTGCTTACATTCAAAACCAGTACCGGTACCCTTACCATTACTAAATGAGCATTAAATGGCAACCCGATGCTCCTTAAAAAACGTAGCGTCTTATAGTCCGGTGCGCCTTATGTATGGAAGAAAAACGAATCAAAGCAATTTACCGATAGTGCGCCTTATAGCCGGGTGCACCGTATGGTCCGTAAAATAGGGTACTTAAAAGCCATTAGAAAAAAAAAATCTATTATTGTAACACTGTTAATATGATCTAAATATAGCTAGTTGTTATATATCGTGCACCTCCTGAATTGAGACTACTGACTATTATAAAAGGAATATTTTTCATTTTATGTGCAGGATTAAATATGGCTTCAAACTTATTTTTTCTGCAGAGCTAACTAGTAACAAAAATTGTCATATAGTTACTAGTTAGCTCAGCAGAAAAAATTATTTTGAAACCATATTATATATCAGTATGATACTTTCTTCAATGTGTATATAGGCATAGGCATCGATTTTTTCTTGAAAAAGGCAAAATGGTAGGGGGGCGAGAATTTTTATAAGAACTTTGTTTTCTGTGTATCGGGTGTCCCAGAAAGAATTAACCACTTTTTGTGAAGTATTTTTTCAGTGATTATAAACTCAAAATTATTGAAATTCTATAATCACACAGTAATCCAAGTACCGGTCTCCGGGTGTATTATTTACACTTTTACATTATATCTAAAAAAATTGGTTGCAAATTATGCAAGTACTGTCAAATTAAAAACGATAATTCCAAAACTTCAGTATCACGAGCAAATAGTGGTTTATTTCAGTCTATGCTCAATATGATCTCCAAATACTTCCACAACAAAGATGTTTCTTCCAAAAAGAAATGCTCTTGCGTCTTTCTTCTATAGATATTATGTTTATTTCAAATATCTACAGACCAGTGTTAAAAGCGTCCACTTGGTAGCCGGGAGACTGGGGTTTTATTCCCGTTCGATTCTAACTAACGACTTTAAAAGTAGTATTTGCAACTTCCCGCCAGGTGCTTGGCACAACTGGAACTGCAAAGGGTTAAATGTTTGTGTGTTGTTCATCTTGTATGTCCTCTAACAGCGTTCAATCATTCATGATTGACATTTGTAATGAGCAGCCAATTGATAACGGCCTACACAATGTGCGTTTAGCACCCGCTGTCTCATACCCTTACCTATACAGATTTAGAATGTCACAAAGCACAAGCAACAAAGCGCTTATTAGACCTTTACTCGCATAAATTTCCTCCAACACTAAATTTTTTGAAATATCATTTTTAATTTGGAAATACTTGCATAATTTGCAACCAAGCTTTTAGATATTATGTATAAGTGTGAAGAATATACTTGGAATTACTGTGTACAGAGTTTCAATGATTTTGAATTCATAATCACTAACACAGTACTCAACAAAACGTGGTTCATTTTTTTGAGACACCCAATATAATAAAGCGCAAATAGCGCATGAATAAATTAGGCGTGTCATAAAAAATATACAGGCAAAATAACAATGAAATTACCTGCTTTCCAAAACTTTCACCGTCAGTTTAGCATGAGTAGGTTAGGGGCAAAGCTATTTGTGTTCAAAATGAGCAGACATAACGCCCCCCGGTCTTCTGACACTCTGAAAAAAGCTCAAGCGAAATAGGGTCAAAAGCGATTTTTTAAGCACCAGTAGCATTGTCACTAAACAATTGCTGATAGCTTTCTTTTCACCTTTTGTATAGCATGAGAGTAACATTGCGACAAAACATTACCATGACGTTGTGTTGTTGTACTTTGGAACTGTTTTGGCTACTGTGCAAGTGTGCATGCATTTAACTTTCAATACAGGTATCAAAACACTGTGGGGGACAGACATATGTAGCCCTCTTTGGTGTTAGACCAGAGGGGGCGTCGCCCCCTGCCTTTTCCGGATTGACGCCCATGTAGTATGAATATAGATACTTTCTTCAATATAGGTAATGTACTTTCTTCAATACACTTCAAATAAACCTTTGACATTAAATGCTTACTTAGTTCAAAAGCTAAATTACTGAATTTGATGATAGCTAAACTACTGATATACCGTATCCTATTAATCAAGTCTTGTTTTTGAGACAAAAAGACACTTCTCACCTTGATAAACAATTTTTGCGTGATCCTTTTTTCTAAATTTAACATATATGTGAAGCGAACTAACAGCTACAGATGGACGTAACTAGAAAACATGATATATACTAGGTGTTCACTTGATGCAAGTATTTAAATATTCAACAACTTGCATATATGTTGACTGTCAGGAAATCTTGGACTGTGCTCTGTAAGTTTGCATCAATAAAAGCGATTTTCTTACACAGTGAGAAACTTCGTTGCCAAGACTTATGTTTGCATTTCTGTATTGTGGGTGCATTCGTGAATGAAACGACATATTTCAAAATTTTGTAAACCTCCGGAGAGCTGTGAAAATTGTGCGTAAACTCAATCACAAATGTTTGCTGATAGTGACTTTTCTGATCATTTTACAACATTTTTCAGTAAAAAAATGGATTCTACATCCCTAAAAAACATACATATAGCATTTTTTTGCAACATTCTACTATAAAGGGGGAGGCTTTAGGAGCAAAAAATCACTAAAGTGTGAAAAAAAGCCACCTAGTGTCAAGAAACTTCAAAGTTGATTTTCTCAGAAAGTATATACAAAAGACAAAAAGCTGAAATCAGAGAATTGCAAGTTTCTCAATAAGTTCTTCTAATATGCTAAACTTGGTTAAATTCTGAGAGGGTGGGTTGACACTTAAGCACAAATTGGATGATGAAAGATGAATTGACCCAACAGACTTGTGTTTGATTCTGAGTCAAATGTCCAAGTCAAATCAACAACTTTAAAATTGGCATTGCCAGCTTCCCCACTCGCATCGACATTAGAGGCAGAAGCTTTCTTCCTCCAGACACGAGATAAGCCTTAACTGAGTTGATGAAGCACGAAGACAAGAAAAACAAAATAAGTTAGAATAAAAAAACAAGAGAAATATTCATATTCACATACCTTTTACATAATTAAGTGAATCAAGTATAATAACGTTTGAATTGGTCAATAACCTTTCAGCAGCTGCTTTTAAAGAACTACGAGCCATAATTTCACATTTTCTGTCTGAATAAACAGCATTTCTGTCAATTGCACCATCATCTACGATTTCCACCGATACACTTGGTTTGAATTTCAGCAAAATGTCCTTTAGCTCTTCAGCTCTTCTACTTTTTCCGGCAGATGGGTAACCACATATTATAACAAGTGGCATGGTAAAACTAGCAAAACACTGAAAAATATTTTGCAGCGCAGTTGTAGATTGTTATCACGAAAAAGTACCAGTAGCAATAACATTATTAAGATAAGGCAAAGTGGTCAATAACTATATATATATCAGTGATAGTTAACACAAACAGGGTGGTGATTTTTTTTTTTCGAATCTAAATCAACTAACTCCTTTTTACAGATTAACCAGTAAGCTATGATTACATGGAACCTATAGTTCCACAAAGCATTCACAAGGGTTCCTCACCTAAAATAAATCAACAAGAGTTCATCTTTTTTATTTGTACATAATACACCTGCAGAAGGTGTTTTTCATATTTGCATTGGATCTCCATTTGGCAACAGTTATATAAAAGAACAAAATGAAAAATTCGAAATTGTTAGAAAACAAGTGACGCGTAAACAGAATCACACTTTGAAGACTACCTCACCCTAATAAAATTCTAATCGTCATGTTAAAAAAACACATCGGAAAAGAGATGGGCCATCACTGCAATTAAGACTGGATTAAAGTAGGAAACGACCTGGGCAACAATTTTGGCCAGGGCCAGAGCTCCGGCTGGGGCCGAGGTTTATACAATGCTTTATTTTGTGTCTAGAATGCATAGCCAAGTAGGCTACTTTCATCCTCACTTCTCATGTAAATGCCGTCAACGCAACGCTTTCAGTCACGCAATGCTTTTGTAATTGTACACGCTTTTCATTGGTGCATGACAAACCTCAAAATCGCTTTAAGCATGCACGTTCTTTATTTTTACTAACCAACGCAGTTTTCATACAAAATAAATAATATCATGTAAAAGTAAGATAAGACTTCTATATTCGTTGTATAAGACCACCCCAATTTTAAGGGTGGGTTTTTGCACTTAAAAGGTCGTCTTATACGCTGGAATATAAAATAAATAAATTGGAAATTTAACCCCAGCCCCAGCCAATTTTTATGACCCCCCTGGCTAGGGCTGGACTGATGCAAAAAGTGGCATCCCCGGCCGGGGCCCCAGTCGATCCCTAGAATGAAGTGGATTACTCATATTAAATTCAAGAATAAACAAAACAAGACAAATCATATCAGCTTCTGTAATTTCTGAAACATTCTCAGCATAAACTACACAAAACGCACAATGCACTGTTTCAACCTTATGGTCTCATCAGGTGCATGGCAATGCTTTTCATCTGCCCAAAGGCATAATTTTCGATGAGAAACAATATGGCGTCAAAGTTCAATCAAAATGGAAAATTTGAAATTGTTAAAAAACAACAAATGATGCGTAAATGAAATCACACTTAGAGGACTACCTAACCCTGGTCCTGCTAAAACCTGCAGGAGCACAAGAACCGCCTTTGCAAATGAGTTAGGAGCACAAGGACTGCTAGGGGCGCTAGTGAGTTATTACTAAGGGTCGTAACCCCAACTGAACCCTAATCCTAAGTAATAACCAGAGTGGCCACTTTAAAAATTAAAAAATCACTAAATTGAACAAAAAAAATCTCTAAATTTGGGGAAAAATTTACTAAATTGCAATTTCAAGTAAAATGACAATATTTCCTATTTATATCATTATTTACAGTTTAGCACTGCAAAATAATAACAAAAGTAGGCTAATAACAATTCAGATATGGGTGTTGTTGCATCCAAAGCTACTTCCAAACGAACACATTGTAGCAGTATATAATACACACAAGACGATTTTCAGTTTTTATCTATGATTTTTGTGCAACTAAACATACTGTACTGTTGGCTGCAGTTCATACTGGTTGCCAGTAACTTCGCCACATGGTAACTTCGCCACAGAAACTTTGTCACATGGTAACTTTGCCACACTTTGAGAAGGTGAAGGGAGATGTGGGGATAGTAGGAAAATGTGTTGGGGTGTGGGGGGAGGAAGGGGAGATGTGGTAAGAGGTATGAGAGGAGGTGTAGGAAAGTGTGATGGGGTGTGGGGGAAGTAAGGGGAGATGTAGGGAAAGGTGAGGGTAGGGAGATGTGGGGAATTAAAAGTGTGTTGGGGCCCCACACCTCAACACATTTCCCTACATCTCCCCCATTCTCCTCCCCACATCTTTTCCCCACACTCCAACACACTTTCCCACTCACCCCATACACTCTCCCACACCCTCCCCACACTTCTCCACTCCCCACACATCTTTCCTTACCTCCCCCCACACCCCAACACATTTTCCTACATCTCCCCCCATACATATTTTTCCACAGCTCCCCTGACCTCCCTCTACACCCCCACACACTTCCTTATTCACCTCATGCACTCTCCCACACCTCTCCCCACAGTTTCAATTATGTGGCGAAGTTACCATGTGACGATGTTACCTTAAATGAATTTAACTCGAAAAACCCGATAAAATTTTTTACGGCAACCGGGAATTTAAAGTCTTGTTTCGGTGTAGGCAATGTAAATTTTCGATGTATGAAAGTGTGGCGAAGTTACTGTGGCAAAATTACCATGTGGCGAAGTTACTGGCAACCTTCATACTCACTTTATAATCCAATTCTTGCTAGAACCAGTAAAACATCTACCAAACTGACATTTTTGAGGCATAAGCAGATAAGTAAATATACATAGTCTTGAAATAAAACTTACATCAAAGCTTAATCAGTTAATAGCCAACTATCATATAGTATAGCCTAATCATTTTTTTGTCAAAAGAAAAGTAAACGTGAAAAGTTAAAGAAATAAGCCATCACAAGAGCAGTGATTGTAGCAAAAAAAGGCCTATGATCTGTGACAGCTAACTGCCAGTGTCATCGCTATGGGGGGGGGGGGGGCTGTGACTCCCTGACGACCACTTGTGCCTCCCTATTTTAAGTCACTCCATGTTCTTTGCTAGGAGCACCACGTATGATAAGACAACAACAACAGTGATCAAAAGTTAAATTTTTGATGCAAAATAACATTCCATTCAACATAACTCTCGTTTGACGCAGTCCACTCGTTGCATTATTGTGGCATAATCAAGTGCTCTAAGACAATAATTGTGACGAAATAAACTGTCTCATCACCCATTGGAGCAGATGTTTTCATTTCGCTTATTAAACGCTCAAAATAAGTTTGATAAATTGGTTGCGAAGAGCTAATTTGAGTGAACATTCTGATAGTTTGCAAGGTCTCAGCTCGTCTGCTAGCTGCAGTGCACCTACACCATCTGCTGCAAGTTGATGCGAAGATTATTTTATAGCACCTTTGATTAAGTCATCAATGAAATAGACGTGCATTTTAGCCGTCAAAACACAAAAATTTATATGCTACTGTCTCTGCTCTTCAACCTCAAAATAGCAACTTTTTGGATGTAAAGATGGTGCAGCCTTTATTAGATTCGATAGACTGTGCATGTGTGGAAGCAGAATTTGATGTTGCTAAGACAGACGTTGCAAAATTCAACGGCAATGAGAAGACAAAGCCGACAACAACCACACTTCTTTCAGAACATAGTGAAGCACTTAAAGCAATGCCTACTGTACATTTTGTGCTGAAATTAGGAGTCACTCTCAGAGCTTCTACCGCAAAGTGTGAGAACTCTTTTTCAGTTCTGAAGACTATCATGCGAGATTGCAGGCAATCAATGAAGCACACTGGCAAAGCTTATTTTGTCCAACTTCAGTTTGAAAGCGACTTGACGAAAAAACTGATTGGAAAGGAAACGTCTTTGGACAAGTCCTACTAAACACCGCAAGGAACTACAAGGTACTTTTAAACCTTCAAAATGCTTGAAAACACTACAAGGAACTTTTATAGCTACTACAAGGCAGTTGAAAACAGCACAAGGAACTACAAGGTACTTTTAAACCAAGTACAAAGTAGCTGAAAACACTACAAGGAACTACAAGGTACTTTTAAACTAACTACAAGGTAGTTGAAAACAGCACAAGGAACTTCAAGGTACTTTTATAGCTATTATCAGCTGGTTGAAAATACCACAAGGAACTACAAGGTACTTTTAAACCAACTGCAAGGTAGTTGAAAAGGTTGCCAGTAACTTCGCCACATGGTTACTTCGTCACAGTAATTTCGCCACACAAACTTCGTCACATGGTAACTTCGCCACACTTTGAGAAGGTGAAGGGAGATGTGGGGATAGTAGGAAAATGTGTTGGGGTGTTGGGGGAGGAAGAAGGGATGTGGTAAGAGGTATGAAAGGAGGTGTAGGAAAGTGTGATGGGGTGTGGTGGAGGTAAGGGGAGATGTAGGGAAAGATGAGGGTAGGGAGATGTGGGGAATTAAAAGTATGTTGGGGCCCCACACCTCAACACATTTCCCTACATCTCCCCCATTACCCTTCCCACATCCTTTCCCCACACGCCAACACACTTCCCCACTCACTCCATACACTTTCCCACACCCTCCCCACACTTCTCCACTCCCCACACATCTTTCCTTACCTACCCCACACCCCATCACATTTCCCTACATCTCCCCCACACCCCCCATATCTCTTCCCACAGCTCCCCTGACCTCCCCCTACATCCCAACACACTTCCTTATTCACCCCATGCACTCTCCCACACCTCTCTCCCCACATCTTACCCACAGTTTCGATTATGCGGCGAAGTTACCAAGTAACTCGAAAAGCCCGATAAAATTTTTTACAGCAACCGGGAATTTAAAGTCTTGTTTCGGTGTAGGCAATGTAAATTTTCGATGTATGAAAGTGTGGCGAAGTTACCATGTGGCGAAGTTGCTGTGGCGAAGTTACCATGTGGCGAAGTTACCGGCAACCGTTGAAAACACCACAACGAACCACAAGGTACTTTTAATCCAAGTACAAAGTAGCTGAAAACACTACAAGGTACTTTTATAGCTATTACAAGGTAGTTGAAAACACTGCCGTGATATGGAAAAACCTAACAACTCCAATTTTTTCAAAATGCGTTTTTTTGCATTTTTGAACTAAAAAACTTATTTTCCATCTTGTGTGTGAATATTAGCCTCCAAAGTAAAGTAATTGCTGAGATATTGCAGTTTATTGAGTGGATGGAAAAACCTAACAACTCCACTGTGATATGGAAAAACCTAACAACTCACTTGATCTGAATCGTTTTTGTTCCCCTACAATGAAATTATAAACGTCATAATCGTAACAAAATTTTTATTTTCTACGCAAAACTGTTAACTCTTGGGTTCTCACCGGAAATAAAAATGTGATGAAAAAAGATATTTTTAGTGTCTTGTCAGGAGCGACAATTGAGGTAGACTAAGTAGAGTTAATCAACTCAATTTATCGGTCAATATGTTTATACTGTATTTACGGACTATGGTATTAGGAAACGCCAAACTGAAATTTTCGATTAGCAGTATCGGTACCGGTATGTAGCGGCAGCCTAGGTCAGTTCAGTGCTTGGGTAGAAGTGAATGCAGGGTGTCAGAGCTCAGATGCCTGCAAAACATACCGTAGTGTAGTTTACCACAACCTAAAGTGTAGTTCTAACCAGCTCAGTTAGCTACGACTTTAAAAGACTCGGCAAGCTCTGTTAGCCAAGTGAAGACTATGCTAAGATTCAGTAAGTTTACTGGTAGGCCTAAACCCTTCTTAATTCGATCTTCATCGGAAGAGAAAAGCCGATCAGATTGATGAAGCCGACCCAAAAACTATTTAGGGAGGATAGCGGGGATCAAACCCTTCCCGAAATACCGGTATTTGACCGTTACTGATATAACTGTATAAGATAGACCTAACAGACTAACACGACTTATGCTCCATGGCCAGAGCCGGCCGCAAAGCAGTCGACTTCGAGGGGCCAAGCGTTTATCAGGGGGGACAAAGTTTGAAATTAATCACAAAAGCCGCTGTCTTCAAAAGAGTAAGCTTGCTGATTGGGGGGGCAAACATGCTCAGGCACCTCCCCTTGGCGCCGGCCCTGTTCATGGCGTACCCAGACTACCGTGAGCACTGGGGGCTCACCGTGAGCACTGGGGGCGAGCGCACCCCATGACCACTCTACATATCTGTACTGTCTCCATTTTTTATTTAAACACCGTACTTTTTGATTGGCACAAAAATCTTTGTTTTGACGGCTGCGCCCAAACGATCAGTTCGCGCGGCATAGGGTGGAAAGAGCAGGTGTTTTTTCTAAAGTATTTTTTACTTGGCACAACAAAATTACCTTGCCCTCTGAGTGCCACCGTCCAAGCGATCAGCCCGCTTGCTGAGGGGGAACAAACGCGCCTAAACTTCTTGTTGATCTAATAATTTTAATTGTTGATTTTAATGACATGAATCGCTGTTTGATACGGGGATATTTGCTCAAGAGGCCGAAGCTAGATTGCGTGGCTCGTACTCAGCAAGTTTTACAGCGATATTAAAAAAAAAACAGACGACCTAACATCATCGGTCTGTACGACAAGATCGTTTAAAAAGCATTTGCAGGATACTTTTGCACGATTTTTTTTGTGAAATTCCCGATTTTATGCCATTGTTACTTGAAATCTGTTTCATTAAAATCTGTTTATGGTTTTCAACGCGAACTGCACAGCAGTGCACGAAACACTTCGTAACAGCACAAAGAGCATACACACTTATATGGAATTTGCTTGGCACACCAAAAAATTGCAAAGAGTAATTAAAAGCAGCTCTGCAGACATACAGGAATACTAACCTTAAATAGTTTCAAATTCGTTATCTCTTGACAACATCAACTGCAGTTCAAAATAGTTAAACATAGTTTTATGGGATAGGCCTACTAGTTATCCAAATCTCAGGAAGTGCAGTTGACAATTTGTAGCATAGATGCTAAAGGACTGAACTTCAAAAGCATTAAGTACTTCCTCGGAAATGTTGAAAAATTCTTGTAACGAACTCGAAATTGTGTAGCCTACAGATGCGTCCTGAACCAAACTCGATAAATGTAATATTAACAAAAAAATTTAACGTTCAGACGCGTCTGTAAGAGCTCCGTGAGACAGGCAATTTCGAGTTTGTTGCAAAAAGATTTTAACTATTATCAATATTGTTGCGTGCTTTTACAATTCAAAACTTTCTTATTACTTGTAGAGTCTGTTTTAGCATATTAAGTTCTACTGATATAATACCATGGCTTACTCAAGAGGATTTCTGATGCTTCAGCTGTCTAAAAAAAGAAGGACCGCACTTGGAAGTTCTGGTAGTGGTACGTATACAAATACCGTAGTACATTTTTCAAGACTAGCGCCAACCGTATTTAATACACTAGAATGATGGCAAGCCTTTCTACATGATGTAGCCTACATCCAATGACCAATTTAGGGTTCGCATTAAGTCGTGGCCTATGTTTTTAACCAACATAAATTCGCTAAAAAAAACTCCTAAAGTCGAGTTTGCCTTTGAGACTTCTTTTACTCGAAGGCCTAATAAGCCCCTAGGCTTCGAGCATGAAATAGTATCGCTACCGGTATGTAATGACGTTCATTATCAATGACTGGAGATTTGCGTAGTTTTATTATGTAAAGCAGTGGTTCTTTTAGGTGTTTTCCATTCGTCACCAAAAAGACCATGCAACAGTAGTCCCATGACCCAAGGTAAGCTTATTTGCTGATCATATCGCAAAAACATGGTTATAGCATGATCTCTTAGTTTTTTTCAATCGTGTAAAAATTTGAAGGTAAACATACTCAATTCTGAGGCAATAAAATAGATAAATAAAATTTTGCTTTACCCACGTGGTGTCATCATTCAGCCTACTGTTCTCAATTATAAACACAGTACCGGTAGGCTAAATGCATTCACTATTTTTCAGTTGTTGGCAAGCTCATGTCACCTTTGAAGCCTCCTCTTGATTGTAGCGATGAGGACATAATTGTACCTCCAAGTGAGCCTACCCTTTCTCCCGTAAGTCCGATATGTGTATCGGACCTGCTGTGTAGAGAGTTGCGGCCAGTACAACAAATTTTAACTGATAGTGATTTGGATTTGGATTTGGAAAATAAGCCCTCACTTTCAACCTCTTTGAACCCATTTGATTCAAGTTCTTCTTCCTTGAGTTCCAAATCATGCAATCCTTTTGATTCGAGCTCTTCTTTTTCTAAGCCCGAATCATGCAACTTTTTTAATTCAAGCTCTTCTTCATCTGCATCTGGTAAGACTAGTTCTTCACTTAAAGCTCCCTCTCTCTTTGATTATAACAAAACCTACGATTTCCCTTCTTCTCCCAATGATGAACAAAGCGCTGAAACAAATGTTTCGTCTTGGATTGCCACTACTACTTTTTCAACTTCACCAGAGCATGGTAAAAGTAAAGAGTTTAATGTTTACGATGTTGGAGTTTATGGTTAGTTTGCATGCTGATTTTGTTTAAACTGTTATATATTTGGTTTAAATTTGTTTAGATTGGAATCGGATGAACTTGATCAGAAGAACTTCCCTCCTGCATGCTAAATCTATATTTACTTAATTCAATAGCTGCTAGCTTATTGGTGCACAATGCGCAACTTACGCTATTGCAAAATTTACGAAGCACTGTTAAGCTGCGTTTACCGATACGCGGCAACGCGACCCGCGGCACGCGACAAAAATTTTTCGCACCTTGTTTGTTTTATTTTACTGTTCACCGATCACGCGAAAACCTGCGAAATCCTTCTACATTTACTTACATTATAATTTTAGTCGCGTTATCGCGTGTCGCGCTGCCGCGTATCGGTAAACGCGCCTTTAAGCCCTTTTCCACTTAAGAATTTGGTTGCGGCGCTACCGCGAATCTCTTGCAACATCACTCGCCACGGGTTGGCCGTGAAGTTGCATAACTATGCCGATTTCACTTCGATTTAATTGCGAATTAGTTGCAACTCCGTTGCGAATTGCTTAAGCTATTGGTACTTGAAGAAGAACCAGGTAAAGGAATCCATAACTTCACAAGAAATATTGCGAATTATTTGTGCATTGCGCTTAATTAAGGTGTTCATGACCCAAATTACGATGCGCTTCAACGCTCAAAAAAATAAAACTTGAATGCGTAAGTTGCATTTTGTAACTTTTAAACATGTTTGCCCTTTCTTGCGCTGTGCTTCAGTCAGTTCTTAAAAACTCCCACCAGTGCTAATTTTTCGATCGAATCAGACTTTTGAGGGTAAAGGCCATTCACACTATGTTAATTTTAAGCGCCAAAGCTTGCAATCTTAGAATTTACGGCGCGAAGCTTTCGTTTGTTGATCATCTTCGTCGGAGCAACCTGCTTACTCGCTTACGACCAGAAACCATAAAGAAAAATGAAACCAACTTAAGCTTCTATTATACGTTAAAAAAAACGTGAAATTCTTTCTTCAAACCAAAGCTAGCAGATTATTTTTTAGATCGTTGGTTGTGAGATCCTTATTTGCATGCTTGTTTTGTTTGCAAAGGCGCGGAAACAACGGATTAGTTAGTTGATTAGTATCACTTTCCTTTTGCTACTCAAGAATTTCACAATTTTGTGAAGTAACCTGAATAGGTCAGGGAATTAGTTTCCTTTTTCTGGATAATGTTTTACACCAATTGCAGGAATTGTGTTTTGCGGTGACTTGTGTGGGTAATATTAAACTTAATGATGGAAAGAGCAGGGAGTAATGGGCCAGGAAAGGGACAAAATTTTTATCTGGAATGCGTAAATAATGGTCTTTATTTGCCCTTAGCTGTTAGCAAGTTCGTGTGAAAGTAATAGTTTCCACGCCAATGCTTTTGTTGTTAAAAGTTATGACATTTTAAGATTGTTGCTTCCAGTGTTTTGTTGTTACTTGCGTTTTAAGAATGATTATTGATTGTAACCTAGATCTGTATGTTCAAAAGTAATGCCTTTCCAATAAAAAGAAATTGTGTTACGTAAATTGAAACCTATCTACAATTACTTGCAGTAGAAGTATCCTCTTGGGAAAACAGCCAAGTTCATTTACTTCAGTTAGGGTGAGAAAAACTTTTCCCTCACCGCTTATGATGAACGACACAAACAAATGAAAGAATTGCAGTGTTTAGCCTAATTAGGTAAATCTCCCAATAAAAAAGACTCACATTGAATCCTGGCAGTGCTTACCGTAAGTGTGTCGCATCGACGATCATTGCTCTCTCTGCATTCAAAATCTAACATGGGCACCGGTACTGTGAAGCAGTCTTGATGTATATTATCAAAACGTGACGTAAAGCGACATTCTCCACAACATTAAGATAATGGACTCTTTTTGTTAAAAATGGGTTGGGTCCTTTGTCTTAAAACTGAAATTTAGGCTACAACATAGAGCTTTTGCTTCATAACTTAAAGGATTTTGCTTCATTATATTGACGGAAACTAAACTATGACCGCAATTTCCAAGTATGACTTTGAATCTGTTTTACATAAATAATGCCCCATAGCAGTTCATTTGAAATTATAGGCTGCCAATGAATTTCCAAAAGATTTTTTTTCCCGAACAGGAGTTCATCATCTTTCTTAATCCTTCAAAATAAAATATAATTTTGAATCTTGTATCTGAATTCAGCCAAAATATAAATATCGGTCCATTTGCCTTTTGGTAATGGGGTGACCATGCATATTTTCACCACAAAATGCAAATTCACGACAAAACTTGAACGAAAATATTTTCGCACGCATTATATCTCTTGTTCTAGAAAAAGCTGAAATCAAACGAAACGAGAAACGCCGCAGTCAAGATGAGCGAGAAGCCTTCAATTTGAAAAAATATTCTTTATTGCCCCCTTGCCAAATATCTTGCCGGAAAAATTGCCGAGAAAAAATAAGCGAGGAATTCAGGGAAAATATAAGAGAAGAATTTTGGAAGAAAGATTTTAAGGGAAGACGGGAGTTTATGAGGAGTACGATAAAAACAAATAAACCAAAGAGAAGAAGAAACGAAAACGATCTAGAATTAAGGCAAAAATCGGTTTTTTATTTCATGCCAAATTGCTCTGCTACGTATGTTTCTGTGTGTAAGACCTTTTATCTTCACACCCTGGGGATGAAATCAAACGGCATGGTGACAGCATTTTTAAAATCTCAAGAAAATAACCCACTCTCGTCTCCAGTGGATAACAGAGGCACCAAAAAAAATGCACAATCTCTTCAAGAACAAAATCAAGCTATCATTGACCACATAAATTCATTCAACCCTCAACTTTCCCATTATAACTTGGCACACACACCACATAAAAGATTTTTGGACCCAGATTTATCAATTAGATCTCTATGGAATGATTTTAACGCATTAGAAGACCAAACAAAAATATCATACTCAAAATATCAAAAGGTCTTCCGATCCCTTAACATCGGCTTTGGGAGACCTTCCCAAGACGAATGCGATCTCTGCGAGTTTTACAAGACGCACTCGCACACAGATGGCGAAGAACAAGATAAATGCGAGCAATGCAAAATGCTAAAGTTGCATTTAGAAAACGCTCGTCTGGCGCGAAAAGAGTACCAAAATGATAAGAAAATTGCTGCTTCTTCTTCCCACGGAAATACTACCAGTCAACATGCCACACTAGCTGCTGACATGCAGAAGGTAATAATGCTTCCAAAAACAACATTGAAATCCCAATATTTTGTAAGCAGACTCACAGTATTCAACGAAACTTTTTCGGAGCTAAATGGTGAGAATGACATGTGTCTGCTATGGCGCGAGGGTGAAGCAGGAAGGTGCGCAGCGGAAGTTGCTTCCGCATATTGGAAAGTTATATCAGTTATGTCAGAAAGCAAATCTTTTACCTTTTGGTGCGATAATTGCTGTGCGCAAAATAAAAACTGGACTCTTTTTTGTGCCTTGTGGCTATGCACCAACAAAGTTGATGGTCCGGATTATATTGAACTAAAGTATCTGGAAAAAGGTCACACATTTATGCGACCTGATTCCGTGCACGGCTCAATCGGACGAAAAATGAAGAAAACTCCTAATGTCTATGATTGGGAGCAGTTAATTGAAACAATTCAGACTTCAGCGAAGTCAATCAACGTAATAAATCTTACATATCTGGACATGTTCGTTGTCAAAGATTGCCATGCAAGAAACGCGAAAACTCCGAAATTGAAAGAACTAAAAGTAATTCGGTTCCAAAAAGGTTCAAATCAGTTGTTTTTTAAAAAAGCCTTTATCGAAAAAGAATTTCAACAATGCGAGTTTCTCAACAGTAAATTGGTGAAAGATACTGCTGATGATTTTCTGCCGGAATCACGACTCAAGCCCCGCGGGATCAACCAAGAAAAAAAGAAAGAAATATGCAAAGTTCTTGTTCCTTTTATGCCAGCTGGACAAGCAAAATTTTGGTTAGATATGCCAACAACTGCGTCTAATCCCGACCTTTCAAAAGAAAGAGATGCTGCTGAATATGAATTTCCAGCATAATTTCGAGTGATTGTGTTAATACTGTATTTGAAATTGTGGTTTAAATCGTTTTTTAATGCTGTGTTTAAAACTGTGGTTTCAATTTTTTATTGTTTTTACGATGCCTTTTAGCTGTGGTCACGAAAATTTTGCAAACTAACAGTAGCAGGTCTATTTGTTTTGCATTGTGTATAAGATCTATCCGATTAGATGGCCTAGTTTAGGGATTCTCAACCGCGGTCCTCCGCCCTCCAAGGGGGCCACAGAGTGTTCTCTGGGGGGCTACCAGCGTAGGCCTCATCAATGAATTGTAACAAACCGGGCGGGACTCTTAGAATTAGACTAAAGGGGCTATGGTCTTTAACATTCACAGTCAATATGTGGGGCCACGACTCAAAAAAGGTTGAGAATCAATGGCCTAATTTACAGACAAGGCGTTTGCTTCTTAAACGATATGCTCGGATTTAGTTGTAAATCTGGTAAAATCAATCTCTTGAAAAATTGATATTCAGAGCTTCCCTGCTCGACGTTCACGACCCTTTATCACAAGGCACTCCTAAAAATGTGCCCGAATTATTTACAAAACATAAACAAATCGTTGTTTCTACAGTACATAACAAAACTTTCTAATATCATTGTTTTAATATTTTTACCCCTAGAGATACTAGAGTGTCTTTTTACTTGGCTCTTAAAAATGGCTGCAAATCTTGGCAACAACATTGTCCCGATCTTTTCACTATTAGAGGTGTCAAAGTGTATTTAACTGGTCCTTAAGCCCAAGCCAATGCTAAAAAATATGCCTCTAGATTCATAAAATGCAACAGATCTTTGATATGGTAACAAACATTACTATTAACATTGTTTTAAAGTTTTCACCACTAGGGGTGCTATAGAGTAATTTTAAACTTTGAACCCAAGCCAATGATAAAAAATATGATCATGTTTTTGGCTAAGGAAAATGTTTGTAAAATACAATCAGATCTTTGATATGACAACAAATCTTAACATTAA
Organism: Trididemnum miniatum; assembly: GCA_964006365.1. NCBI lineage: Eukaryota > Metazoa > Chordata > Ascidiacea > Aplousobranchia > Didemnidae > Trididemnum > Trididemnum miniatum. The sequence continues at coordinate 4,586,340 of OZ023240.1, forward strand.
CATTGTTTTAATATTTTCACCACTAGAGGTGCTAGGGTATTTTTGAACTTTAAACCCAAGCCAATGCTAAAGAATATGATCATGTTTTTGGCTAAAGAATATGCTTGTAAAATACAATAGATTTTTAATATGATAACAAATCTTACCATTAATATTGTTTTAATACTTTTACCACTAGAGGAGCTAGAGTACTTTTGAACTTTGAGCCCAAGCCGATGCTAAAGAATTTGATCATATTTTTAGCTAAAGAATGTGTTCATAAAATACAACATAGATTTTTAATATGACAACAAGTCTTACCAATAACATTGTTTTAATATTTTCACCACTAGAGGTGCTAAAGGGAGATTTGACCCTTGATCCCAATTTGCTTTTAAGGAATATGCCCCATATGTTTACAAAACGTTATTAAATATTTGATATGATAACAAATCTTTACTGTAGGCAGTTTTAAATTTTTACCACTAGAGGCACTGAAGTGAATTTGGCCACTCACCACAAATCAAATAGGCTCCCCACATGAAATTCATTGTTAAGCATACATGTTTTGTAGGTCCTAAGTCGTTGCCCATGCTGCAAAAGCTTAAATTATGTTAATAAAACAAAAAATTCCAGTTTGCCATTAGGTGGCGCCATTAAAACTTGGGCCCCAAACACCTAAAAGGTTTTCCTTTTTAAAAACGTCCATTTCTGCCTCACCCTTCTTTTACCTCAATGCAAAAAAATTGCAGTACCAACTCCTCACGATAATAAGTGATTTCGCACTTGTTAGGTTTTTCCATATCACAAATCACATGATAGATGCGTTTGTGATATGGAAAAACCTAACAACTCCACACACTCAATTATTTAAACAAACAAACAAATAAATTTTTATCCGAATGTTTCATAAAACTTGTTTACTTCAAACTGAAACGTTTTGATACAAAAATGATGATCACTTGCTTTTTTCTTCTCAATATCAAAAAATATAACAAAAAATCACAAAAAGTCGATTTTCTCGAAAACTTGAAAACTGGAGTTGTTAGGTTTTTCCATATCACGGCAGAACACCACAAGGACCTACAAAGTACTTCTAAACCAACAAGGTAGGTGAAAACAGCACAAGGAACTACAAGGCACTTTCAAACCAAGTACAAAGTAGCTGAATACACTACAAGGAACTACAAGGTACTTTTAAACCACGTACAAAGTAGCTCAAAACACTACAAGGAACTACAAGGTACTTTTAAACCAACTACAAGGTGATTGAAAACACTACAAGGTACTTTTTAACCTACAAAATCCTTGAAAATAACCACTATAATTCTGGCAGAATAAACGAGAGAATCGAAAAAAAAAAGAAAAAAAGCGTGTCGTGTGCAAAACTAACGAGCGGCAAGCGCAAACGTGCCGTATGCAAAATTAAAAAACGGCAAGCGCATCCTGTCTATTAATAACTATCTAAAATTGAACCGCAATACAGGCTCAACTAAGCATGCACAAGCGGCAAGCGCATCCAGTCTAAAAATAACTGTCTGAACTTGAACCGCAATACAGGCTCATTAAAGCGATTAAGCATGCACGCTACTAAAATCAAGATGAAACGTCTAAAAATAATAATACTGCTACAAATTCCCCAACGAAATCAACACTTCCAAAAATATCATCCTGAAAAACATGAAATTACTTTTTACCTCATGTATTGTTAAATCTGGAGCAAATTACCTTTCACATGAATATTGTCAAGTTGATGGCAAAACAACACAAACATCATCAGAACGACTTTGAACTTGACTGAAAAATCGAAAAAAATTAATGTTTTTTTGCTAAAACGGCAAAAGTTGGGGTCCAATCAAAGTACTTTCGTGACGTTTTCCGACAAAAAACTCACAAATTTTCAATCATCATTGCAAACAGTATGAAACTACCTTTCACACGATCATTGTCAAGTTGATGGTGAAACAACACAAACACCATCAGAACGATTTTGAACTTGACCGAAAAACGAAAAAAAACTATAGCTTTTTTGCTAAAACGGCAAAAGTTGGGGTCCAATCAAAGTAGTTTTGTGACGTTTTCCCTCACAATATTGCCATTACTATAATACTCATTGCAAAGAGTATGAAATTACCTTTCACATGATCATTGTCAAGTGTGTGGCAAACTGCTACAAACACCATCAGAACGACTTTGAACTTGGCCGAAAAACCAAAAAAAGTTTTTGTGATTTTTGCTGAAACGTCAAAAACCAGGGTCCAATCAAAGTAATATTGCGTCGTTTTCCGACAAAAAACTCAAGAACTTTCATACATCATTGCAAAGAGTATGAAATTACCTTTTACATGAATATTGTCAAGTTGATGGCAAAACAACACAAACACCATCAGAACGACTTTGAACTTGACTGAAAAATCGAAAAAAAATAATGTTTTTTTGCTAAAACAGCAAAAGTTGGGGTCCAATCAAAGTACTTTTGTGACGTTTTCCGACAAAAAACTTGCAAACTTTCAATCGTCATTGCAAAGAGTATGAAATTACTTTTCACATGAATATTGTCAAGTTGATGGCAAAACAACACAAACACCATTAGAACGATTTTGAACATGACCACAAAACGAAAAAAAAATACTGTTTTTTTGCTAAAACGGCAAAAGTTGGGGTCCAATCAAAGTACTTTTGTGACGTTTTCCCCCACAATATTGTCATTACTTTAATACTCATTGCAAACAGTATGAAATTACCTTTCACATGATCATTGTCAAGTGTGTGGCAAACTGCTACAAACACCATCAGAACGACTTTGAACTTGGCCGAAAATCCAAAAAAGTTTTTGTGATTTTTGCTGAAACGTCAAAAACCGGGGTCCAATCAAAGCAATAATGCGACGTTTTCCGACTAAAACTCAAGAACTTTCGATCGTCATTGCAAAGAGTATGAAACTACCTTTCACATGAATATAGTCAAGTTGATGGCAAAACAACACAAACACCATCAGAACGACTTTGAACTTGACTGAAAAATCGAAAAAAAATAATGTTTTTTTGCTAAAACGGCAAAAGTTGGGGTCCAATCAAAGTATTTTTGCGACGTTTTCCGACAAAAAACTTACAAACCTTCAATCGTCATTGCAAACAGTATGAAACTACCTTTCACATGAATATTGTCATGTTGATGGCAAAACAACACAAACACCATCAGAACGACTTTGAACATGACCGAAAAACGAAAAAAAAAATGATGTTTTTTTGCTAAAACGGCAAAAGTTGGGGTCCAATCAAAGTACTTTTGCGACGTTTTCCCCCACAATATTGTCATTACTTTAATACTCATTGCAAACAGTATGAAATTACCTTTCACATGATCATTGTCAAGTGTGTGGCAAACTGCTACAAACACCATCAGAACGACTTTGAACTTGGCCGAAAAACCAAAAAAGTTTTTGTGATTTTTGCTGAAACGTCAAAAACCGGGGTCCAATCAAAGTAATATTGCGACGTTTTCCGACAAAAAACTCACGAACTTTCAACCATCATTACAAAGAGTATGAAATTACCTTTCACATGAATATAGTCATGTTGATGGCAAAACAACACAAACACCATCAGAACGATTTTGAACTTGACTGAAAAATCGAAAAAAAACAAAGTTTTTTTGCTAAAACGGCAAAAGTTGGGGTCCAATCAAAGTGCTTTTGCGACGTTTTCCCCATGAAATTGCCATTACTTTAATACTCATTGCAAAGAGTATGAAATTACCTTTCACATGATCATTGTCAAGTGTGTGGCAAACTGCTACAAACACCATCAGAACGATTTTGAACTTGGCCGAAAAAAGTTTTTGTGATTTTTGCTGAAACGTCAAAAACCGGGGTCCAATCAAAGTAATATTGCGTCGTTTTCCGACAAAAAACTTCAGAACTTTCAATCGTCATTGCAAAGAGTATGAAATTACCTTTCACATGATCATTGTCAAGTGTGTGGCAAACTGCTACAAACACCATCAGAACGACTTTGAACTTGACTGAAAAATCGAAATAAAATAATGTATTTTTGCTAAAACGGCAAAAGTTGGGGTCCAATCAAAATAATATTGCGACGTTTTCCGACAAAAAACTCAAGAACTTTCAATCGTCATTGCAAAGAGTATGAAATTACCTTTCACATGAATATTGTCAAGTTGATGGCAAAACAACCTATGGCCATGGCCCAACAGTGGGTCACGGCGCTGTTTTCAGTGGGCTTCAGAGATTGGCGAGAAAACAACGTCAGGATCTCCTGATCATCTTGTTGAGCTCACTTTGGTCTTTTAACAAAAATTTTGGGCCTGTTGGCCACCGCCATATTTTTAGCACTTTCAGGGGCCATGAGCAACAAAAGGTTGCAATACCCTAATCTAGCCGGTAAACTGCGCCATAAAGCTTTGAGGTTGAAGTAGAGCCGGATTTACAAAAAAGGGACGAAATCAAGATTTAAGTATGAAGTGGCGACCCAGAAAAAACTCTGCGGCATGCCACATCTGGCACGCGTGCCACAGGTTCGGCGCCTCTGCTTTATACTGTATCATGGTTACGCTTGAAGCCGATTAGTTTACGATTGTCTCACCTCCGCAAGCGGGAGGAAATCGTATCGCAATCGGCAAGACAATTGGCGGTAAACGGCGGCAATTGGGGAGAATCGACGGCAAGAGTTAAAAAGTTTTTAACTTTGTTTGAAATTTGTCTTGTCGATAGCGATACGATTCCCACCCGCTTCTCACCGATTGCTGAAATCAGACAATCGTAAAGCAATCGATCTCAAGTGTAACCACACCATTACCTGCAAATAATAGTAGTGTTATTCTTTGGCTTACCGCCGGCGAAAAACCTTTCCAATTGAGCAGCTTCTCATCCTAAAGTCTGCTGAACCAAACTGGAAGAAAAATTCATTTCTGAAAAAGAGCTCAACAGCTGCTTGTTATTAAAGGAGCAGAACATGGTTGCAAAATATTGGGTGCTATTCGTAAACCCTTACTTTCCTATGTACTACAGCCTTATTAACGATCCCATGGGCTGTATCACATAGGTATGAATGAATTCTTGGTCAAAGTACATAGGTTTTATTTTGCGTAAAGCCTATGCACTAAGTCATAAAGGATTGACAAACCAGCTTAGAAAATATGCTATATCACACAGGTACGCAGTAACTTTTCATTCCTATGTGCTTTGTTGAGAATCCTATGCGTTATGTCACACAGGCATCCCATGTGCTACATCGCATAGGTATGAACAAACTCTTGATCAAAGTATACAGGTTTTTCAGAACTGCAGACAGTGAGCACTGTTTCGACCTATCAGGTCTTATCAGTGCAGTTGGTGTGACCAAAATTTACTTAAGGCAATAATTACCCGAGAAAGAATTTTTGCCTGTGGTTTGTAACTATACGAGTTACCAATACCTGCTAAAAATTTAATATTTGCAATTTAATATTTGCTTATTTAATCGCAAAAATATTTTTTCGAGTTCAAGTTTAAGTTCGAGTTCAGCAAAATGATCGAGTTCTTTCGAGTTTGCAGACCTGATAGCGATCATGCTTGACAAAACATTTCATTCCTATGTGCTATATCATATATACCTATGCACCAAGTTTCGTTCCTGTTTGCTACAGCGATCATGCATGGCGAATATCCGATTGGAGGGAATTTCTCAGTATTTTTTCCTGGAAGTTGTACCAAGGATTGCTGGTACCAGTGGCGTAGCCATGGCTACAACCCTCCCCATTGAACCTCAATGACGTCATACATAATCGAAACTGTGCGAACAAAATGCATCATTGGTGAAGTACTCAAAGTTAGGGGCCAAAAATATGAGAAACTATCCTTGGTCATTGCAGTATGCAAATTTTTCAAAATTTTCCGGGGTAGCATGCCCCCGGACCCATCTAGAGTTGTTTTTTGCATTCAAGTTGCTTAAAATTGCTTAAAATTAACTCTGCCGGAAAAAATACGCTTGAAAAAAATGACGAAAATTAATGCTCCCTCCCTGAAAAAAATTTTGAATACGCCCCTGACATGAAACATTTTCAAAAGGCTTATTTACGCCCGCTTGCGAGTTTAAACGTCTTTGCATTTGGTTAACATTCAACCTATTTTAAAATTACGTGTACCCCACCAACACTTTCTGGATCCGCTCGTGTATACAACGTATGGTCAAATGTGATGTCATTTGCGCTTGTGGCTGGTACTGTTCAGTTCCCGGAAGCGAAAAGTTGGGAAATGCTTGAATCGCAGGCCTAGTCAAGGCGAGTTTTCACTGGCAAAGCAGAGATAGGTGAAGGCTAAAGTACCTTTTAGTTTTAAGTCCAATACTACACAGTTACCGGCAATTGGTCTGCAGGCTTAAAATACAGAAAGGCTTAATTCAATTTAGCCGCTGTTATGCTGTCAACACTCTAGTATTGGACTTAAAACTAAAAGGTACTTTAATCTTCACCTATCTCTGCTTTCCCAATGAAAACGTCATAGTTCCTCGCTCCACTAAAAAAGACAAGTTCAAAATCGTTCTAATGATGTTTGCTTTCCTTTGCCATCTTTTTTGACAATGATCATGTGAAAGGTAATTTCATACTCTTTGCAATGAGTATTAAAGTAATGGTAACTTTGTGGGGGAAAACGTCGTATTATTACTTTGATTGGACCCCAACTTTTGCCTTTTTAGCAAAAATACATTATTTTTTTTGGTTTTTCGGCCAAGTTCAAAGTCGTTCTGATGGTGTTTGTGTTGTTTTGCCATCAACTTAACAATATTCATGTGAAAGGCAATTTCATATTCTTTGCAATGACGATTGAAAGTTTCTAAGTTTTTTGTCGGAAAACGTCACAAAAGTACTTTGATTGGACCCCAACTTTTGCCGTTTTAGCAAAAAAACATTATTTTTTTTCGATTTTTCAGTCAAGTTCAAAGTCGTTCTGATGGTGTTTGTGTTGTTTTGCCATCAACTTGACAATATTCATGTGAAAGGTAATTTCATACTCTTTGCAATGACGATTGAAAGTTTCTAAGTTTTTGTCGGAAAACGTCACAAAAGTACTTTGATTGGACCCCAACTTTTGCCGCTTAGCAAAAAAACATTATTTTTTTTCGATTTTTCAGTCAAGTTCAAAGTCGTTCTGATGGTGTTTGTGTTGTTTTGCCATCAACTTCACAATAATCATGTGAAAGGTAATTTCATACTCTTTGCAATGACGACTGAAAGTTGTGAGTTTTTTGTCGGAAAACGTCGCAATATTACTTTGATTGGACCCCGGTTTTTGACGTTTCAGCAAAAATCACAAAAACTTTTTTCGGTGTTTCGGCCAAGTTCAAAGTCGTTCTGATGGTGTTTGTAGCAGTTTGCCACACACTTGACAATGATCATGTGAAAGGTAATTTCATACTCTTTGCAATGACGATTGAAAGTTCTGAAGTTTTTTGTCGGAAAACGTCACAAAAGCACTTTGATTGGACCCCAACTTTTGCCGTTTTAGCAAAAAAACATTATTTTTTTTCGATTTTTCAGTCAAGTTCAAAATCGTTCTAATGGTGTTTGTGTTGTTTTGCCATCAACATGACTATATTCATGTGAAAGGTAATTTCATACTCTTTGCAATGATGATTGAAAGTTCTTGAGTTTTTTGTCGGAAAACGTCGCAATATTACTTTGATTGGACCCCGGTTTTTGACGTTTCAGCAAAAATCACAAAAACTTTTTTTGGTTTTTCGGCCAAGTTCAAAGTCGTTCTGATGGTGTTTGTAGCAGTTTGCCACACACTTGACAATGATCGTGTGAAAGGTAATTTCATACTCTTTGCAATGAGTATTAAAGTAATGGCAATTTCATGGGGGAAAACGTCGCAAAAGCACTTTGATTGGACCCCAACTTTTGCCGTTTTAGCAAAAAAACATCATTTTTTTTTTCGATTTTTCAGTCAAGTTCAAAGTCGTTCGGATGGTGTTTGTGTTGTTTTGCCATCAACTTGACAATATTCATGTGAAAGGTAATTTCATCTCCTTTGCAATGACGATTGAAAGTTCTTGAGTTTTTTGTCGGAAAACGTCACAAAAGCACTTTGATTGGACCCCAACTTTTGCCGTTTTGGCAAAAAAACATTATTTTTTTCGATTTTTCAGTCAAGTTCAAAATCGTTCTGATGGTGTTTGTGTTGTTTTGCCATCAACATGACAATATTCATGTGAAAGGTAATTTCATACTATTTGCAATGACGATTGAAAGTTTCTAAGTTTTTTGTCGGAAAACGTCGCAATATTACTTTGATTGGACCCCGGTTTTTGACGTTTCAGCAAAAATCACAAAAACTTTTTTTGGTGTTTCGGCCAAGTTCAAAGTCGTTCTGATGGTGTTTGTGTTGTTTTGCCATCAACTTGACAATATTCATGTGAAAGGTAATTTCATACTCTTTGCAATGACCATTGAAAGTTCTGAAGTTTTTTGTCGGAAAACGTCACAAAAGCACTTTGATTGGACCCCAACTTTTGCCGTTTTAGCAAAAAAACATTATTTTTTTTCGATTTTTCAGTCAAGTTCAAAGTCGTTCTGATGGTGTTTGTGTTGTTTTGCCATCAACATGATTATATTCATGTGAAAGGTATTTTCATACTCTTTGCAATGACGATCGAAAATTCTTGAGTTTTAGTCGGAAAACGTCGCAATATTACTTTGATTGGACCCCGGTTTTTGACGTTTCAGCAAAAATCACAAAAACTTTTTTTGGTTTTTCGGCCAAGTTCAAAGTCGTTCTGATGGTGTTTGTAGCAGTTTGCCACACACTTGACAATGATCATGTGAAAGGTAATTTCATACTCTTTGCAATGACGATTGAAACTTCTGAAGTTTTTTGTCGGAAAACGTCACAAAAGTACTTTGATTGGACCCCGGTTTTTGACGTTTCAGCAAAAATCACAAAATTTATTTTTTGGTTTTTCGGCCAAGTTCAAAGTCGTTCTGATGGTGTTTGTAGCAGTTTGTCACACACTTGACAATGATCGTGTGAAAGGTAATTTCATACTCTTTGCAATGAGTATTAAAGTAATGGCAATTTCATGGGGGAAAACGTCACAAAAGCACTTTGATTGGACCCCAACTTTTGACGTTTTAGCAAAAAAAAAATCATTTTTTTTTCGATTTTTCAGTCAAGTTCAAAAGCGTTCTGATGGTGTTTGTGTTGTTTTGCCATCAACTTGACAATATTCATGTGAAAGGTAATTTCATACTCTTTGCAATGACGATTGAAACTTCTTGAGTTTTTTGTCGGAAAACGTCACAAAAGTACTTTGATTGGACCCCAACTTTTGCCGTTTTAGCAAAAAAACATTATTTTTTTTCGATTTTTCAGTCACGTTCAAAGTCGTTCTGATGGTGTTTGTGTTGTTTTGCCATCAACATGACTATATTCATGTGAAAGGTAATTTCATACTCTTTGCAATGACGATTGAAAGTTCTTGAGTTTTTTGTCGGAAAACGTCGCAATATTACTTTGATTGGACCCCGGTTTTTGACGTTTCAGCAAAAATCACAAAAACTTTTTTTGGTGTTTCGGCCAAGTTCAAAGTCGTTCTGATGGTGTTTGTAGCAGTTTGCCACACACTTGACAATGATCATGTAAAAGGTAATTTCATACTCTTTGCAATGAGCATTAAAGTAATGGCAATTTCATGGGAGAAAACGTCGCAATATTACTTTGATTGGACCCCAACTTTTGCCGTTTTAGCAAAAAAACAATAAAATTTTTTGGTTTTTCGGTCAAGTTCAAAATCGTTCTGATGGTGTTTGTGTTGTTTTGCCATCAACATGACAATATTCATGTAAAAGGTAATTTCATGTTCTTTGCAATGATGATTGAAAGTTCTGAAGTTTTTTGTCGGAAAACGTCACAAAAGCACTTTGATTGGACCCCAACTTTTGCCGCTTAGCAAAAAAACATTTTTTTTCGATTTTTCAGTCAAGTTCAAAGTCGTTCTGATGGTGTTTGTGTTGTTTTGCCATCAACATGACAATATTCATGTGAAAGGTAATTTCATACTATTTGCAATGACGATTGAAAGTTCTGAAGTTTTTTGTCGAAAAACGTCACAAAAGTACTTTGATTGGACCCCAACTTTTGCCGTTTTGGCAAAAAAACATCATTTTTTTTCGATTTTTCAGTCAAGTTCAAAGTCGTTCTGATGGTGTTTGTGTTGTTTTGCCATCAACATGACAATATTCATGTGAAAGGTAATTTCATACTCTTTGCAATGACGATTGAAAGTTCGTGACTTTTTTGTCGGAAAACGACGCAATATTACTTTGATTGGACCCCGGTTTTTGACGTTTCAGCAAAAATCACAAAAACTTTTTTTGGTTTTTCGGCCAAGTTCAAAGTCGTTCTGATGGTGTTTGTAGCAGTTTGCCACACACTTGACAATGATCATGTGAAAGGTAATTTCATACTCTTTGCAATGAGTATTAAAGTAATGGCAATTTCATGGGGGAAAACGTCGCAAAAGTACTTTGATTGGACCCCAACTTTTGCCGTTTTAGCAAAAAAACATTGTTTTTTTTCGATTTTTCAGTCAAGTTCAAAATCGTTTTGATGGTGTTTGTGTTGTTTTGCCATCAACTTGACAATATTCATGTGAAAGGTAATTTCATCTCCTTTGTAATGACGATTGAAGGCTTGTGAGTTTTTTGTCGGAAAACGTCGCAATATTACTTTGATTGGACCCCGGTTTTTGACGTTTCAGCAAAAATCACAAAAACTTTTTTTGGTGTTTCGGCCAAGTTCAAAGTCGTTCTGATGGTGTTTGTAGCAGTTTGCCACACACTTGACAATGATCATGTGAAAGGTAATTTTATACTGTTTGCAATGAGTATTAAAGTAATGCCAATATTGTGGGGGAAAACGTCGCAAAAGTGCTTTGATTGGACCCCAACTTTTGCCGTTTTTTCGTTTTTCGGTCATGTTCAAAATCGTTCTGATGGTGTTTGTGTTGTTTTGCCATCAACTTGACAATATTCATGTGAAAGGTAATTTCATACTCTTTGCAATGACGATTGAAAGTTTGTAAGTTTTTGTCGGAAAACGTCACAAAAGTACTTTGATTGGACCCCAACTTTTGCCGTTTTAGCAAAAAAACATTATTTTTTTTCGATTTTTCAGTCAAGTTCAAAATCGTTCTGATGGTGTTTGTGTTGTTTTGCCATCAACTTGACAATATTCATGTGAAAGGTAATTTCATACTCTTTGCAATGACGATTGAAAGTTTCTAAGTTTTTGTCGGAAAACGTCACAAAAGTACTTTGATTGGACCCCAACTTTTGCCGCTTAGCAAAAAAACATTATTTTTTTTCGATTTTTCAGTCAAGTTCAAAGTCGTTCTGATGGTGTTTGTGTTGTTTTGCCATCAACTTCACAATAATCATGTGAAAGGTAATTTCATACTCTTTGCAATGACGACTGAAAGTTGTGAGTTTTTTGTCGGAAAACGTCGCAATATTACTTTGATTGGACCCCGGTTTTTGACGTTTCAGCAAAAATCACAAAAACTTTTTTCGGTGTTTCGGCCAAGTTCAAAGTCGTTCTGATGGTGTTTGTAGCAGTTTGCCACACACTTGACAATGATCATGTGAAAGGTAATTTCATACTCTTTGCAATGACGATTGAAAGTTCTGAAGTTTTTTGTCGGAAAACGTCACAAAAGCACTTTGATTGGACCCCAACTTTTGCCGTTTTAGCAAAAAAACATTATTTTTTTTCGATTTTTCAGTCAAGTTCAAAATCGTTCTAATGGTGTTTGTGTTGTTTTGCCATCAACATGACTATATTCATGTGAAAGGTAATTTCATACTCTTTGCAATGACGATTGAAAGTTCTTGAGTTTTTTGTCGGAAAACGTCGCAATATTACTTTGATTGGACCCCGGTTTTTGACGTTTCAGCAAAAATCACAAAAACTTTTTTTGGTTTTTCGGCCAAGTTCAAAGTCGTTCTGATGGTGTTTGTAGCAGTTTGCCACACACTTGACAATGATCGTGTGAAAGGTAATTTCATACTGTTTGCAATGAGTATTAAAGTAATGGCAATTTCATGGGGGAAAACGTCGCAAAAGCACTTTGATTGGACCCCAACTTTTGCCGTTTTAGCAAAAAAACATCATTTTTTTTTTCGATTTTTCAGTCAAGTTCAAAGTCGTTCGGATGGTGTTTGTGTTGTTTTGCCATCAACTTGACAATATTCATGTGAAAGGTAATTTCATCTCCTTTGCAATGACGATTGAAAGTTCTTGAGTTTTTTGTCGGAAAACGTCACAAAAGCACTTTGATTGGACCCCAACTTTTGCCGTTTTGGCAAAAAAACATTATTTTTTTCGATTTTTCAGTCAAGTTCAAAATCGTTCTGATGGTGTTTGTGTTGTTTTGCCATCAACATGACAATATTCATGTGAAAGGTAATTTCATACTATTTGCAATGACGATTGAAAGTTTCTAAGTTTTTTGTCGGAAAACGTCGCAATATTACTTTGATTGGACCCCGGTTTTTGACGTTTCAGCAAAAATCACAAAAACTTTTTTTGGTGTTTCGGCCAAGTTCAAAGTCGTTCTGATGGTGTTTGTGTTGTTTTGCCATCAACTTGACAATATTCATGTGAAAGGTAATTTCATACTCTTTGCAATGACCATTGAAAGTTCTGAAGTTTTTTGTCGGAAAACGTCACAAAAGCACTTTGATTGGACCCCAACTTTTGCCGTCTTAGCAAAAAAACATTATTTTTTTTCGATTTTTCAGTCAAGTTCAAAGTCGTTCTGATGGTGTTTGTGTTGTTTTGCCATCAACATGATTATATTCATGTGAAAGGTATTTTCATACTCTTTGCAATGACGATCGAAAATTCTTGAGTTTTAGTCGGAAAACGTCGCAATATTACTTTGATTGGACCCCGGTTTTTGACGTTTCAGCAAAAATCACAAAAACTTTTTTTGGTTTTTCGGCCAAGTTCAAAGTCGTTCTGATGGTGTTTGTAGCAGTTTGCCACACACTTGACAATGATCATGTGAAAGGTAATTTCATACTCTTTGCAATGACGATTGAAACTTCTGAAGTTTTTTGTCGGAAAACGTCACAAAAGTACTTTGATTGGACCCCGGTTTTTGACGTTTCAGCAAAAATCACAAAATTTATTTTTTGGTTTTTCGGCCAAGTTCAAAGTCGTTCTGATGGTGTTTGTAGCAGTTTGTCACACACTTGACAATGATCGTGTGAAAGGTAATTTCATACTCTTTGCAATGAGTATTAAAGTAATGGCAATTTCATGGGGGAAAACGTCACAAAAGCACTTTGATTGGACCCCAACTTTTGACGTTTTAGCAAAAAAAAAATCATTTTTTTTTCGATTTTTCAGTCAAGTTCAAAATCGTTCTGATGGTGTTTGTGTTGTTTTGCCATCAACTTGACAATATTCATGTGAAAGGTAATTTCATACTCTTTGCAATGACGATTGAAACTTCTTGAGTTTTTTGTCGGAAAACGTCACAAAAGTACTTTGATTGGACCCCAACTTTTGCCGTTTTAGCAAAAAAACATTATTTTTTTTCGATTTTTCAGTCACGTTCAAAGTCGTTCTGATGAAGTTTGTGTTGTTTTGCCATCAACATGACTATATTCATGTGAAAGGTAATTTCATACTCTTTGCAATGACGATTGAAAGTTCTTGAGTTTTTTGTCGGAAAACGTCGCAATATTACTTTGATTGGACCCCGGTTTTTGACGTTTCAGCAAAAATCACAAAAACTTTTTTTGGTGTTTCGGCCAAGTTCAAAGTCGTTCTGATGGTGTTTGTAGCAGTTTGCCACACACTTGACAATGATCATGTAAAAGGTAATTTCATACTCTTTGCAATGAGCATTAAAGTAATGGCAATTTCATGGGAGAAAACGTCGCAATATTACTTTGATTGGACCCCAACTTTTGCCGTTTTAGCAAAAAAACAATAAAATTTTTTGGTTTTTCGGTCAAGTTCAAAATCGTTCTGATGGTGTTTGTGTTGTTTTGCCATCAACATGACAATATTCATGTAAAAGGTAATTTCATGTTCTTTGCAATGATGATTGAAAGTTCTGAAGTTTTTTGTCGGAAAACGTCACAAAAGCACTTTGATTGGACCCCAACTTTTGCCGCTTAGCAAAAAAACATTTTTTTTCGATTTTTCAGTCAAGTTCAAAGTCGTTCTGATGGTGTTTGTGTTGTTTTGCCATCAACATGACAATATTCATGTGAAAGGTAATTTCATACTATTTGCAATGACGATTGAAAGTTCTGAAGTTTTTTGTCGAAAAACGTCACAAAAGTACTTTGATTGGACCCCAACTTTTGCCGTTTTAGCAAAAAAACATCATTTTTTTTCGATTTTTCAGTCAAGTTCAAAGTCGTTCTGATGGTGTTTGTGTTGTTTTGCCATCAACATGACAATATTCATGTGAAAGGTAATTTCATACTCTTTGCAATGACGATTGAAAGTTCGTGACTTTTTTGTCGGAAAACGACGCAATATTACTTTGATTGGACCCCGGTTTTTGACGTTTCAGCAAAAATCACAAAAACTTTTTTTGGTTTTTCGGCCAAGTTCAAAGTCGTTCTGATGGTGTTTGTAGCAGTTTGCCACACACTTGACAATGATCATGTGAAAGGTAATTTCATACTCTTTGCAATGAGTATTAAAGTAATGGCAATTTCATGGGGGAAAACGTCGCAAAAGTACTTTGATTGGACCCCAACTTTTGCCGTTTTAGCAAAAAAACATTGTTTTTTTTCGATTTTTCAGTCAAGTTCAAAATCGTTTTGATGGTGTTTGTGTTGTTTTGCCATCAACTTGACAATATTCATGTGAAAGGTAATTTCATCTCCTTTGTAATGACGATTGAAGGCTTGTGAGTTTTTTGTCGGAAAACGTCGCAATATTACTTTGATTGGACCCCGGTTTTTGACGTTTCAGCAAAAATCACAAAAACTTTTTTTGGTGTTTCGGCCAAGTTCAAAGTCGTTCTGATGGTGTTTGTAGCAGTTTGCCACACACTTGACAATGATCATGTGAAAGGTAATTTTATACTGTTTGCAATGAGTATTAAAGTAATGCCAATATTGTGGGGGAAAACGTCGCAAAAGTGCTTTGATTGGACCCCAACTTTTGCCGTTTTTTCGTTTTTCGGTCATGTTCAAAATCGTTCTGATGGTGTTTGTGTTGTTTTGCCATCAACTTGACAATATTCATGTGAAAGGTAATTTCATACTCTTTGCAATGACGATTGAAAGTTTGTAAGTTTTTGTCGGAAAACGTCACAAAAGTACTTTGATTGGACCCCAACTTTTGCCGTTTTAGCAAAAAAACATTATTTTTTTTCGATTTTTCAGTCAAGTTCAAAATCGTTCTGATGGTGTTTGTGTTGTTTTGCCATCAACTTGACAATATTCATGTGAAAGGTAATTTCATACTCTTTGCAATGACGATTGAAAGTTTCTAAGTTTTTGTCGGAAAACGTCACAAAAGTACTTTGATTGGACCCCAACTTTTGCCGCTTAGCAAAAAAACATTATTTTTTTTCGATTTTTCAGTCAAGTTCAAAGTCGTTCTGATGGTGTTTGTGTTGTTTTGCCATCAACTTCACAATAATCATGTGAAAGGTAATTTCATACTCTTTGCAATGACGACTGAAAGTTGTGAGTTTTTTGTCGGAAAACGTCGCAATATTACTTTGATTGGACCCCGGTTTTTGACGTTTCAGCAAAAATCACAAAAACTTTTTTCGGTGTTTCGGCCAAGTTCAAAGTCGTTCTGATGGTGTTTGTAGCAGTTTGCCACACACTTGACAATGATCATGTGAAAGGTAATTTCATACTCTTTGCAATGACGATTGAAAGTTCTGAAGTTTTTTGTCGGAAAACGTCACAAAAGCACTTTGATTGGACCCCAACTTTTGCCGTTTTAGCAAAAAAACATTATTTTTTTTCGATTTTTCAGTCAAGTTCAAAATCGTTCTGATGGTGTTTGTGTTGTTTTGCCATCAACATGACTATATTCATGTGAAAGGTAATTTTATACTCTTTGCAATGACGATTGAAAGTTCTTGAGTTTTTTGTCGAAAAACGTCGCAATATTACTTTGATTGGACCCCGGTTTTTGACGTTTCAGCAAAAATCACAAAAACTTTTTTTGGTTTTTCGGCCAAGTTCAAAGTCGTTCTGATGGTGTTTGTAGCAGTTTGCCACACACTTGACAATGATCGTGTGAAAGGTAATTTCATACTGTTTGCAATGAGTATTAAAGTAATGGCAATTTCATGAGGGAAAACGTCGCAAAAGCACTTTGATTGGACCCCAACTTTTGCCGTTTTAGCAAAAAAACATCATTTTTTTTTTCGATTTTTCAGTCAAGTTCAAAGTCGTTCGGATGGTGTTTGTGTTGTTTTGCCATCAACATGACTATATTCATGTGAAAGGTAATTTCATACTCTTTGCAATGACGATTGAAGGTTTCTAAGTTTTTTGTCGGAAAACGTCGCAATATTACTTTGATTGGACCCCGGTTTTTGACGTTTCAGCAAAAATCACAAAAACTTTTTTTGGTGTTTCGGCCAAGTTCAAAGTCGTTCTGATGGTGTTTGTGTTGTTTTGCCATCAACTTGACAATATTCATGTGAAAGGTAATTTCATACTCTTTGCAATGACGATTGAAAGTTCTGAAGTTTTTTGTCGAAAAACGTCACAAAAGTACTTTGATTGGACCCCAACTTTTGCCGTTTTAGCAAAAAAACATTATTTTTTTTCGTTTTTTCAGTCAAGTTCAAAGTCGTTCTGATGGTGTTTGTGTTGTTTTGCCATCAACTTGACTATATTCATGTGAAAGGTAGTTTCATACTCTTTGCAATGACGATCGAAAGTTCTTGAGTTTTAGTTGGAAAACGTCGCATTATTGCTTTGATTGGACCCCGGTTTTTGACGTTTCAGCAAAAATCACAAAAACTTTTTTGGATTTTCGGCAAAGTTCAAAGTCGTTCTGATGGTGTTTGTAGCAGTTTGCCACACACTTGAAAATGATCATGTGAAAGGTAATTTCATACTCTTTGCAATGAGTATTAAAGTAATGACAATATTGTGGGGGAAAACGTCGCAAAAGCACTTTGATTGGACCCCAACTTTTGCCGTTTTAGCAAAAATACATTATTTTTTTTCGTTTTTCGGTCATGTTCAAAGTCGTTCTAATGGTGTTTGTGTTGTTTTGCCATCAACTTGACAATATTCATGTGAAAGGTAATTTTATACTCTTTGCAATGATGATTGAAAGTTTGTAAGCTTTTCGTCGGAAAACGTCACAAAAGCACTTTGATTGAACCCCAACTTTTGCTGTTTTAGCAAAAAAACATTATTTTTTTTCGATTTTTCAGTCAAGTTCAAAGTCGTTCTGATGGTGTTTGTGTTGTTTTGCCATCAACTTGACAATATTCATGTGAAAGGTAATTTCATACTCTTTGCAATGATGTATGAAAGTTCTTGAGTTTTTTGTCGGAAAACGACGCAATATTACTTTGATTGGACCCTGGTTTTTGACGTTTCAGCAAAAATCACAAAAACTTTTTTTGGTTTTTCGGCCAAGTTCAAAGTCGTTCTGATGGTGTTTGTAGCAGTTTGCCACACACTTGACAATGATCATGTGAAAGGTAATTTCATACTCTTTGCAATGAGTATTATAGTAATGGCAATATTGTGAGGGAAAACGTCGCAAAAGCACTTTGATTGGACCCCAACTTTTGCCGTTTTAGCAAAAAAGCTATAGTTTTTTTTCGTTTTTCGGTCAAGTTCAAAATCGTTCTGATGGTGTTTGTGTTGTTTCACCATCAACTTGACAATGATCGTGTGAAAGGTAGTTTCATACTGTTTGCAATGATGATTGAAAATTTGTGAGTTTTTTGTCGGAAAACGTCACGAAAGTACTTTGATTGGACCCCAACTTTTGCCGTTTTAGCAAAAAAACATTAATTTTTTTCGATTTTTCAGTCAAGTTCAAAGTCGTTCTGATGATGTTTGTGTTGTTTTGCCATCAACTTGACAATATTCATGTGAAAGGTAATTTGCTCCAGATTTAACAATACATGAGGTAAAAAGTAATTTCATGTTTTTCAGGATGATTTTTTTGGAAGTGTTGATTTCGTTGGGGATATTGTAGCAGTATTATTATTTTTAGACGTTTCATCTTGATTTTAGTAGCGTGCATGCTTAATCGCTTTAATGAGCCTGTATTGCGGTTCAAGTTCAGACAGTTATTTTTAGACTGGATGCGCTTGCCGCTTGTGCATGCTTAGTTGAGCCTGTATTGCGGTTCAATTTCAGATAGTTATTAATAGACAGGATGCGCTTGCCGTTTTTTAATTTTGCATACGGCACGTTTGCGCTTGCCGCTCGTTAGTTTTGCACACGACACGCTTTTTTTCTTTTTTTTTTCGATTCTCTCGTTTATTCTGCCAGAATTATAGTGGTTGAAAATACTAGTAGGAACCGGTGTTACTAAATAGTACATGTCCGCGATGTCAACGATGTCCGCGATGTCAACGATGTCCGCGATGTCCGCGATGTCTGCGATGTCCGCGATGTCTGCGATGTTAAGATTCAAGATTCATTTATTTAGTGCTCAAAGCAACAAAGTAATTATTTCACAATTAATATTTTAGCACAAGGAGGTGTCGGTAATGACCGCACGGTCTTCTAGCCCGCACCCCCTGCATATTTACATATTAGTTACGACGCAAAAAAAAACATAACAAAACAAACAACAACAACTAAAGTATACAAAAAGCAATAATATGACCTATTGCAAACCGAGTTAGCCATTTCAAGTCGGGGAGGGGAGTGAGAGGGCAGATAAGGAAATGGCGGTGTCAACGATGTCCGCAATGTGAACGATCTGCGAAATTGCGATGTCCGCGATGTCCCAAATAGCGATGTCCGCGATGTCCAATCTGGTACAGAACGCAGAGCACACTAATTTACAGGTAGGCTATTTATTTAGAGCACTGAAGCACTGCAGCGAATGTAAAGCAAAGCAATAAACACATCGCGGACATCGCAACATGGGACATCGTTGACATTGCAATTTGGGACATCGCGGACATCGTTGACATCGTGGACATCGCGGAAATCGTTGACATCGCAATTTGGGACATCGTGGACATCGTTGACATCGCGGACATCGTTGACATCGCGGACATCGTTGACACCGCGGACATCGTGGACATCGCGGACATCGTTGACATTGCAATTTGGGACATCGTGGACATTGTTGACATCGCGGACATAGTAGTAGTAGTAGTAGTAGTGTGTTTTATTCAACGACCATCAAAGTACATAGAAACAACGCATATCACGACATTCGGCCGAAAAAAAGGTAACAGCGACAAAACGCGAACCGTTAAAGCATGCAATATACAACCCTACAATGAATTTAAAAACTAAAAGAAGCATGGTCACTGCACCTAAAGCATAATATAGCTTATGAGCCAAAAAGAAATCAAACCAAATTGTGTAATAAAGACAAATTTGGAGAAAGCAAGCAACACGTGCCAAGCATTTGAGACAAATTTACACATTTCCCAAGCGAGGATGGGCTAGGCCAAACTGCCAGCACTTCAAAATTTCATAATTCACGTTTTACTCTAACAAGAAACTGCAAACGCAATGCAATTAGGCCTAGTGTGTAACAGATTTTTGTGGAAAAAGTCAGTTGATTTGCTTCATTCCTTTTAAGATTGTAGCTTCGTCAATTTGGAATACTTCAAACTTTGATCACGTTCCGATTTCTTCGACACTGCTCTTCAACCCTTCAGAAATTTCTTAATCTGCAGTATACAAAAGCAAAGAGCAGAGAGAGGCCTTGATTGCATACGTATCATGAGCTTTTGAAACAATAGTAGCTACTTAAGAGACATTAAATGAGCTTTAGTCAGCTTGTTGAAAGATTTGAGTGATTTGCTTTCTCTAACCGATATCGGGATAGCATTCCAAGTACGTGGACCTCTATATTTCATTGATTGCTTGGTTAACTCTATGCGTCGGTATAAGGGAAATAGCTTTGATTGGCTTCTCGTATCATGTGTTTTTTCACTGATTGTGTTTTTATCTAACAATCCGTTAAAAACTATTGGCAGTTTATTATGCAAATACTTGTACATGAAATTAGCGGTTTCTAGTTCAGCCAATTGATTTATAGTCAGAATGCCGAGTTGCTGCATTGAATCTTTAACGCTCTCTCTTAAATCTAGTTTGAAAATTAACCGGACGAATTTATTCGCCGCACTTTGAAGTCTTTGCACCATTGTCTTATTTCCATTGCACTAAATTAATATACAATACTGAATGTGACTTTTGATCAACGAATTGTAAAGTGTAAACAGAATCTGCTTGTTCAAAAGGCTCTTAATTTTATTTACAACGCTGGTCGTTAATCTAATTTTTTGCAATAACACTTCCATATGCGGTTTCCATGATAGATGCTCATGAAGTATAATACCCAAAAACCTAACGTTACTCACTCTCTTTAAATTATTATTACGCAATTTTAAACTCGGAAGATTTCTAGGCAGTTTGCTATTCAGAGTACGAAACACAATGTAATTCGTTTTGCTGATATTTAGTGACAACTTATTAGTCGTAAGCCAGTGATCTACATTAATCAGTTCCTCATTGGCCACTCGAAACAGTTGGTTATAACAATTATCACTAAAAAATAAGTTAGTATCATCTGCGAACATTATAGTTTTACCAGTTGAAATACACCTAGAAAAGTCATTAACGTATATCAAGAAAAGTAGTAGTCCTAAAATAGAACCTTGAGGAACACCACAATTTAATAATAATTTGTCAGATAGATGATCATTACACAAAACTTGTTGAAAGTGATTACTTAAATAGCTGGAAAACCAGTCTAAGGGCAGACCTCTTACACCATAATGTTGTAGTTTACGAAGTAAAATATTATGATCTATGGTATCAAAGGCTTTAGACAAATCTAGGAATACACCAATAACTTTTTCCTTTTCTTCAAATGCATTAGTAATATTTTCAACTAGTAACGTGGCTGCGTGGCTGGTGGAATAATTTTTTCGAAAGCCAAACTGATTTTCATGAAAAAAATTTTGTCTGGTTAAGAAACTTAAAAGGCGCCAATATACTAACTTTTCTAAGATTTTTGAGAAAACTGGGAGCAAACTAATAGGTCTATAATTGTTCACGTCATGCCTTGCTCCTTTTTTGAAAATAGGTACAACTTTTGCAAGCTTGAATTTATTCAAAAATATACCGCTCCTTAAGGAAAGGTTAAATATGTGAGTTAGAATATATATAACATTATCGGGTGTTGATTTCAGAACTTTTGTTGGAATCCCATCCATACCACTGCTTGTTTTAGATTGCAATTCAGATATAATATTCTTTACTTCTCGTGGGGTTGTGGGGTAAAAGTACATTGAATTTGGGGTAGCTGGAGGTAAATAATCTCCGAAATGGTTTGGGGTAGAAGGTAATTTTTTGACCAGTTTGCTACCTACTTCGACAAAGTGAAGATTAAAGTGATTAGAAATGGATTGAGCATCACTGGTCACCTCATTACCAATTGTAAGTGAAGTGCAGGATCCGGTTTTCACTTTCCCTAGAAGATTGTTTATAGCTTTCCATGTTTGTTTTAGGTTGCTTTTATGTTGTGCGAAAAGTGATGAATAATAACTGTCTTTTTTTATCTTCAGAGTGCGGAAATAACTGTTCCTCGCTTTGTTGTAGTTAACTTTAGCAATGAGAGTTTTCTTCTTAAGATATTTTTTAAACAATGTCTCCTTTTCTTGTAGAAGTATTTGCAAATCTTTATCAAACCAAGTTTTGTTTTTAGCATAATTTTTAACAGCAGTCAAAGGAAAACAATTTTCAAAGACTCGGTTATACTCTTTCATGAAGCACGTGAATGACTCGTTAACGTCACTTTCATTTAAGATCGGGAGTTCATCTATGTTTTCTAGCTCATGATAAAATTTAGACATATTATTATCATTGAAGCACCTAACTGTGGTGCAAGCAGAAGAATTATTCATACATAAATTAATACACATAAATATAGGAAGGTGGTCGGATATGGGATGCAGAAGAATATTAGATTTCACAGCATAACAAAAGGAGTTTGCCCATAATTGGTCTAATACAGTTGCAGTTGTATCGGTAATTCGAGTTGGTTTATTAATCACTGAGAAAAATGAGTGATTTAGCATTATTTCTGTAAACTCATAAACATGGGTATTTTCAGTAGTTTGGGCTAGATTATAGTTAAAGTCACCAGATATGTAACATTTTTCTTTTACATCTATTTTGCTAAGACAATTTTGAAGTTTAATCCTAAATTTTTCATTAGACATAGCATCATTAGCTGGTGATCGATAAATGGTTCCGCATATAAATGATTCACCCTCCATTTTCAAATTTATAAAAAGTGATTCAAAAATTTTTTCATCCATTTCCACTAATTCATCACAAATATTAAAGTGGAATTTATCTTTTACATAGAATGCAACTCCACCTCCTTTACAACTGTTACGACAATTTGATACGAAATTATAGCCAATTAAGTTTTTATATGAGCCAGAGGATGATGGTTGTATCCATGTTTCTGTAAGTGAAATTACATCAGGTTTGCAGTTCATATTTGAAAGTAAGGCCTCAAGTTTGCTAAAATTAAGTGAGTTAGCAATGGATCTTATGTTAAGGGACAATACTGTAAATGTATTCTTAAAGCTGTTGTTGGAAGTAATAGTTTGCAACTTGTGGGACTCAACATATTCTGTAAGGTTGGAGAGGTTGTCAATATCACAATCAGGAATACTAAATCGCTTATTTTCACGATTAAAAAATAAGTTAAAATCAATAGCATTTAGAGCTACATTTGAAGTACTGTTACTAGCACTACTTGCGACAAGAACGTGATCCTTAGGGCATAGTTTTGAAAATGTTCTAACTTTATTCATTTCCTTAGTAGGTTTACAGTCATTACAATATGCAGGTTGACAATACATTTTATCAGTTACAGATGACAGCTGGCAAGTTTGTATGTTCTTTTGGCACGCATTGCATTCAATTGCTTTTGTTTTTGGCATAAAAATGGTAAGTAACACTTAAACACAAAAGTGAGGAAATAAAAAGGCAAAATAAAAAATGTATGTACATACAACAAAACACAAATCTGGTCTTGGAGGTCAGCTAAAAGTAGGGCCCGGCAGAATTAGTTTCAGCAGTCTCGGTTTAATGACAAAACCAAATGAGTTGCACAAAATATAATGTCTCACCTAGAACAAGCCGTCCGCGTCTTCCAAAGCTTTACGCAGACGGGTTATTTTAGACGCAGACGGCCTACTCCAGACGAGACCCCACAACATGTACGGCTGTTTAAGTTACCCAACCTATGGTATAATGAAATGTAATATTCTAACTAAGATATGCTTCAAGTGTTATATAGATTTGTATTAATTAACAATGGATGTTAAAACCTTCCCATTTATACTATCAACATGCAGCTTAGGCCTACAGTATTAGACACGAACCACATTATATTAGCTGGAAGACACAGACCCAAACAGTGACTCCTTACTTATTGCCAGGGAAACGAATTCTCGGAATGTCACTGAAATCATCTATGTAATGCCTCTGGCCCATAAATTCGCAGTATACCAAACCCTTCTGAGTCCATACATTTCTGAATTCAAAAATCTTTCTGGCTTCCTCTACTAATCTGAGCCGTCGTTTTGTTAATGACTCAGTAAGCGCAAGCCTTGGGTTCGATTCACCAGCAGATGATTTCAGCTTGGACTTTGCAGCAAACACCTTATTTCTCACGGTCCTCCTGACAAAATTTTATAATAATTGGGTTTTTGCCTTTCCTTGAAGGAAGGGCATGACATACATCAATGTCATGGTTACTTAATTGAGGTTCAATTTGTAATTTGTCATTTAGAGTATTTAAAACAAAATTTTCAAATACCTCATTGTCAGAAGATTTTGGAGGAAGATTTTGACATCCATGAAGGATCAGGCAATTGCTTCTGCTATATTGTTCTAAATCATCCATTCTCCTCTCGTTGTGATATACCCGATCTGCCAACTGCTCAACAGCAACTTGCACTGAAGAAATCATGTTTGCCATCTCCTCCAAATGTTTTCCTTGGATGTTAACTGAATCTACAACAGAAACAGATTCAGAGGCAGCATCAGCTATTTTAGACATAGGTCTAGCTAAAAATAATTTTTGATACTCATCCTGTTTAGCTGATATTTCTTCCAAACGTTGAAGCAGCTGAGACACTTGATCTTTTGATGCCATCCTCTTTTTTGCTTCAATTATAGATTCTAGGTTTAATAAGCACAACTTCTACTATTTTTTAAATTTACCGAATTACTGCTAAAACAAAGATAGCCTACAGCCTAACCATCTGAAACTTATTCAAATAGAATCGTTGACATCGCGGACATCTGAAACTTATTCAAATAGCCTAACCATCCGAAACTTATTCAAATAGACATCGTTGACATCGCGGACATCGTTGACATCGCGGACATCGTGGACATCACGGACATCGCAATTTAGGACATCGCGGACATCGCAGACATCGCAATTTGGGACATCGCGGACATCGCAATTTGGGACATCGCGGACATCGTTGATATCGCGGACATCGTTGACATCGCGAACATCATGGACATCGTTGACATCGCGGACATCGTGGACATCGCGGACATGTACTATTTAGTAGCACCCGTAGGAAGTACAAGGTACTATTATAGCTGCTACAAGGTAGTTGAAAACACTACAAGGAACTACAAGGTACTTTTAAACCAACCACAAAGTACTTGAAAACACTACAAGGAACTACAAGGTGCTTTTAAACCAACTACAAGGAACTACAAGGTGCTTTTAAACCAACCACAAGGTAGTTAAAAACAGTACAAGGAACAACAAGGTAGTTGAAAACAGCACAAGGAACTACAAGATACTTGTAAATCAACTACAAGACTTTTAAGGTAATTTCAAACCAACTACAACCCCCCGACTCCAACCCCCCAACCCTCCCGGCTTCACCCCCCCCAACTCCAACCCCCCCGAACCCAACCCCCCTGACTCGACCCCCCCAACTCCAACTCCCTCCGACCCCAACCCCCCTGACTCCACCCCCCCAACTCCAACCCCAAACCCCCAACTCCAACGCCCCCGATCCCAATCACCCCGACCCATCCCCTCGACTCCAACCCCCCCGACTTCACCCCCAACTCCAACCCCCCGACCCAATCCCCCCTGACTCCAACCCCCCCGACCCCCAACCCCAATCTCCCCGACTTCACCCCCAACTCCAACCCCCCTGACTCCAACCCCCCAACTCCAACGCCCCGACTCCAACCTTCCTAACTCCAACGCCCCCGACTCCAACCACCCTGACCCAACCCCCCGACTCCAACCCCCCAACCCCAATCCCCCCGACTCCACCCTCCCAACTTCAACCCCCCGACCCAATCCCCCACCCACCCCTGACTCCAACCCCCGACCCCAACTCCAACCCCCTGCGACTCCGGCCCCCCAAACTCCGACTCCACCCCCCAACTCCAAACCCTTCCTCGACTCTAAACCCCCCGATCCCAACCCTGAAGTGTTTTCAAATACTTAGTAGTTGGTTTAAAAGCACCTTGCAGCTCTTAGCGGTGTTTTCAATTACCAAGTGGTTGGTTTAAAAGTACCTTGTAGTGTTTTGAGCTACTTTGTACTTCGTTTAAAAGTGTCTTGTAGTTCCTTGTAGTACCTTGTAGTTCTTTGCACTGTTTTCAGTACCTTGTAAAGAACAAAACAAATTCTGTGTAATTTTCTCGCAGTAAATCAACTGCTGTGAATAACTTCGTCATTAAGACCAGCGATAGACCGCTAACCAATAAAAGTGTCATTAAGTACTTAGGAGTTTTATTTGATAATAAACTGAATTGGGAACAGCATATCCAGTATGTTTTGGCTAAGCTTTGTATTGCCAGAGGAGTTTTGATGAAACTGAGGCACTACGCACCAGTAGCAGTACTGCGTAATGTATATTTTGGTATTGTTTATTCTTATTTGAAATATGGTGTGACCACGGACCGAGTTTATGGGGGGGACGGGGGGGACATAATGCATAATGCTTCCCCTGGACAGCGGGGAGAATCCACCATTAGACGTTGAGTGTCGCTTCCCCTGGACAGCGGGGAGAATCCAACATCAAAAATTAAGTGTCGCTTCCCCTGGACAGCGGGGAGAATCCACCATCAGACGTTGAGTGACGCTTCCCCTGGACAGCGGGAAGAATCCAACATCAGACGTTGAGTGTCGCTTCCCCTGGACAGCGGGGAGAATCCACCATCATTGAGTGTTTGCTTTCCCCTGGACAGCGGGGAGAATTGCGTTTCATCAACGATTGGAGTCTGCTGACATCATCAGGTCACTTTGTCAGCAGACATGGAATGTCATAAATAAACGGATTGAAGCCCGCTGACATCATCAGGTCGCTTGTCAGCAGGCAGGAAACATAACATCAAATGAATGGAGCATAGGAAAAGAAACAAAGAAGATAAAATTAGGAAAGGGATAGAAACAACAAACAGTGAAGGATAGTAAAGTAGATAGTAAGAAAAAAGATGCAAGAAGGTTCTTTAGTCAGCAAGTGATGTAGATTTTTGAGATGTGAGAAGCGGGCTGCGAGGCAAAGAACTGCAGTCATCAGAGTTGACAAACAAGGTTCTTCTGTGAACGAGGAAATTGACGTCTTCACATCGATCGGGAGTAGGTGGGAATGCAGTCTTGGAAAATGGAGCAGCAAGCCTGGAGCAAAATCTTAACTTCTTCGTGGGTATGAGTTGGGAACAAGGTTTAGGATTCAAAGGGGGTGAGAGACTACTTTGGGAAGTCATAGGAGGTTCATCATCGGACGCGATTGCGCCTGCATCATTACTTCGCCAGAAAGTTTGTCCGACAAGGGGAGGATTGGGTAGGCATTTAGAATCATCCACATATTGGCATTGCATAGAGACTGAAACAATATTATCCGAGGTAGGAACGCCGGAACCAGGGAACGGGTAGCGATTCGGTTTAGAGGAAACAAGATGAGCATTCAGCAAACGATCAGAATCGGTATCTTTGGACGATTGGATATCTTGTGATCCAGCACAGTCGGGCTCGACAAAGGAAAAATTGTTCAACAGTTGGTTAGAGTCATCTGAAGATCCAGTAGGTCCATCGTCGTTTTGAGAAGGAGAGATGCCATCATGAGAAGATGGGTGAGCTTCTTCTAGTAACACAATTTTGCGGACATCACGATCTCGAATAAGACCGTCACTTGTTTTCACTGTGCATGAGCGCACAAAACCATCAGAGCAAGTTTTGGTTGCCATAACTACGGCATAAGGATACCTTCCCTTGGGGGGAGTCGCGTCGTCCAACAGCAAAACGAAATCACCCTTTTGCAAGTTTCGCTCTGCCCTGGTCCATTTTTGCCTCTTTTGCAACCTGGGGAGATACTTGGCAACCCATTGCCTCCACCATTCAGAGGCAATTCTTCGGGTATAACGATGACCTCTTTTTAAAGTATCTTTCGGGTCAGATTCCATCTGAGCAGCCACTTCATCCACCGGCACAAGAAAACCGGTCATCAAATCCAAAGGGCGGAGAGCTTGTAGCGTGTCTTCATCTCCGAAATAGCGACCAAGAGGTTGGCAATTCATAACAAATTCAGCTTCTCTCATGATGGTCAACAAGTCAAAGTCTGAAGGAGTGCGCTTCGAGTATCCAGGACCAATCACTGCTTCAGTGACCTCTTTAAATGTTCGAATCTGTCTTTCTACAAAGCCTTGATGATGAGAGCTAGCAGGAACAGAAAAGTCCCAAGTGATTCCCAATCCCTTCGTCATCCAGTTGTTTGAAAGGGCATCCTGAGAGTAACCCGATGACTTAGCTTCTGTCTTCAGCACGTTACGGGCTCCCACAAACGTTGTGGCACAATCACAACGAATATGCCGTGTTTTATTGCCAGTCATGCATAAAAAACGTCTCAGTGCGTTGAGGAACGCAGTGGTTTCAAACGATTCAACCAGCTCGACTCGCACGGCTGAGGTAGCATTGCACACAAATAAACATATCCAACGCTTTTCTGTGCTTCTACCTCTTTTCACGTCGTAAGGTCCAGCATAATCGATGGAGACAGATGAGAAAACAGGTTGCCTGGGCGTAATCCTGTATTCCGGTAGGGGCGCCATAAGCTGACATGCTCTCTCCTTTCTCAACAGCTTACAATTGAAACAATCAGCCAAATAGTGGCGAACTGTGGCTATTCCTCCGATAGGATACAGGCCGGCGTCATTCTGGAGAGAAGCCAACACAGTTTCCGCAGCTCGGTGTGCAAGCTTGTTATGATACGCGATAATAAACAGTTCAGTTATCTTGTGGCGTTTGGGAAGGAAAGCTGGATGAGCTTGCTCGTCTGATAACTCATTGCATTCGGTCAATCGTCCCCCCATACGCAATATTCCATATTGGTCCAAAAAAGGGACAAACTTAGTAATAGAAAACATCCATCGTTCACGCTTAGAGACGGGAAACAACTTCACGGTGGACTCATACGTGACTCCAGACTGCATCTTGTCAACTACGCAGCCAAATGATTGACGTTGTGCTGCGCGCACGAGCGTTAAGCTGGCTTGGTGGGGGTCAAGATCAGTGGCAGCTTCTTGATAATTCCGGAGGTGGCTCTTCCACTTTTGAACACACTTAAAAACGGCGGTAACCACACGAACCACCTTTTCTAAACTTCTAGTGCGGTCCAGCGTATGCCCCAAGAATCCACCATTATCCTGATCGACTGACTCCAACTCGAGGCTATAAGTGCAAGCAGTCATCGGTCTCTGCGGTTTGTCCAAGCTACAAAAATTGTCGACGATATTAGACACAAGGTTTGGCGAGCTCAAAAAAGCTGGACCCTTCAGCCAGGTATTCCATTTCTCTATCTGATCCATGTGGCAACCCCTAGTGGCGATATCAGCAGGGTTTTGATCAGTTGCCACGTATGCAGGAATTACTCCATTGCCATTTTTTAAGATCGAGTCTACCCTGTTGCGCTCAAACACACGTAGCTCCAAAGTCTTCGAGGAACACCAACTGATCACTGTACGGCTGTCTGACCACATTTTGCACCGTGCAATGGGCAAGCTAGTAGAATCCAAGCACTCCTTAAGCAAACGAGCTCCCATATCCATAGCTATGAGCTCCTTGCGAGGGATGGACTGGCGTCTCACTTCGTCTTGAGTGAGAAGCGTGGATTTTGAAGCAACCATCGCAACATGACAAGTTTGCTCTGTACAGGCCCGTAAATAGACAACGGCTGCAGCCACTTCCTTGCTACTATCTGCGAACATGTGTAATTCGTAGGAACTTTCTTTCAAGGGATGCGATGGGATCCGGCAACGTGGAATTGCTAATTCATCGATCGTTTTCAATCCTTGGAAAATTTTCTTCCACTTGGTTTCTAGGTCAGCAGGAATAACTTCATCCCAATCGGCTACCTGACGCACAATTTGAGAGCAACAAAGTTTCATTTTAACAAACAGTGGGGCCCACCAGTTAAGTGGATCAAAAAATCGATGGTTTGCACTGACGATCTGGCGTTTAGTGAGTCTCTCATTCTCAGGGAAATTAAGCTCAGGCTTCTTGAGGTGCAAGCAGTCGGTTTCTGTGTTCCAAATTAACCCAAGAGTTTGCTGCATACGTCCATCAGTGGAGCCCAAATCTTTTCCTTGAATGTCGCGTACTGTAGGTGCAAGATCTTCAGAATCAACTTCCGCTAATATATCTGTTGAATTGGAACTCCATTTAGTCAGTCTAAACCCCGTTGAGCTTAAAAGTTTAGCCACTTCCCTAACCGCACGTTGGCCTTCTTGAATTTCATTCGCTCCAGTGATCAGATCATCGACGTACATGTCTTGTGTAACCATTTGAGTAACATCTTTGCCGACGCTAGGAATATTCCTCTGTGCTGTGTACTGCATTGCAAATCCAGCCATACTTGGGACACAGCGCAGGCCATAAGGGGCAACTTGAAACTTGAAGGCTTTCACTTTCCCCTGCATATTTGGTTCATCAAACCAGAGTATGCGTAACATATCCTGATCGCCTGGATGGATACGAATTTGGAAGAACATATTTGAAATATCAGCTGCAATACCATATCGCTTTTCCCCAAACCGTATCAGTATTGACTGAAGAGATTGCATAAAAATAGGGCCTCGTGCAAGTAACTGATTCAAGGATACACCTTGGTTCTCCCGAGCAGCATCATACACTACTCGAAATTTAGCTTGGGAAGTGTGAAAATGGGGGATGTAATACTTGGGCAGAGCGTCCTTGTTGTCTTTGTCATGAATGGGAGTGAGGTGACCTTCATTGATAGCTTTCTCTAATTTCTCACAATATTTTTTCATCGTATCTGGTTGCGACTGCAGTCTTTTGCGCAGCTTCAACAAAACAGTTTTGGCTTGTGCATAATTCTCAGGCATTGTAGCCTTATCACTGATCCAAGGTAGCTTAAACTGCAAGTGTCGCTCTCCATTTTCGAGTTCCACTTCTTCTACGTGTAGTTGGTACTGTTGCAGTACTTTCTCATCACTAATGCTCATAGCAAGTTCGTCATCTTCAGGAGAACACTCCAACGGATTTTCTTCTAGTTTTTTCAAGCTTTCTTGTCGCTCTTCCGTGAGGAGCAATCCGCCAATTACTTTGGTTGCCAAAAAAGGAAAGTCAAGCATGGTGGGCGAGATATTCTCCTGTTTTCCATCGATTTGAGTCGAAAGTGGGTATGACTTCTTCACTTCTTCATGTGAAGTGACTAGAGCAGGTTGGATTGACTGAAGCTGAAACTGATTAACAGAGCTGTCGTGAACTTTTCCTGAACTTAGCCACAGTTTTCCAAATCCAATAGCTAAGGCGTCTTCATAACCAAGAGGTAGACTAGAACTTTTAGCTAATCGAGTATGAGTAAGGAAGTATTGCCAAACTAAATCGCTACCCACTATCAGGTCTACTCTTTGTGGCATATTCACAACATCAGGTAAGTATGAAACAAAAGGGAGGGGCTGATCCACAAAGCTGAGCTTGCCCAAATTAGTAAAATTGTCACCAGCGGTCTTTAACTCTAAGTGATGAGTCATTATATTATATCGCTCAGTTGCACCATTAAACATTTTAAACTCTCTTACCTCATCCGGGCTCCATTCACCAAACGCCATCTCTGCCAAGTTCCTTGAGCCAAGTGTATGAGTAGCTCCTGTATCAATGGCAGCAAAGAAATTAACCTCTCCACAGATGTTGCGTTTCTTATCACGGTGTACGGCAGTAAGAGTCATCAAGGCAATCTTAGGTGAATGCGGATAATTGAACGCAACACATCCACCAACCGTAGATTTCTTTACAGGCTGTTCGTGCTTGAGAGCAGGCTTCTTGTCAATTGCTGCCTTTTCAGTAGTTGAGTTTGTTTGTTGATGCAATCTCTCTTTATGCAGCAAGAAGTGATGACGAGAATTGCACCGGTCACAGCCACTTCTACTGTTGCAATCTCGAGACTTATGGTCTATACTCAGACAATTGAAACAAAGACCAAATTCTTTCGCTACGTCCCACCGTTGCAAGACATTAAGCTCTTTGAATTTTCTGCAGGAACAGAGCTGATGTGTCATGGATTCTGGATGCAGACAACATTTCCTTGAAGGGGCTTCTGCGGTTTCTTCCTGATGGCTAGTCCGGTTTTCTAAAGTGGCAATCTTGTGGGATTGATACCGATTAGTCCCTGTGGCAGGTTTCTGTCGCTGCTGTGCGACTGGGCTGTGCCCAGCAAAGGAAGTGATTTCCATCTTTGTCATGGAATTAACATACTCAATTTCATGATCTATGAAGGACAAGAACTCTTCATATGTCCAATGCCTAGGTGGGCACTGTCCTTCAAGCTTGGATTTTAATTTGTCGTTCAGTGACATATATAAACTTCCAAGAAATTGTGGTTTTTGCAAATTCGACTCTTTGTTGAGAGACAACAATATCCCTCGCAGAGTTCTTAAATCAGCACGAAATTCTAACAGGGTTTGCCGAATTTGACCTATTGATCCTTCTGGTCGACGCACCAGCTTTAAGGCATTCTCAATCAACACTTCTTCCCTGCCATAAACCTCCTCAAGAGTATCCCAAACCACATCACAAGCGTGTCCAGGATCCATCACGGAAAAGGCGTTTCTGATGAATCTTTTAGCTTGTCCAACAATGGCAGACTCTATCCATCTAAGTAGAATATCAGGTCTGGTAGGTCTGAGTTGCTGATATCTCAACATCAGCCTATGCCTAAATGCTGGATATTCAGAGATATCATTCCCTGAAAATTGTAATCCTTCTTGTGATCTCTCTGAGATGAGGTTGTTTAAGTACAACTGCGTTTCAAACGGAGGATTCAAAGCGTAGCCCTCCCTAACCCATGGAGGCAATGTGCGTTGTTGGGAAGAACCAAATGGAAGGCGGTGAGGCTCCTGGTCTGGAAACCTTGAACATCCTTGTTGTGAATCACATGACTTGTAATTTTGTTGATGACTGTTAGTCGAAAATGTTAATCTCTTAGGAGAGGTAATTTGTGAAGGTTTCTCAAGTTTTGCTCTTCCAGTGGCTTGACAAGGGTCAGCAGCTTGTCGGCTGGACGACGCCAACTGGTCACAATGGTTGTCAGTATAGATACCAGTGAAATGAATTGGAGCAGGCAGTGACTGATAGCTAGTTGTAGGAATTGCTTTAGCCAACTTGGGCTTAAGTAGATTTGGAGAAGACACCTGAAGGTTTTTATAAGAATGCAATACGTAATTAAGATCAGAGGCTTCCATGATACTGTCTGCATCTTCTACAAGACTCTTACACACATCCACTTCAGCTTGCTTCTTTCTTAAAGCCAGTTCATTCCTTTTACCGTGCAGTTCCTGCTCAACTATTCTGTGTTTCAAGTCCAACTCCTTCTCTTCCAAAGTAAGCTCCATCTCTTTCTTTTCCTTCTTTAGCAATGTGTTCTCCATGCGTAAATCTTGAATGATGGCCAAGGAGTGAGCAGAAATTGCTGAAGTGTGGGAAGAGTGAGATGTGAGACATGAGGCAGTCGAACGCTCTTCAGGAGGCTTTAATGCTCTTTCCAGGTAGCACTTTAACTTCTTTTCTTCATCAGGATAGTGAGTAACCAAGTCCTGTATAGAATCTCTAGCTAGTGAACCAGGATTCTGCTCAAGCCACTGATGCAAGGCAGTTGCATAAACATCAAATGCTTTTTGGCCATAATCATAAATAGACCACAATACACTTTGATCTACTTGCTTAGATGATAGGCTGTACTCCCTCATAGCTGAAGTAATAATGTGCAGTTCTAGAGCATAGCGCTTCAAAGATCGATGACTTTGGAAACAGTCTGATTTGGGGTTGTCAACCCAAGCAAGACGGATGTCATCTAATTCCAAAAGATCTGACATTGTCTATAGTCTAGTAAAATCAGTGTGGACTGAACAGCTGAGGTCTAGCCTAACCAGTCAAACAAAATCCACTAGACAATCAAAGCAGGCAGGAAAAATCCTGACTAGTCTTCTTATTCAATAAAACAGTAGGCTTTAATGTAGGCGACTGGCAACAGGCGGGCTGCCAATCAAGGTGATTCTATTTAACCAGCGATGCCGGGGCGCAACCGGAAGACTGATCTTCTCTACCAGCAGGCCGAAAATCATAGAAACGTGAGAACTGATATAACAAATTTTGTATTATCCAAAGTCTTGGCTGTCCTGCTTAGCCAACACAAACACAGCAGAAAAACATTAATCATGAACTAGACTACTGGTCGTTAAAGCCTAATGTACATCGCCTACAAATAGAAACAAAGCACCAAAAGTCTAATAGCAAAATCTACACTGCTAACTGCTAGGCGAAATCTACACCAAGCCACTAAATGAAATTTAGGCTACAAACAACTAAGCCAAACTAACAAACAACAGCTAACTGGCCTCATCAACATACAGCAATCGCAAGCATTACGCCAAAATATCCAGACGCCAAAATATGGTAATCGGTCAAAATATTAAGAATAAGTTTAAGATAACGTCGGGGACAAGCAGGACGGCGAACGACTACAGAAGCCCATGCAAAAAGTCAAACGCACAGACTTGCCTCATCCAACCTTTTGCAGAAAAAGAAAAGTGACGGTGTTTTGGTACAAATGAACAAGGGCTTGCTTCAAGAGCAGAAGCAATCAAGAGGTTGTTTATTAAAGTTAATTTCATCTTTGAAGTATCTAGCTGGCCAAGGACTTGCAATTCAAGGGAGAAAGTCGGATGATGGGAACTTTATTGAGCTTCTCAATCTTCGCTCAGAAGACATAGAAGGTCTTAGTTCGTGGCTAGCAAGAAAGCATAGCTACACAACCCATCACATTCAAAATGATATTCTTCGGATAATGTGTCATATGATTTTAAGAAAAATTGTGAAAGATGTCAATAATCCGTCCAAAGTTTTTGGCATAATTGTGGATGGTACGCAAGACATCCAGGGGAAAGAACAGCAATCAATTTGTCTTCGTTACGTGAGCGACACGTTTGACATCAAAGAAGAATTTTTGGGCTTGTATAACGTAGATTCAACATCTGGTGAAGCAATTTGTGCCATGATTCTTGATGCTCTAATAAGGCTACAGTTGTCTGCAGAGAAGTTGCGATCCCAGACATACGATGGGGCAGCGAATATGTCTGGAAAATTCCATGGCTGCCAAGCCGCGATAAAGAAACACCAGCCATTGGCACGATTTATCCACTGTGGTGCGCATATCACACAGCTTGTTGTGGCTAAGTCAGTCCAACAAGCTGCTTTCATTAGAGATGCGCTAGATCACATCCACGAATTTGATAAACTTTACACGCGATCTGGAAAGTTTAAACATTTGTACCTCTCACAAAATTATGATGACGTAGAAGTTATGAATCCTGGTCCAATAAAACCTATTTGCCCTACCAGATGGTTAACACGATTTGCTGCTGTGAAATCTGTTTTACAGAATTATTCACATATTCTTAATGCTCTGCAAACTGCAGCAGAAAACTTTGGAACAAGTGGAGCAGCTAGAGCTAATGGAATTTATGCTTGCCTTGCCAATAGTAAATGTGTCTTAGGCCTACATGCTGCCTCACCAATCCTTGAACTTTTGGAAACGCTCAATAGATCATTGCAAGGCTCATCAGTGCAAGTTCATGGTATGATTCGGAGTGTTCAACTTGTGAAGACGGAACTTTCCAATATTCGCACGTCAGAGTCATTTGAAAGTATTTTTAAGAAAGCGCAGGAGATGATTGACGGTCTTGGGCTTGAGCCTGTAATACTTCCGAAAAGAAAGATTCCAAGAAGATTCCAGGAAGGAGAAGCTGCAGAGCACCAATTCAAAAGTGCTGAAGAGGTCTATAGGACTCGATTTTATGCAGCAATTGATGTTGCGATTACCAGTCTTGATGAGTACTTTTACTCTCCTGATATAACAGAATATCAGGAGTTATCTAACATAAATAAATAAACTGAGGTTATTTTCAAATTATATTGAACAGAAAATTCAACGGTAATTGAGGAGACTGCGAAGTGAACTTGCGCTCTTCGAGTCAGCAGCCACCCGTTAAATATGTCAAATGCGATCGGCTCCAGCCGCGAATCGAACCCGTCACGTAGGACCTGTCACCTGCGCCCGGTACCGCTAGGCCATGTCGCTGACATGTTGTTTACTGGTTACTGGTGCTTTCAGTAGCGATCTTGTCAAAAACTATCCAGAACTCGGAAGCTCCACCCTTGCTGTAGAACTGCAAATGTATGTCAACAACTTTAAAAGGCCTACGTTAGCTGAGCACTTGATAGTATTCCGTGAAATGGAGCAAAGCGTAAGACGTATGTTTCCTGCAGTTGAGAACCTATTGAGGTTACTCTTAACATCACCTGCAAGTTCATGTGAAGCAGAGCGTTCGTTCAGTGCTCAGCGCAGATTAAAAACATGGTTACGCTCCACAATGACACAAACACGCTTGAATCATGTTGCTATTTGTCATGTGCATCGTGATATGCTATCTGAGATATCTGGTCAAGAAATAGCTGAAGAATTTGTGAGAGCCAATGATGCAAGATGTCGCGTGTTTGGCAAATTTTAGGCAACAATAGCAGAGTATGAGTTCATTCATAATAATTTAGTAAGTTTAAATAGATTGATGGCTACAACTCCTGCTGGATAATTAATTCTGTATTTTAATGCTTCACATGGACTTGTATTAATCTAAATATTGAATTAACATTTAGAAGGCCAGGCTTACGTGTTCTGTAGCTGTGAAATTATTGCTGTAACTTTCAGGCATCCTTCAGTTCACAGAAAGTGTTGTGTTCAATTTGTATTTGTGGTATTTTTCTTTTGATATTCGTTGTTTCTTTTTTTTATTGAATGATTTATAGGCTAGCGTACCGTAATTTGTGGGTGCTTTTATTTTTTTTTGTTTTTTAAGTGCCTGTAAAGCTCTAAAGTCTATTTTCATTTGCGAGTTTATTGATTACGGTATATATCTTTTGGTTGTTATTCAGTAGTCGTAAACGTATAGGCCTAAGCTACAGCTACAGCACATTGCATTTCTATCTCGTGGACTTTCCATATTTCGAAAAATATAGTATTCTTACTAACGTTTTTTTCTGAATGCAAGTTGACGCATTGACGTATGAAACCAAATTTGCGCATCGATGTAGCATGTAAAATATGTGGTATCACAAAATATTTGTCCCCCCCACTTTTTAAAAGCAAACTCGGTCCATGGGTGTGACGACTTGGGGTAATGCAGCATCAAAATACACAGCAAAAATTCAGGTTCAACAAAACTACTTAATTAGAATATTAAGCAAAACTCCCTTATTTAAAAAAAAACTTCTACCGA
This sequence comes from Trididemnum miniatum, assembly GCA_964006365.1. Lineage (NCBI taxonomy): Eukaryota > Metazoa > Chordata > Ascidiacea > Aplousobranchia > Didemnidae > Trididemnum > Trididemnum miniatum. Next base: position 4,623,405 of record OZ023240.1, read on the forward strand.
TTTACTCGCACTTAAACCTACTGAAATTTAACAACATTTTTAATCTTGAAGTTTTAAAATTTGTATTCAAGTTTCGTTCTAACATTCTACCTGCCTGTTTTGATAAGTATTTCCGACAAGCAGCTCAAGCTCACGACCACTCAACTCGATTTAGTTCAAATACAAATTGAGCACCCATATATCGTAGCAAATCGATTACACAAAGGTCAATACGTTACGTTGGCTGCAATCTATGGAATGATCTACCGAATGATGTAAAAAATAATTCGCAAATAAGCTTAAACGTATTTGTTAAAGCAATTAAACAACTTCTTTGCGATAATCAATGCTAGAATGACTGCTTACCGTCCCAGATTTAATTGCATTAACTCTTAAGTTTACTTGTTTTTGTTGTTTTTCTTTTTTTCGATACCATTTGATTGCTCTATTGTCAGTTTCAGCATCTACTGAGATTTTATTATACTGTGTTAGCTTAATTATTTCCTAATCAATAACATCTCGTACTGTAACTGTGAATGTGTTGCACCTAGAGCCATAGGGCGGTATGCAGCTCGGCTTTTTGTGCACTTTGTGCAATGCGTAGACTTATTAAACATACAAAGCCGGCGCATTGCGTTGAAGCAGAGGGGTTGAGCTAAGCAGTATACCGCCCCAGTTCTTTAACATTTTTTTCTTTTTTTGTAATTCTGATACACGTCGCATCGAAGATTTTCTGCACTAGACGCTTGTTTTCGATGTAGTAGTTTAGTTTTCTATTGTCATGTGATTTTTGTTGTTTTCGGACATTTGTGATAATCTATGTGGTTGTTTGAGGTGAGTGGCTGTAGACTCGGCGACCGCGCCGGTTCCTTGGAGCTTGGTTCCTTGGAGCTGGACACATGGTCTTTTGGCAGCCTCTCACCAAAAAGTCTTAGCGCTTTTCTGGTAAAATAAACTTCTGCTCTGCTCTTGTAGTTCCTTGCGGTGTTTGGTAGGACCGTCTTTGGACAGTTTAATAGACTAGAGTACTTCAAACCGTAGACTGCAGTTATTTTCGTTAAACTCTGTCAACAGGTCAACATACATTATTATAAACTATGCGATGTTCTTTGTTTCACAGTAGTGGTTTCGCACCTTTGCGTTTTTTCTTAAACAATTCGTGATTTTAGTATTTGGCACTGTTCTTTTTTACTAAGCCTATTTAATCTTGATTCAGCGGTTGTATCTTGATCAGAGATGGGCATTTATCGAGATAATTTATTGGCGATAGTTATCGGCAATAATTTATTACCGATACCGATTATCGTTATCGCTCAAAATAGTCTTGAATTAACTCTTGCTACAATTTTTATAAAATCACTCTTTGTTTTGTTTAATGCCACGGCAGAGTTCGCAAACTGCTTTCTTTTCTTGAAAATGTACAAAAACATTTTTGCATTTCGGTTTAAAAAAAAAACTTCGTCAAACACATTAAAAATGCACCGCAACATTTACTGGAAAAATTTATTGGCGATAATTTATCGATTATTGATATCGCTTTAAGAAATTGAGATTTATCAGATATCAGTTCAGTTCAGTTTATTATTTTAGCGCACGAAAAAAAAAGGCACACTGGGGATAACAGCGAAAGAGCAAAGCTCACCAAGTCTACTGCTACCACAATAGTGACAAATAAAATTGGCGTTTCCATAGATAACTGCACATTGACACAAAAAAGCAAAGAAAAAGTTGGTGAAAGGAAACACACTTTGTGCAAATAACTTATCACCCCGTACTTTTTTGAAGTTATTGATTATCGCCTTAGTACAGAGAGGTTTATCATGCCCATCACTGATCTTGATGCGTCATCTATCTTACCAGTACTACGCTTATGTCACCTATATCAGCAGTATATATTTCAATTATTTTAATATAAACTGGTAGTTTTGAGGTTTAAGTTTGAAACACCATTTCACATCCCAAGTTGACACTACTAAACCCATTAAGTGATGAAGTATGGCAAGGTGGCAAGTATACTCGTAGATGACGGAACTCTTTTGAATGGCAGGTAGAACATCCTTCCGACTTGCAGGCAGCATTTGCCTGGAGACAAATACAGTCCGGAAAGCCACGGATCCATAACAGTTTTCAACAGCGATTCGTAGGTACCTTTTTAGTGTCAATGCCGCCTTGCCAGTGTAGGTGACTCGGAGGTAGACAGGACACTTATCAGGGCCAAACCGCTTGGGGCGTGAAAACTGCGTGATCTTGGATATTTGTTTAAGAACAAAATCCTCAGGGTATCCATTGTCCAGTAAGATTTCCTTGATTCGGTTGATTTCTTCCTTCAGTTTGCTTTTGGAGCAGATCTTCAAAACACGATGAACAAGCATTGACACTAAACTGGCTTTACGTTTTATCGACGTAAAGGATTCCCAGCGTAGGTACTGGCCTGTGAACGTAGGTTTGCGATAAACTTTCGTTTCGTAGCTGCCCTTCGTGTGTTCAATGTGGACGTCGAGGAAAGGAAGAGAGTTGTTCTTCTTTTCAAAAGTAAACTGAAGAGAGGAATGTAGACCGTTAAGTCTAATTAAAAATTCCTCTGACTCTTTTTCATTTTGAAAGATGACAAAAGTGTCATCGACATACCTGAAATACACGGCAGGTTTCGATATTTCAGAAAACAGCTTTTCTTCATAATATCCAACAAAGATGTTGTCTAAAGCGGGGCCAAGCGGTGAACCCATAGCCACACCATCTATTTGCCTGTAGATGGTGTTGTCAAAACTGAACTCAACCGTACTTGTGGCACTGTGCAACAGTTCCACAAATTCCTTTTTTGGAATACAAAGTTGAGAATCAGGGATGTTATACAGCGTGTCTGCACATATCGCGATGGTTTCATCTAGCGGGACGTTCGTAAACAAGCTGCTTACATCGAACGAACACATAAAACTGTCAATCTGCCCATCCAGTTTTCGAACGTAATCGGCATACGTGAACGAGTCAGAAATGCACTGTGCTGTGTAACGGTCCAATACCGGTTGCAGCAAGCTGGCTAACCACTTGCTTAAGTCATGGTGAGCCGAGCCGATGATAGACAAAATGGGACACTATAGAACTTTCGGCTTGTGTGCCTTAGGCAATCCATACATCCGGGGTCTCTGGGAGCCTGTAGGACGTATAAATCGGTAAACTTCTTCAGGAATAAGCTTAGCCTTGAATAATTCAAGGAGCCGCTTCTGAAGTCGTGACTCGATGGCAGCGGTGTTGTCACACGTCGAAGCTGGTCCAACACGTTCGAATTTCGTCTCATCATGTAAGATGTTGTTCATCTTATTGGTGTAATCACTTTTATTCAAAATGGCTACGCCTGAGCACTTGTCCGGTTTGGTGATAGTGATGCTATCATTTCTCTGCAATTTAGTAATTGCGGAGAACCACTCTTTTTGCGTCGCAATGTTATGATTGTCAGGTTTGCTCTCGCAATAGATATAAGCCAGATCAGCGAGGCGCGCCTTTAGTGAATCGCTTTGCTCTTTGTTTGCAGCCGCATGGTGTTGCATTTTGTACTTAAACCAATATCCAAGAAGATCACGCAGTTTTCACGCACCAAGCGGTTTGGCCCTGATAAGTGTCCTGTTTACCTCAGAGTCACCTACACTGGCAAGGCGGCATTGACACTAAAAAGGAACTTCCGAATCGCTGTTGAAAACTGTTATGGATCCGTGGCTTTACGGACTGTATTTGTCTCCAAACAAATGCTGCCTGCAAGTCGGAAGGATGTTCTACCTGCCATTCAAAAGAGTTCCGTCATCTATGAGTATAAGTGCCACTGTGACAGTCGGTACGTAGGTAGAACAGCTCAACGACTTCAAGACCGCATCAATCAGCATGTTCCAAAATGGCTATGACAGCACACAGCCTCCCAGCGAGTGCAACCCAACCGAGCGTGCAAGCGAAAACAACCCACTCCAGAATGTGACTCGGCAATTGGACAACACTTATTAGAAAACGACCAATGTGCTGCCAATTACAACGATGATCAGTTCTCTGTTCTGGACACTGCGCGCAACCCTTTACATCTTAGTCTGCTCGAAGCAAGCTACATCAAAGTACGGCGACCTAATCTATGCAAACAGAAAGAGTTTGTCTGTACTCTTAAACTGTTCAAGTAGAATTTAGTTTCGCACGACTTGTCCAATCAGAAGTGCCCGCGCTCGATTGGATTCGTTGATGTAACTACCGCTTCGCTGAATCGCCAGACCTTGCTTTCTCGTTTCCACTTTGACGCGATTACCCACTGGACAGTGCGTCACGAAAAGCTTCTGGGACAACAGCTTTTTTCAAAACTACTCAAAAAGAGTGACCGGGACAACAGCTATTCTCAAAGCTCTCAAAGAGTTATGACAGAGGGTTTCTTGAAGCCTAACGCGAAAACAGCTTTTTTCAAAGTTATTCTCAAGTTCTGTACCACCAACCAATTATTAAAGAAGTTTAATAAAAAACTGAACTTGAAAGAACAGATCGACGAGGAAGACTAGGTATTATATGAGCTTGCGCTCTTCAAGTTAACAGCCACACGATCATGTGTGAAAGGTGGTCGGCCAAGTCGTGATTTGAACACGTGATGTTTGGTTTCAAAGCCCAACGCCAATTCCGCTCAGCCATGTCACTTGATGATGGTTCAGTACAGAGCTGGAACGAGGACCGAACCTACCGAGACGAGACATCATAGCTTCGAGACCGAGACGAGACATCATAGCTTCGCGACCGAGACAAGACTTTAAAGTTACGAGACACGAGACTTCATAAACCAAAAATTAGAAAATATGAAAACAATAGTAATACTCTGGAGTATGGGCTCTACTAAGCTAAGTTATCGAAATGACTTTATAGCAAAATGACATTAGCAAAAACAAATGAAGCAATGCAGCCGTCGCGGTTATGAACTGATGTAGCCTATTATAAATGTGCTATTGGTCATATCCTTTTAACGATTACAATTAATGATTTAACGAGTTCACCATAATAACAAAGAAACAGCTTATTATCACAGAAGATTTAAGTCCTTGTAGCTTGCAAGGCAAGCAATACCTCTCACAGACGATTACACGGCCCAATATTCTTTTTTAATCTAACGAAAAAGATGTCAAGAAAACTTTAAACAAAAAGTCATTGGTAGGCTTTGTTGGTCTAGATCAGGGATGTCGGCATTGCAGCCCACTATCCTCTGTTAAAACAATTTTTTAGCAAGTTTATCAAGTATTGAGCACGAGAGTGTTTATGAAATTTTATCAAGATACCGGTTCTTTATATTTGATAAATAATAAATTAATTAACATAAACATTTTTAAGTCATTGTGACACCATGCATTTTTGAAAATCTATCTGGTAAATAACTTTCTCATAAAAAAAGCTAGCTCAAATCTAGAAGCACTTCCCATGTCGGTAACCAAATTTCCTGCAACTGTAATCCCTGCACTTTTTTCGATTTGAAGCCTTTTTTGGGCCTCGACTACTTTGAATAATCTTTTGATAGCTGTTGTAAACCAGACGAGAATAGCATCTTTCATAGGGAACAAATTTGTAGAAACCTTAATTTTATGACATATGACACGTTACTCTCTTGAAAATTTTTTGATTTGATACACCGTTTGCCCATAAAAAATATATCAATTTTTTAGACGTGGCTAGCGGTCGTTATGTCTTTGAGTGAAGGCCATATTGTTAAAAGTTAAAACTAAATTAACATTATTGGTTTAATTATTACATTAATTAATTATATTAATGGATTTTTAAATTTTCTTCGTTGTTAAAAAGATGCATTTTCAGCAAAATGCGGCTCAGTACAAGGCCTACCTATCAATGGTTAATTTTTTTTCTTAAAACTATAGTATGAAATATTGGAATTCTGGTCGCTTTCCGGCCCAGTTAAATATTTAATTTTGCAATGGGCCCCTAATAAATTAAAAGGTTAGACATCCCTGGTCTAGAGTAGATTACCATCGAATGCATGTGCTTGGTGGTTGAAATAGACCAGTTTTCATATATGCTGCTCACAAAAAGAAAGTAAAAGCCTGCAATTCTGCAGGCGTGAACAACAAAGCAAAATGGTCTGAACAAAATGTGGCCAACTGTTTTTGCAAAGTGCGAAATCACGCACAATGTTTTACTTTGAATACATCGGGTAAGTACCATTGTTGCTTTCGTATCAAAGACGTGAATGCTGTTTTCAATTCAAAATTTTTTTTTGCCTCGATCGAGACATGACCATTTTCCTAGACTTTCAAGGTCCGAGACCGAAACCGAGACGAGACATTGGCATAGCGAGACTGAGACACTCAAATACATGTCTCGAGATCGAGACACGTCCAAGACATCCAGCTCTGGTTCAGTACATAAAAATCAAACTAACAAAATACTGGTAATTACTTTTCCAATCATTAGCAAAACATGGTCATTTCAAAAACTATTGGCTGTACAAACAAAGCAATTTATCGTAACTCTAGCAGCAACAAAAAATTTTATACAATTACCCAGTAACTTTCAAAATTTCTGGCAAACTTGTGGGTTGTGCAAAACTTGAATTTAGAACTTTTGGCCTATGCACAGTGAAGAAATGCTGGTTCAGTACCTGCTGGACTAAGTCAGCCTATCTGCAATCCACAAAGGCTTACTGCAAGACTGCTTTGTCTGCTTGTAGTCTGCATTAAAACACTAAACTGCGGCACAACTAATTCCACATCGCTTAGCTGACTACTTCTAGTAGGTACTACAGGGGCCTGCGAAGTCATTTTTTCAAGGGGGGGGCCAATGTTTTGATAACATGGCGGCTGGGGAGCCGCGCCCCCCAGATTACCCCCTCATGTTTTGCAAACACTATGGCGTTCTTTACGGTGCATAAAACTGCATGATCTTGGATTGAAATTAATCTCTTACAAACTTCAGAAGGTGATAATTTTGAAAAGGATAACAGCACGATCTTACGAGCCAACCTGAGCCTTTTTTGTGTTTTGGTGAAATGAAATCTCAACTTAGCTCTATAGCTGCGCGCTCACACATGTATAATCTAACCATACGAAGTTCATTTTTTACAAGTTACTCATAAATTTTTGCTTGCACTAAAACCAAATGCTGTTGGAGCTACAATTCATTCAAAATACTCCACCCTCCCAACAAAAATCAATCAGCGTGTAACTTTTGCACATCGTTGACGCAAACTATACGCCTATTCGCTGTCACTCGTATATCCGTTATTCAGTCAGCAAAAAGCTCCAAAAACTTTTCTACGTTCAGCCGTTTAGGATACGAATTTTACACACAAATCTTTGACAACAACGGTATACAAAATGTTTTTGTGGATATGGCAAAGCGCGAGGTTGGAAAGTCGCTTTTGGCTCATTGAGTTGCGTAGCCACGTTTTGATGCGCCGCAAAACGCTGAAAGACCGCTCTACCGAAGCAACAGAAGGTGGTAAGGTAAGCAAATATCGGAGAAGCGTGTTAATTTCTGGAAAAAGTGAAACATGCGAATGTGAGGACTTCATTACACAGATTACGTCCCCGAGTGTTTCAACATCTTCTGGATTCACAGACGACTGCTTCACAACGTTTTTCATGAATTTTAGTTCGGTCAAAAGTTCATCTGACTTTACGTCCACAAAATATATTTTAAAATCATCAGTGGTTTGTTCAGGAAAATCGGATATGCGGCTTTCCGTTTTACAAGCTTCAACTAAAAGGCCTTCGATAGAGCTTGTGGCTCGCAAAGCATCTTCGTTAAACCTTCTATTCAGGGCTTCCACAATTCTGTCAATAACGGAGAAATATGCAGCTTTGGCAGAATCTGCGAACGAACTTTGTGTTGCCGTATTCGGGCATTCGTCGAACCGGCAGGGGATGGTTTTCCGCCGCACTATTTTGGGAGAGCTAAGATTGTACTTCTCCTTCAATGCATCCGCCTCGTTATACAGGGTTTCAAAATTTGTTTGGCACCTCATGCTTCCGAGTTGCTCGCGGAGAATAGAAATAGCTTGATAAGCTGCATTGATCGAATTATTTGGATTCTGAAGTCTGGTAGCCAAATGGTCACATACTTGAAATACATCACGAGCAATGCACAAGCCCAATACGGTTTCAAATTTTTGCAGTTTCTTCAATAATCCTTCTGCCATCGCGCGAGCATCTACAGAATAAGAGCTGTCATTCGCAATTTTCTGAAAAACAGTCAAAAGGGCCGGGAGATTTTTCAGGATGGAATTGATTCCATTAACGCGGACTGCTCATCTTGTCGGACAAATAGTAGCGAGGTTTGAAAAGGATTGAGACATATTTTCGTTTCCTTCCATTACCACGGAATTTTGAATGTCGGCACACACATGTTTATATTCCTGAAGTCGTTTGTGCGACTCTTTGACAAAGTTAGCTGTTTTCCGAGCTAATTCCAATGCATCACGCACCAAGCGCTCTTCTCGGGCAACTTCCTGCAACACAAGATCTAGTCTGTGATTGGCACAGTGGAAATAGTGTGCAAAAGGATATTCTCGTCTTAAGAGGGCTTGAGCTCCTTGCAATGCTCCGCTCATATTGGAAGCTCCGTCAAATCCCAGGCCACGACATTTCTTAAAATCAATACCAAGTTGGAAAGTGATATTTTTAAGAGAAGTCGCAATGGTTTGGCCATCAGTAGCATTAAGTGAAACAAAACCAGCAAAAATGTCGTATGCTTGAAATTGGTCATTAACAACACGAAACACAACTGAAAGCTGTTCTTGCGTAGTGACATCTTGGGTTCCATCGGCTAAGCAACTGTAAAATTTTTTGTTCTTAACTGTAGCGACTACTTTTTCCAGCACTGCGTTCCCCAACAAGTCAACGATTTCATTTTGAATGTGATTCGACAACCAGTTGTCCCTGCGCTTCAGCCACTGCTTGAGCTCCGGTATATCACCACTCCTAAGCTTCAATAATTGAATAAAGTTTCTTTCATCCTTAGTATGGCTTTGCATTGCCAGTCCTTGCCGCGCCAAATACTTGACAGTTTCGAATATCACAAGCAATGCTTTGCGACTCTCCGCCTGCTGCTGCTCTACGGCAGAAGATATTGCAACGGCAATGGATGGTCTTTCAATGTTCCTAAGAGCATTCGATGCACTTTTATGCTGATCAGTATTTTCATGCTTGCTAAAAGCGTTAGGACATTTTTTCCAGTTATTGAACCCTTCTAGAAAGGCTTTTTCAATTCTTTGGGCAGGAGAAAATAAATTACGTTTCATAGCTTGATTACATACATAACAGGTGACGAAATCGTGAAGATTTGATGCACTCTTAGCAGTATAGTGCAGCCATTTAAACGAATCAAACCATGCTGGAAGAAAAGATCTCTGCCTATTGCCATAAACCTTGAGTGGAAAATCAAAAAAACGTGGTTGAAAAGGTTCTTGGGGTAAGGTAAGGTTGCTTGCACTCTGATGGCTTGATGATGGTGTTGAAGCGTCCAAAGCAGATTTTGCAGCTGCTGAAGAGAGAACATGGGGCGATAGAACTTCACCATCACGAATAATTGTTGATGACAGCTGAGTTGTTTCCATCTCAGAACTACCGGATGTTGACTGTGTCAGAGATGCAGTTTCGTCTTCATTGCGGGGGCTAGCAGTTACGTCTGAATGATCTGGTGTTACGCTTGAATTCGGCTCGGCAACGATCTCTCTGACTTGCGATTGCGTATTCTCCCCTGTATCAACTGAAGCACAAGATAATGCTGGCATAGTGTCAACTGAACTTGTTGATAACGAATTACTAGTATTTTTACTGCTTGCAAACATTTCTGCAATGTTTCTGTACCGATTTTTCGTTGAAATACGACTTACCGTGTCTTTTCTTGCTTTAGCCACTCTTTTGTACATGATCAATAAGGTCTAGGTCCTACTGCTATACCGGTAATATATTGATTGAGTGTATGGTGCAATACAATAGCTAGGCTACATCCTACAAGATAAAACAGAATAACGACAAAATCTAGAAATGAACTGTTCGCTCGAACTTCCAATGAAAAAATATACCAGAACCGTAAGCACAGGCCTAAGCTTTCTAAGAGATATAACAACTTTGACCAGTAGGCTAACCTTTTATGGCTTATACTCTCTTCAATACCTTTAACTTTGACTAGGTCTATTTGGTGGATAGGCCATTAGGCCTACAGGACAGGTAATCATTTAGATCAGAATGTTCTAGCAATCGATAGACTAAAATTCTAACTTACTTCAGCCTACTTCTCTCAATTCTCTGCATCACGATTATAATGCTTGAAGACCTCAGCAAACAACATTCCTAAAGAATTTTTTCTGTGACGTAACAATGCATGTGTAACAGTGTAACTGAAATAAGGTTTCGGGAGTCTACGCATAGGCCTAGGTTCAAAGTTTGGAACTATAAAATACACGCGAGTGACGCGATACCAATAGAAAAATTAGCTCGATCGATTATGCGGTGTCTAAACTTTTAGTGTCAATAATAAATATGGCAGGGGGGCCAAGACTATTGCTGGCCCCCCCTACAAAAATTCAGGGGGGGCCATGGCCCCCCGGCCCCCCCACTTATCAGGCCACTGTATTGGTACGACATTGCCAAGCAGCTGTGGGCACCAAGAGTGATCTTTATTTTAGTTACAAGCTCATTGGCTGGGTGCACCTGGTCCAGGCAGTAGATCTCTCCCAAAAAAAGCCTACCGGTACTGCTTTAAATCCGGCTATTGAGATTTGATTTCTTCATCTTTATCCTCTTGTTCCGAGAAAGCGGTGGAGGAGCTATGCGTAGGACGAATCCAGACTCGCTTAGGAGTTGCCTTTGTTTTCAAGTTTTCCGGTTGAATTTTCTTGTTACTTCTTCAATTCGCTGCTTGCCGGATTCCACCAAACAGAGATAATCATCGTGAAGCATCTTATCCAAGGACGTAACAACGAGACTAGGTTGGGAGTTGAACCGTTAACCTTGCGATCATGGTCGTCGTGAAAACGATGCTCCAAACCACTGCGCCACGCTGCCGAGATCATTGTTAAGTGTTAACTACTGGTACGTGTACTAACCTGCAGCTCATTTATTGCTGATAGCTCGTAAAAAATGTAAAAGCATTTTATCTGCTCTTTAACTAAGTAGGCTACAAATCCGAGTGGGGATCATTTGGGCATGGTTTGGGGTTATGCTGCTTCAAATTGGGATGATCTAATGCGTAAGTTTAGAGTTAGTGACAGATTTGGTGGAAATAGGCCAAGAGCCTTGAAATGGAGGAGTAAATTGCTAAGATACATTGTTTAACCACCCTTACTTAGCAGCTTTTAATTTTGATACGATAAAAGACCATAGCTTTAGCATTACCGAAGCTAATCATGCCAAGAAAAATTATGTTACATTGTTGCTAGGCTGTTTCACTATGCGCCTCTAACGGTAATTTAGTTCAGCATTCAAAGCCCACTCTTAGCATTTTGGACATAGAAACGCGCAACGAAAGTGGGTTAGAAAAGCCCGCGACTTTTAACTCGGCCCACGTTTGGAAAGCCCACGTTTTGAGTGGACATGGAAACAGGCTAACTCACCCTTCAGATTCAGCCAGGCCAGGTAGGACGATGTTTTATCTTTATGCTGTACCTGTTGCAAATAAAACTAATTTTTACGTCATAATGATAAATCTAAATCAAATTACTCGCGTGATTTCAAAGAGCACAGGCTACTAAAAGCGAAATATGGCAGAAAAGTAATGTAAAACTGAAGCGGATAGAATTTACTGATGATTTAGCAGTAGCAATAACGTTGAAATGGCATTAGATCTAAAAGAAGTCGGTTTTATTCCCGTACATGTGCTATCAGCGATTCTGGTAGGCTAAGCGGAAGGAACTTCATGCAGTTATCGATTGTCGAATACAGCCGATATCAGGATATACCGGTAGTTCGAGTTGCAGTTGGGTCATGGTCATAGTAAAATTTAAACTGTAGAAGGCTACTCAGAAAATTGGAATAAGACAACTAAAGCAAAGTGTTATGAAGCAGCTTGGCATTGCAGAACAAACGGTTTATGCTCGCTTTTGAAGTTTATACCGGTATAGTTTTATATTTACAACTTCGCTGATCATTGCAAACAGGTTATGGTGTTGCGAAGTGGGCTACAAGTGACATGACGTACTAAATACTGCTCACGCAAACGCGAAAGCAAGTTTTCAAGGTGGACACTGGACAGGTGGCCTATTAGTTTATGGTAAGGAAAGCGGACGTATCAGTAAGCAGGATAACAAACAGTACTGCAGCAATATAAGTACTTCTGTTGGGCACTGCGTAATTGCGAGTAATAGGCTAGCGCGTTTAAAGCTTGGATTATCATTTTTTTTACACAATTAATCTGCCGGTGTTGGAATTCCTCAAAAACAAAATACTTCCCATTTTTTCAATGCACAGAGACAATAATTGCTTTCGAAGCCTGAAATTAACTTAAGAAAATCTATTCAGTATTTTTGCGTCGTACGGTGCCTGATGCGCGCCACGAGTATTGCGCTAACTTGTCAGTCTGGTAGCAGCCCAACAAGTATCGCAGCAATGACAACCACAAAGTAGCACTGTGGTTAGAACTAACATATTTTAAAATGCCTTAGGTGTGACCTAGAGGTGTTCGGAGTCTTTTTTTCGAGACTACGACTAAAATCCTGCTCCAAACGAACAAACTCCAGCTCCGGCTCCCGAAAAAGCCAGAAATCAATAGTCCAACTCCGGTTTTCACTCCCGCTTCTTAAGTCCACTAGTATGGCTTCAGTTCATTTTCATGAAAAAAACTTCAATGGCGAATGAATTCAGTCAATCCGACTTTGAATCCAATTTTGTTAAAATAAGCTCTGACTCTGGTAAAATTCGTCCATCTCCTGCTCTGGGACACCTCTAGTGTCACCGAACGCATATTTCAGAATGGTTCTACTGAAATTTTTTTCCTTATTGTATTGCCACCACTCTACCCCATCCCGAAATAAACATAAGTCAGTGAATAAAATTAAAACCTAGAGCAGCATCGAACCCAGACCCTAAGCATGGCAGTTCAGCATGCATACCACTACACCACGCCGCTATTGCGGGCAGTGGTGCAATTTTTCGTTCTATAGTCATTTTGATCGAGCCCTACCTTTTTCTGTAAAACCATTCCGAAATATGCTCACCGGACTGCATATTAATGCAACGGTACATTCGATGGGACTATGATCCTAATTAAACGCCATCGCCTCGCGGTTTCTGTTAGATTACGTAGGCTAAGAAAAGTTGTATCGTGTATTCTCGGTGTCTAATAATCTTAAACACCAATCATCGTCTATTGTTGTATCAATACTACATCAATCATCCAAAGTGACTTTATTTGCAATTTTTTTTCTTTATCTTTAGTTCTTTGGCTCTATTTTTATTAATTTGAGAGATTTGATTTCACCAAACTTACTCGTATGACGTTGCACGATGCACCAGTTACACATTAACCTATTTTTGAGAATTATTCTAGGGAGACTTGTACCTAGTTGCATATATACTAAGGAGCATTTCCATTTCAGCTTGTACGCTATTTCTCCAACTGTGTCTTCAAACAGGCCTAGCTATTGGTTTCACATGTCACTGCAAAATTAAGAGCTTCAAATCCAACATGCTGTCTCTTGCAATTTAAGACTTTAATTGAAGTGATGTTTTTAATGACTTACGTGAAAACTTTTCAACGCAGACATCAATAGTTTTTAATCAGATTTAGATAACCTTATATTCAGAGAAAATATAAGACCCCTAAGGCTTGCACCAAAGGTCAAATCCATTTGATGAGTTTTTTGACCTGACTTGAAACGTTGCCGTAGTGTTCTGACAAATACTATTGCTGCGACAAAAGCTTAATAACTCGTGTTCCAATACAAAATATTTTTGGATTTTCACGCGGATCCTGCCATGAACATATGTGGGGAGACAACAGGGCTGTTTCCAAAGCAAATCAAGAGACAGATTGAGGGGGGTGGGGGTGGCGGAGCGGGCTGATGCCATGGGTCTCGCAAAACTTAAGGGCCCCCACAAATTTGTGTTGGTACCAATTAAGTGCACCATCTGCGATTAGTTGGCTCAATACATTGATACTTTTTTGCACAAATTCGCTTGACGTAAGAATCACTGCCACTGAATCTTATTGTGTGTTATCGTTATGAATGACGTTGTGGTAGCAACCAAATTTGTAGGTTGTGTCGATTTCTTTGCCGATTCCAAAGGCAATATCAAAGAATAGATGTTAATTCAGCAAGAAATGATATCAGTTGCATGCCATCAGGAGCGTATTTAGGGGGGGCATTGTGCCATGACCTCCCCTTTTGACTCTGCCTTTTAGTAAAAAAGAACAAAACTAATGGTGCCAAGTGACTGAAATATGCCAGACCCTTTTGATGGTCTCTCTAGCTTATGGCCATTGGCCAGGGGCGGACCCAGGGGGTAGGATGAGGGGTATGTATCCTCTCACCAGCCATTTTCAAAAATGTTTTTGATATACATTATACGATTTTTTCATAGTTTTAAACCTCTTCGATAGCGATAAGCCGTTTATACGCCTTTAGCACGCATAATCGAAAATGTGCGAACAAAATGCATCATATTTGGCGAAGCACTCAAAATCAGAGCAAAAAAAAAAAATTTCAGCAAAATTTGCGTGAAAAGAACAAAATTTAGCATTAAAACCTTTATTTCAAAATTTAGAGAAAGCTGAAAGAAAAAGCGATTCTACGTTAGTACTATCTGAAAGTCAAGCGAAGAGTGGCTTATGATCAAGGCTCCCACACCTGGGGTTTTAACCCCAGATCTTGGGTTGGGTTTTAAGAGAATACTGCAAATAGCACTAAACCAAAATAGAAGTTACAAATCCCAACAATAGACAGAATGCCAATGGTTAAAATATGGGTGAATTTTTCGGTTTGGTTCTTCAACTCCATGTAATTTTTGCTGTTGATTTACATCTTTGTTGAAATTTTTATCAAAAACTGATCAAAGATAAGGCAGGCTGTACAGCGAGAAAGAGGCACCAAGTAAGGCTTGAAAGCCAATTGCTTGAGTGGGTTATCGACATAATAGATCATTGTAGAGCTATTTTAGTTTTTAATTTAACAGTGATTTTGGAACTTCTAACTCAATTTAGTTTGGCTTCTATTGTCGTTGTTTTTAACATTTTTATTGTTTTCTTTATCATTTTTTATCAAAGTATTAAACTAAAATTTATCAACAAAAAATATTACTTAAGTCTTTACGTTGATTTGCAAGTGATACATAAATCAGTTGTTGCTGCTAAAGCGCACAATTTTGTATCCGGTGTTTTTGGTACTTATCCGAGGTTTTTGAAGGGATAATCTGGGGTTTTACCAAAAATCTCAATGAGAGCATTGCCTATGACAAGATCTGGTATCTATTCGAATCTAGCATTGTAAAATAATATCTAATAAATTGAATGAAATAATATCTAATAAGTTATTTAGAGTATGCTTTTTTAAATGATGTGCTTTTTTAATTCAGTATCATACATTAAAATATGACCGCTTCCAGCTTCCGCTTCCACATCCCTGTTTGAAACTAAACTTTTTGAAAATTGGAAACCTGAAGTTAATACTAAGTACCAGACAGTGTGCGATTACGACCCACTTACGCATTTCGTCAATTTAACAATACTCCGATAGCTATATTACGGCTGTGGCTTAATTGTTGAGCCATTAAATATTTTTTTGGCTTCGCCCTGATTTCAGTAGTGGTTGCAAGAATACAATAAAGGTTTACTGGTAGGAAATTTATTCATTTTTTTGTTGTATATTCATATTTATCTCGTTATGTCACCATAATGCCATGAAAGCGCTATAGCGCTTAAGTGCCTTTTCCAACGGCACAGCAAGCGAACTTGTCGGCTTGTTCTCCACACTGTTCCTGAAGTTGCCAATACCAATTTTAAAATCATTGGTAGAGCCTACTTGGAATCAAACACAAATTTTTGCCCCTGAAGCAGACGGTCTATGCTCTCGGCCATCTGACCTGTTCACAAATAGCAAAGTCTTCACTAAAGTAATTTTGATGAGTTGATTTTTGTGAAGATATTAATTACCTAGTGTTAATACATCTGCCGTAGTATTAGGCCTAGCGCCAATGCAGTAACCTAAGTAATTCAGCACACTGAACATGACTATATGCTGCCTTTCGGGTTCTTTATGAACATTGGTATCGCTTTGTTTTTGTGGTTGCTTGTTCGTTTCATTGTTCGTCTCGTCGAATCTTACGAGCTTTTGCTGGACTTAGAAAAGGGGGACCCCCATAATTAAATCAGCAGCCCAGGGCCCCACTTACTGTTGATCCGCCCATGGATTGAGCGCCAGCCGAAAGTGAGGGGACACTACCAAATGGTTAGTGTAATTTCAATTTTGTTCAATTTGGATGGTTCTGCTCTTCATCTTACACTACTCAGTTTAGAATAGGCCTACATATTGCTTTAAACAAATAGGATATAGATGCGATGCGAATCTTTATGATCTTACTACTATTAATCATAAGTTGGGTTAGTTAAGTTTAATGTGTCTTATCTTAAAACTTTTGCTGTAAACTTCGTGACTTGATTGTTTTTGAAACTTGACCTCACCGAACGAACTGAGCGCATTAAAAAATTTAGTGTTCCTGTATTGCAACAATAGCCTATGTCAATATATACCTGTAGGCTATAGTTAATAAAAGCAACAAACCAAGATTAAATATAAGCAGAGATGGGCAAGATCAAAATCAGATCACCCAAACAAGGTGATCTTGAAAATCAAGATCAAGATCGTGATCTTAAGATCAAGATCACTTCCAAGATCACTTATTATACAGCGTACAAAATACTAATTGGTTTACAAGTTAACAATAACTAATCTAATAACATGGCTTGATCCAACGTTTGAGACAGCAAAAAAGCCCATTATGAGAGTTTTACCTTTTCAGTAGGCTACTGGTGGTTTTTAAACGAAAAATTAAAATTTGTTGCTGATTATTACATTTTTTGCGTACAACTTGTCCCTGACAAGCAACTATGATTAGTAGCACACTACGACATTTTGAGGAGTCATAAAAAATGATTGAAGTTCTATTAATATGAAAAACATTTTTCATCCATTGTCACAATTTTACTAGACTGCAATGCATAACCTAGTAGGCTATATACCGGTACGCTGCGGCACCGGTGTTCCTGAGATTAACAGATGGAGTGAAAACCTTTGCGTGTTTTGACCTAAAGACCTTTGCACTCAAAGACGAACTCCTAATTTCATTGAGCTACACCATAGACACATGGAATTTTTGTATCATTTTTTTAACGAAAATATTTCTTCAAAATTCCTAGTCTTCGGAGTAGCCTCCTTAATTTCCATTCCATTTAATGCATGATAAGAAGAAATGGCCTAGGTAAAGATATAAAAGCTCAGTGCCTGCAGTCCTTAGTAGAAATGTTTACAGCAGATGGTGATCTTGATCTTGAAGATCAAGATCACTTGAAATGCGTGATCTTGAAAATCAAGATCATATCACCAAAGCAACGTGATCTTGAAGATCAAGATCGTGCCCATCTCTGAATATACGTAGCATCGACAAATAGCAGACTATAAAGCGAATATTTTCAAGAATAAAAAAGTGCTAAACCAATGCCGCCAAACAAAGAACACTTCAATTATAAACCAACTAAGCTGATGGTTCCAACCTGTCTGGAGTATCTTTGGAAAAATTATGAAACTTACGGACCTCTAAAGTCTTAAGACTAACCCTAGCGAAAGCTTTACTAAATTGCGTTCACTTTGCAAAATCTTCACAAAATTACGTTCTCTAATGCAAAACTGATGACAAAATCAATCTTTTCGGAATAAGTTTTTTAAATTATGATCTGCAACTAGATGTAAAATATTATTAACTGACCCTGAACCGTAAGAGAAATGGTGGCCAAATAAAAGGCTATCATAATGTTCAACTTCATTAACCTTTATTCTTTAACATTGGAAGCCACAATCGGCAAAGTAAAAAAAGGCATTAAAGAGGTAATTTTTTTTACCCATTATTTCGGATCGTTTGATTTTTTCTAGCTATCACTTTCGGAAGCTAAAATTGTTCTTTACAGGCGCGATGTTTGAAAAACGTCCTATCATTTTCAGCAGCATGCGTCCATTTACGATAGTCGTGATGTGTAAAAGTTCATTTCCAGCGTATTCCTCGAGCTTCGCATTTAAAATTGCGGCAAGGAAAGCAAAAAGCTGCATTTAACTTTACAGAATACTCCAACCAATCCCATCTTTGATACCACGCAGCATCAAAGCACCTTTTTTTGGCACCAAACGTATGCATACATGATAAGAACGCAGTATAACTTGCTTCGGGCCATTGTCACAAAATATATAAAAAATCTGCTGCTTACGTCAAAACCAAGTCAGAAAAAAGCTTGGAACCCCCAAAAAATTAGCCCAAGGGCCTCCCAAAGTCTTAATATGGCCCTGGTCAAAGGCCTACTTTTATCAAGTGTAGGTAGCCTACACTGTTGGACCTTGCAAATTTTCAGAACTCCCTCTCAAATTAGAATTTTGCAACCAATCTTACACTCAGTTTTCGCTTTTCGCATCTTATTCGCAATCGTATTAACGAATAAGTGATAACACTGCAACAAGTTCGTGATAAATATTGTGTTGCGTCTTTCTAGCGTGTTAAAGCTTACAAATCGCGATGGTTACAATAGATGACTGGGCCACAACTGTGCACACAAGACAGAAGGATAGCGATGTAGTGATAGACTATGTTGAATCAAACAATATTTTATGTCAAATATTAAATTTTATCACAATCATTGTTTGTTGTGTGGTTACACGGTGCTCCAAACGGAACAAAAGACCAAAAGTAGGTCAAATTCCAACTGGGGGGGAGGGGTACGCAAGCAGCTGCCAGGGGAGGCACGGCCCCCTTCCCCCGTAGAAACGGCATTAGCAAACAAGAACAGTTCATAAACTCGCTTATCCTTGACAGGTCGCGATAGAACCTCGGCGAGGAATATGTAAGCATCTCGATCTCGGCCTTCTGCAACAAGTAGTAAATGCTTTGACAAATTCCAAAGTGAGGCCAGCTAAGGTCTTCGTCGGAAATTTACCAACTGGTTTTACAATAGGGCTTTTCTTTCCTGTCACATTCGTGACTTATGTCCTTACCAGCGCAATTGCGAGCTTTCTGGTAGAAGAACCGGTAATTCGACGCTTGATAACGTTGGTTATTTTTCAAATTATTGAGCAGAAATTTAACAGTAATTGAGGGAGAATGCGAAGTAAGATTGCGCTCTTCCAATCATCAGCCACCCAGCCTAGGAGTCAAATGCTAATGGCTCCAGCCATGAATGGAACCTGCCCCACCTAAGATTTGCAACCTGCGCGCGATTAGCTAGGCCATGTTGCTGACAAATTCTCCGCTAGGCCATGTTGCTGACGTTGACAAACTTACAAATTCACAAATATCCGCGCTCTTACTTCGTCCAACTAGCGACGAGTTCCAATGCAAGGCTTACCGAGTACTTCGTCGATAATTCTTGTCGAGAATCCCATTCTTGCTGCTTGCACTCGACCCCGAGCTCCTTTTTATTCATAATCCAACACTCACAGGAACATGTGGACTTTATCCGAAAATGAATGGCTTTTGTCTTATGGCAAAACTTGCACTCCATCAACAAGAACGCTCCGTTGATTATGTTGATCGACACATGATGCCTGTTAGATTGCATGTCTTATCATTCTAAAATCACTGACTTTGTCCCAAAAACTGTCGAGAGCTTCCTGGAGACTGTCATGGTCAAAGTAATACAACATCATTCGGAAATAACAGACGTTGTACAGTGCTGTCACCGATTTTTACTCCACCACAAGACCCACTGTTCCTAAATATTCTATCCATATAAGTAAGGAGCAAAATAGGTGAAAGAGAGCAAAGAAGTTTTGTTTGATACCGTTTACGGGTACACAGACCTTAGAATGCATGCACATTGCGCAGTACCTACACAAAAGTTAGTACCTGGAGCTGATCAGATGGTCGAGCGGATAGCGAGACTGGCTTTAAATCGGGATTGATTCCACAGACCTACCTGTGTGTATAAACAACGGTGCAACACCGTAAGTGATTAGTGGGATAGGGTATTGTCGTATACAAATTCGTCTTTTACTATGCGAGCGTACGTTTAAAGCTCATATGATTGACAGCTCTCTATACAATAAATCCATACTACTGAGTTTCGTGATTTCTCGTTTTTATTTTGATAGCGCGTTGTGGAAAAATTCGTAACTTATTAAGAATAAGCGCTAAATGTTTTATTGGTTCGCCATCTGAGCAAAATTGCGTGAATTTTGATCAGTGGCTTACGCAGGTCGCAAAGGAGGCTTCAGAGCACGCTCCCTCCTTATTCCTCCTTCTCCAAACGTTTGATTGTGTTCACTAATTTAGTCTGCAAGTCTTCTGACTTAAGGCACTGAGTGTTGGATTGTGAATGAGAAAGTGAGATCTCGAGTTCAAGCAACCGAAATGGGATTCTTGAGAAGAATTAGCGGTTCTACCGTGTAGGATAAGGTTGAAAAATGGAGATATTCGTGAATCCTTAGACATCTAGTTGCTGCTTCTCCGACTAGAAATATTAGAACTGCGCTATAACGGACAAGTGACACGAATGTCCCAGCAAAGAACAGCCAAAAATTGCTGTGTTCAACGCCGATTGGTCGAAGGCTTAGAGGCCGCCCAGAACTCGATGGCGAGATTACGTAGAAGATCTTAGTTGGTCTCGCTTTGGTATCCCACCAGAGCATCTACCTTTTGTCGCAGAGGGAGATATGCGTTGAGGCTCCAACTCAAACAGCTACCCGCAACCCCCCAAGGATGAGCCGGTCTAGAACAGCTAGTTTGTTACTTGTGCTCATCTCATTATGTCCAATGCCTGCTTGCAGAAATAAAATTAGAGTAATTTAGATAATTAGCTCGGATCCGTAGTTTTCGATATACTAACTCAGCGCTTGAGATTTTTCTCGTAATGCAGCGAATACGTGTGCTACATGCTCTAAATTAGCCGATTACGACATTTTTGTTCGTAAGCGTAGTAATAACTGTAGGTGCGTGCAAGGCAATACAAGTAACATGTAATGTAGCAATAGCTCTTGAAGTTGAAAAATTTGTCATAAAATGCAGCATAATTTGGTTTATTTTAAAGTCGCTAGCAAGCTGAGCACTGGTTTTGCGTCATGTTCTATGCTTATAGGAAATTTAACGATGTGCCCCCTGATTCTTAAAATAATCGTTCCTTCAGCATTTTCAAAGTGAAATGTGCCAACCATTTTTGCGCCTCTCTATCCTTGGAAAATTTCTGCCTACGCCACTGATTTGGACCCTGTGGAAAACGTCCTTCTCAATATTGGAAAAATTTCGCACTACAGTGGGATCAGATGAAATAATTGCACTTTGACTCTAACTCACTTTATCTATGTGCTGTTCGGAATACATATGAAAATGACTGATAAAATCAATTGTTAGTAGGTCTACCCGGAAAATGCGATTACTACTCGCCACGAAAATTTGTTAATTCCTACGAGATTACTGTTTAATTTTTTGCCACCTGAAATTTTTTTACTGACCACGCCCCTGCACACTACTTAACCTAGATACTGCCTTATTTGCACACAAAGCTCGGGCTTAATTCTCCTTAAAGTTGACACAGTTTGGCAATTTCCAGTTCTATCCCCATTAAAAAAAAGTTATCGCGCAGCTGGGTTATGGTTAAACGTGTAAATCTATAGTTAAAAATCATTTTTCTGATGTGAAAGAACTAGGTAGAGAAAAAGTGCATTTAGTTGAAGGAAGAACAGATAAGCATTTATCCTTCTAAATTTCGTTGCCATAATTATCCTTTTCTGCGCGAAAAGTGTTTAAACAGTTTCGAGAGATTTCATACTTATTTTTGTATTTTGTGGCATATTTATCCTCCTGTCACGAGAAAGCAATCAATGCGCTATACGAGCTCGCTTAGGAGTTGCCGACCATCCGTCTACCACATCAAGATGGGGGAATTCCGCGAAGTGCCTTTCCCAACGACACAACAAGTAAACTTGCCGGCTTGTTCTTCACACTGTCCCTTTAATGCTGAGCGTCAAGTAGGGAAGCTGTGAATACCAATTTTAAAGTCATTGGTTTGACTTGACTTGGCATCAAACCCGAGTCTACAGCTCCCGAGGCGGACGCTCTTACCGCTCGGCCATCTGAGCTGTTATTTCGCAGTCCGCTCAACATTTTTCATATAATAAGTGCAAGAAATGGTTCGTGCCATTTGAATTTGGACTGCTGCAAGTTTGATTGCATCTGCAGGGATACCTATAGTTAGCTTCTTATTCTTACGGGGTTGGCATGATAATAAAAATCAGCCTAAACCAAGCAATCGTTAATTTATCTTTTAGCCATCCACTCTTTAATCTTATTTGCGCTTTACATCTCTGCTTGGCAAAATAAAGCTGATAGCAAATCGTACAAGCGATTCTAAGCAGAGGTGCTAAACTTTAACTCCTATTTTGAGTATGAATCACACTTGGCTCCATCGTCACTTCCTTGTTACAAAGTGATGAAGTTGTTCCTTTTTACTCTTTTCAGTCTAGAGCAGTTTTTCTACCGTGACGTAGTTTCGCTGTGGATACATGACACTTTTTGTTGTATAGCGAAGTAATATACTAACTTTGGAACATCTAATTTTCGCCTTACGATACAGTTAGATCTAATGATTAGTCATGCCTACTTGATTAAAAAAGATAGCAGATAGAAGGCTAGACCGACTAGATTTTAAAACTCTTTTCTCCAAATCAGTTCACATTACGGAAGTCTTGAGTGCATCGTGTTATTACACGATGTTACAATCATATACCTTTTTGTGACTTAATCGCATAAAAAACATCAATTGGATGATAGCATTTTCGTGACTAACAACTTTGTATAAAAAGGCACATGTTATGATGTGTGAGGAAGTAATAGCTTGTTTTGATGAGTTGACTATTGGTGGCCCAAAAAAATTGTTTCCATCAACCACTCGGAGGATCAAAACCCTTACGTTAAAAATTTCTGGTGTAGACTAGGTGTTAAATGGTACGGTTTTACATTTCAGGTTATTGGTGTCCCGCACCCGGTAACTATCCGCATCTTTTGTTTTGAAGTTCAAACGGTTGGCTTGCTGTATAATCGAAGCGATGAAATTGAGGTTATGATTCTAGTGGTGTACACATGGTGAAAGCTTTCATTGGTGAAAATTTTTATACGATAGTTCAACAACATGCAAAACTATCCGATAGGCAAACTCCCTCTACGACCACCTATTTCTATTGTGCAGAAGCATCCTCCGACGAATTTTATGGTTGCCAGTGTTTCTGAGTCTCTATTTACAATCGGCTCTTATCAAAGCAGTAAGTGAGCAAGTATATTTTCATACTTTCCCATGGCGTGTTGCCAATAAAATCTATCTAAAAATTTGTACTTGTGTTTAGTTGTATATTTATCCCTTTATCACGAGAAAGCGATCAAAGTGTTATAACGGCCTCGTTCGACCATCTGTCTACCACTCAGCACTTCCACAATCCACATCGGAGGAATTTCTCATTTGATAATTTTTTAATTTTTTAGGCGAAAGAGGAAATTTAGGAGGAATAAATCAAAATGAGGAACTTAGGAGGAAATGTGGAAGTGACCACAAAAAGCTTTGAAAAATCAAACGTCAATTGCCATAACAAAATATACACTAATACTCGTACTTAGATAAAATAACAACTGATTATAT
Organism: Trididemnum miniatum; assembly: GCA_964006365.1. Classification (NCBI taxonomy): domain Eukaryota; kingdom Metazoa; phylum Chordata; class Ascidiacea; order Aplousobranchia; family Didemnidae; genus Trididemnum; species Trididemnum miniatum. The sequence goes on from OZ023240.1 coordinate 4,647,216, forward strand.
TCAACGGCGGATTTAATCGTAATGTAATTTTACTCCGTTTCGATTTTTTAACGGTGAAAATAAACCGGTAGCTATCAGCTTATCCGTAGCTTAAAAGTTAGAAGTTTTTGTAGATGGTCCGAAGAAGGTTGAGGTAATAATCGGCATGTGCCATGTTGCTGAACTTGAAGTTTTGGTCATTGCTTTGAATATTCTTTGTTGCTTGTTTGAATACTATCGCTGGTGAAAAATCTTTGCTTGCGACAATTCATGTCAAACTAGACTAGGCCTACTGCTGTCGGTAGACTACTCCTTGATTAATAAGAAATACCGGTAGGTTGTGGATTAAGCTTATGACACAGTAATGAAAACTTAATATAAAAATCTTGGTAGTCTTAATATAAGAATTTTCAGCCTGTATCCATGTCCATTCAAAACGTGGGCTGAGTTCAAAGTGGGCTTTTTCAACCCATTTTTTTCAAAAGCCCTTGCTTATTAAGACCAGCTCTTTGCTTGCGTCCAAGAAAGCCCGCAATTTTGCTGAAATTAGCCTCCATTAAGCTTGAATCCACCTGACTAGAACAAAGCCCACGACTTTTGTACATGGAAACAGGCTATTTGTAGTCTGTTTTTCTGTTGATGCATGTGATATTTTGATGTTAGTTCATATTTACATTTTTACAGTTTATGCGAGCTGCACTGAGTTGATTGCTTTTCATTTCAAATGACACTGCCTATATTTAAGTATGATTTGGCTTTGAAGATAAACCCATTTCACTTCATGTCTATTGGAAAAAGTAATGAGGAAATTAAGGAAGAAACCAGTTTTGGCAATGACGAATTTTCAGGAAATAATGTCGTGAAGTGGTGGAAATTGAAAAAAAAATGTGGAAGCCCTGTTACCACTTTAAGATGGGGTAATCCCGCTAAATAATCAATCCCGCTTTTAGAAACATCAGCGCAAGTAAACTTGCCCGCTTGTTCTCCACACTGCCCCTTTAATGGTGAGCGTCGAGCAAGAAAGCTGTGAATACCAATTTTACGGCCATCGGTTTTACCCGAAATCAAACCCGAGTTTACAGCTTCCGAGGCAGACACTCTTATCGTTACGCTGTCACAAAGTTAAATGTGAACTTTACTACCAGAGAAGCGACTCCAAGTCTTGGTATTGTTAACCTCGTCAAGACTAGAACCGATACCTGCTAGTAAATAACAGTACAGCGATGACCTTTTAACACACTCAGCTGCGTGGTTGCGCGCCGAATTTCTGAATTTGCTTGCTGTCATGGGATTACTGTGCCAGCTGGTTTTTATGAGAACTGCCGTGTTTCTCCGTAATTTTTTTTCGAAAAATAACACCAGGGCTAATGTTCGGGGTATGATCATTATTCAACTAATCTATTGATTAAGCTAGAACTACTGTGTATTCTAAATTCTCACAAAAACTTTTCAAGCAGAAAAACACACTCGAGGACAAAAAAAAAATTCACCCGATCGCCTAGGTCTTATTTTTAGGGTAAGTCTTGTATTAAAATCATTTTTAAAATTCGGACTAGGTCATATTTCGGGGAAACACGGTAGCTGCTTGCTTGCACGTTGAGAGTGCAGTTTGAAACAGTAAGAAGCAAGAAAATTTGATAACTTTATCCAAAGCTTTATTGCTACTAAGCTGCCGTTTATATCTACATCATATTGAAATAAGTTATTTATTTCTTGGATTTATCTCCCGAGGCTTTATTGCGCAAGTTACATAGCGTAATACTATATTTCTATTGTTGGTGAAGTGTCTTCGTGTTGGATCGCCCCCACTGCTGAGAAATTCTCTGGTAAGTTTGTCTACGAATAATAACTACTAAACGTAGCAACGGCTTTATACTGTAGCTTGATTAATATAAACTGTGGCTATTAAATATAGTTACGCTTATTAATACTCGTGCCCCAGCCGTACTTGGTTTAAGTGAGCATGCTGCTTATTTGCATTGTTTTTTCTTTGTTTTTGTCGTATATTTCATGTGTTTATAAATGATAACAGAAACCGGGAAAGATCACGCATGAGTCTTGGGTGAAAAGATCGTTACAAAGTTTCAGAGAATCTTACAACAACTTCAATTTATCCAGAAATATCACTCCTTTGGATAAAAGAAAACGATCTCTACATCGAATCGGACCTTCAATCAATACGGTATCGTAAATTAATTTATTCAATGATAAAAGTTTTTCATAAAAGACTTAAGATGATACGGAATTCGAACATTTTGCAGCTAAATCAATTACGCGAGTGTAAAGAAGATTTGACTTTTTGAATTTTGAATCCTTCTTTTTAAGTGATGAGAATAATTTCGTGTGCTGAGAGTCTACTATTTTGTATATTTTTTCCGTACTCTGTAGGCCTAAGTTTATAATGTTTAAAATGGAATCAAATCGCCCCGAACCTTCTGTGATTAACGATGATGTTAAGTCGGTTTTTGACCGACAACAAATTGTGCTGCATACAAATTGCTTAACTGCAAAAAAAGTAATGGCATTGCGCACTCACAATACCAGCTCTTCTCTCACAAAGCAAGCACGACTTCGATGTTCGTTGTAGTGAGTGGCTGGCTCAAGTTTTTCCGTCAGACATCGAACCCGTAAGTGATGAGATTCAAAATTTTTTTGCTTTCAAACCACCAAAATCTTCGACTCAGAATGATAAAATTTGTACTGTTCTTTCTACATCCTTAAGAAAGCCAAGAAGTACTGGTTCTTCTAATTCAGGGGTTCCCTACCGGTGGTACGCGTACCACTGGTGGTACGCGAAAGCTTTTTAAGTCGTACGCGAGATATTTCCAAAAAATTCCCACAAAAACTTTTTCATTTTGCAACTGCAATAAGTTGCATGAAAATGGGTTAGTCTCTCATGTGCAGAGACTGTGGTATGACATAGCACACTCTTATATGGCCATTGCCAATAGCTCGCTTGCTTGCGGGCCTTTTTTTTCTTTCTGCAGCAGCAAGCTGCAGCACCATCGAATATTGTAGCTGGCTTAATTGAAATGGTGAGGTGAATCTATGGATCAACCTAACCGGTAAAAAAGCTTTTAACAGAAACGATTCTGTGCTTATTCTGTCTTTATCGAAATAGTGAAACTCAGGGTTCAAAATTACTCCTTGCTTGAGTTTCACAGCTCCAGTTACTGTAACATCCCTGGGTGTAGTCAAGGAGAAACGCATACAAACGACGTTTCGCGCTAGTTTTGCAAAACGTTTTATATTTCGAACAAAAGTAGCAATGGACGGAGACCGGATGAGAAAATTTTTCGTAAACTTGTGCATTTATGCATCTATTAAAGCAATATTGAATCGAGGTTTTCTACGTTTAATAAGAGCCACGCAGTTCCAAAGCCACACAGTTCAATCTCTGGTACTCAGTCTGATATTTGAACCTTACTCCATGCTACTCATGACAAAATTGAACACGGAAGGAGAGAACCCCACCCATCACCTTTAGCGCCCAGCCCACTAGTCTATCTACCCATTTGCAGCTGCAGACGCGTTTCGACCTTTTTAGGTCTCATCAGTGCAGCATAGCAACATTTCTCCCCCCCAAAAAAAATCTGAACAAAACTCTCAACACCCCCTCAAAAAAATCTCAGTAAAACTGATACTCTGCTTATCACTTCACTGAAACTAGTCAAGTTATTTTTGTAATTGAAGTCCAATGTTCATGTTTTTGAAGCTCTGTGATGTAATAGACGAACGTGACGTCATAACGTAGTAGTAAAATCCCCTCTTCTATGTAATGAGGGCTATTCCTGTCGAGGTGGGGCTTTATACCCACTTATCGGATATGCCAATAAAGTCTAACTTAGACTCTGTAAGAGAGAACAAAACTATGTTCATCATCTACCTTTCGGACTAATCGCTAGTCCATCATCAGGATTGCTAAGATCATCCTTTCATAAAAGGAGAAGTTGACTGGTTGGATCGTCTTGTACACCAACAAAAGATTTGAGTCGCGTATCGTTCCAACGATTAAAATCAATAAATGAGTGCGAAGAATTTTTGTAACTGAAGGCGGACCATCTTCGTTAGCCAGCTTAGCCAAAAAAGGTTGAAGATTAAAGCAATATTGAATCGAGGTTTTTTACGTTTAACAAGAGCCACGCAGTTCAATCTGTGGTACTCAGTCTGATATTTGAACCTTACTCCAGGGGTCGGCAATCCCTGGCACGCGTGCCAAAAGTGGCACGCCGGAAGGTTTTGCATGGCACGCGAAGCGATTTCATGCGCAAGCAAATTTTAAGCTTTTAAGATTCAACAAATTCACTTTTGAATATATGGGCGAGTTTCAGTGTTGTGGGTTCAAAAGTCACTCAATTATTGAGGTATTTCTTAGTAGTTAAGACATTTACCAACGTGAAGACCTTTTTCTTGATCTGCACTGATATTTTCAGAAAGTAAAAGGACATCTACAAAAGTGAGGACCTTTTTTTTCGTCTGCACTGATATTTTGATATTTTCGGAGGAAAATAGGGCAACCGTTTGGCACGCGGAGAAGTTTCCATCTTGACACTATCAAAAAATGGCACGCTGCGCTTAAAAGGTTGCGGACCTCTGCCTTACTCCATGCTACTCATGACAAAATTGAACAGGGAAGGAGATTTATCATTCAGGCATCTATGGATTTATCATTCAGACTAAAGCCAAAACCTCCGCAAAAGTTCGCCGTTAAAAGCGCCAATATAGGGGAGTTTTCGCTTTAAAATTGTGCCTGGCCAGATGCCACCCTACTTTTTTAAACTCCACACCCTTGGATATCTCAGAAGCAAAGAACTCGCAGAACTTCATACGAAGCTGCACTTTAGATCAGAATACACATCATTGCTACTTTGTACGGAAGTGAGGTCTCGAGGGAAATGGAATACCCTTATAGATGCGTCTTTTTGTGTTGCAAAAGAAGCTGCTTCAGTTCTTCCCAATCAAAGATTACAAAATGCAGAAGATTTTAAAGACATAAACTTCATTCTTCACCTTTCCTATTTGTCAGATATTTTGGGAGTAATAAATCACTGTAATTGGCCTGGGACTTTAGAGGCCTGAGAGCAACATCGTTGATTTTGCAATCAAATTGACTACGTCAGGGGTGGGCAAAGTGCGACTCACAAGCCGCAAGCGGCTTTTAACCCTCGAGACGTGGCTTTTCAGCTCTTTGTGAGGAACACCGAAGACCTTTTTGTTTTTCAATTGCACTCACATCTTATTTCCATCAGCTCTTGTGTGGTCGATGACTTTTTTTTTGCTCTTTTATCACCCATTTGCATCTCCTGTGTGGTTGAAGACTTTTGTTTTGCTCCTTGACTAACCGATGACAACTCTTCGGTTGTTCTACTTTTACGCAAGTGGCTCTTTCAATGAAAATTTTGCCCATCTTTGACTACCTTCATCCAAAAGCTCGATTCACAATAAAATATGACTGGCACGTAGCGAGGTTTCTTCGAAGGTCAAAGCTGTGTTGCCCAGATGCTAAACCGCAGGGCTACCTGCTATGTGCTTTAGCGTAATACCGCGAGTATAATGAACACTAAATTTAATTATGTATTCGTTTCTGTATGTAAAGTAAACCTTTCATAACAGCCCTTATATGTTGTTATGGTCAAAAAGTATTCATCAGAGGTAGGTGGTACGCAGCTACAAAAAAGGTCTAGAAGTGGTACGCAGAAAGCAAAAGGTTGGGAACCCCTGCTCTAGATTCTCTATCAGATTTGGAAGGCAAACTGCCTTATGATTTCAGAAAACGCTGGGTAAAAAGATCTGTTCAGATCGAAAACTCGATTAGATTATTTGCCGATTTTTCCCAATCTGTGGAGTTCATTTATCAAGAGTCGCCAGAACTAGCTTCTCTTTTTGGTACCGTATGGGTTCTTTAAGCATTCAAGTCCGCTAAAACTACTGTCAAAGTAAAAGCTTCGTATGGAGTTATCACTTCAATTTCTGCTACGACCACCGAGACGAATTTTTCTTTCCCAGCAGTTTGCTGTTGGTTTTGCAAAGACACCTCCCACAAATTAAAAGACGCAGAAAGTTTAAAAACATTTTCTTAAAAAAACGCAGTAAGTTTGTTAAGACTTCCAAACTGTGTTACAAGTGCAACTCACAACGAAGAATTTCAGAGGGTAAACGCAGCCAAACCTGTACGATAGAAGGTTGCTCTGGATCCTTCCATTGCACAATATTACACCGTCTGGCATCAAATGGTAAAGAGAAGTCGACATCCCGAGTTGTAGGCACGTCAATTTTAGGAAGCGCGAATATTCTTGTTACATGTGCTTTCACGAAAAGGTCACAAACGAGTTCAAGTGAATCAAGTGTGTATTTGTGCACAGTGCTTGTCAAAGTCACTTATAAGGACAAGTGTGTTACCTCTTGGGCCTTTTTAGATTAAAGCTCTACTCATTCATTTTGCGACAAATCTTTAGTAGAAGCTCTATATACAGGGTGTTTCAAAAAATTTGACACCATTTTGCACCCAAATAACTTTGCTAATTTCTGTTTAAACAATATCAAATTTTAACAGGATGTCCAAAAATAATATGAATTTTTACCTTTCGATTTTTAGGTGTTTAGGAATTTATGTGATGAAATGCCATTCACCAGCGTAGAAAAAGCGTTTTGTGTACTGGAGTATGCTAGAACACAGTCAATTAAAACAGCGAGGCGGACCTTTGCTCAGTGATTTGAAAGCAGTGCATTTGTAAAAGTGCCCGATAAAATGCAAATTTGGAGATGGCATAAAAAGTTTAAGGAAAAAGGTTGCCTGTGCGGAGTAAAAGAGTCTGGCCGAAAGTCAATGTCAGAAGAAACGGTAGATAAAATTCGCCAAAAAATTGTGAACAGTCCAAAAAAGTCCATACGAGTTGCAGTTTGTAGAGTCTCATTTGTAATCGTTTCCATATTACACAGCCAAACTGTTGTTGCTAGAATTTGGGTTTCGAAACTAGTACTTCTCATGGACTTTTTTGGACTGTTCTTAATTTTTTGGTGAACTTTATCTACCGTTTCTTCTGATATTGACTTTTGGCCAGACCTTTTGACAATGACTGTGTTCTAGCATACTCCAGTACACAAAACGCTTTTTCTACGCTGGTGAATGGCATTTCATTACATAAATTCTTAAACAACTAAAAATTAAAAGGTAAAAATTTATATCATTTCCGGACATCCTGTTAAAATTTGATATTGTTTAAACAAAAATTAGCAAAGTTATTTGGGTGCAAAATGGTGTCAAATTTTTTGAAACACCCTGTATTTCTGGCCTGCAAGAACACTTAAGTCTTTAAGCTATTATTAGCACCTCAAAGGGATGTGAGTTAACGGTATCGGGCGACGAGATGTTATTTACGTTTCTCGGTGTTCACTCTGTAAAAGAAAAACCGGTCCATCCAAACGTAATCCCGGTATAGGTTGAAGCACTCAAGCTGCCACATTTGCCTGGTGTAAGGCTGGACACTTCCGCATTCGTGCATTAATCTTTTGATAGGGCCTGATGCACCCGAGCTATTTTGCTTTCACAATTCTTGCAAAAGTTCAAGAGGTACTCCATGTGCTTTTGAAACTCCCCTTGGTTGGTCCCTTCTTGGGCCTTCGTTATCAACTGCCTTTCACCGTACCTTATCGAGTTAATTTTTTGAGTAAACGAAACCTATACTTGCATGACACGATCAAAAAAATGTGAAAAACTCAGTTTGAGGATGAAACGTCTACGTTTGACTCTCCAAACTCTGAGGAGGACCGCGATGCTTATAAAATTATGCAATCTTCAATAATACCAACTTCTTTTGTTGTGGAAAGAAAATTGGAAAATTTAATCATCTAACAACTTGCCCTTCGCCCAACGACGTCTTTTCAGTTTGAAGAAACGCCTTATGAAAGACACTGACTTGAATGAAAAGCATACCGAGGTTATCAATGGTCATTGATCACCTACAGAAAGGCTACGCAAGGAAAGTTGTTCAATATGAAATAAGGGATAATAAGGACATCATTTGGTATCTTCCCCGTCACGCAGTGACTAATGTCCACAAGCCTGCATGAAAAAGTGCGCGTAGTATTTGCTGCGCCGCGAAATATAATGGCATTTCTTTAAATGATGCACTGATGGCAGGTACGCCTTTAATTGAAAACCTTTACAGGAGTTCTCATTCGTTTCCGTAAAGAAACGATTGCGCTGATGGGAGACGTGAAATCAATGTTCCACCAGGTTAAGGTAGACCTTGCTCACGTTGATGCTTTGCGCTTTTTTGGGGGGGAAATGGTGATACGCGCAACGACCCATAAGCCTATATATCAAATGTTGGTGCATATTTTTGGTGCCACATTTTCACCTAGCTGCGCTAATTTTTCTTTGCGACAGACTGCAGTTGACTGCAGTTCCATCTACAGCTGAAATTGTTCATCATAATTTTTATGTGGACGACTGTTTGGTCTCTTTCCGTCTGCTGAAGAGGACATAGCGGCACGAAGGGAATTCAAGAAACTACTTGCTTGTCGTGGATTTCATCTGACAAATGGACTAATGATCCTGAAGCTCTGGACGCTACACCAAACATAAAAAGATCGAGGAATACTTTGCATTTGCATTTGAAAATTTCGTCAAAAAGTTGTTGAAAAGGCACTATAATTGCAATTACATGATGTAAACTACAATTAAATTTTCAAACATTTTTCGGGGGAGCATACCCCCAGACCCCCCCTAGAGTCGTCATTGATTTTTATTCTGCTTCAGATTTGCTCTGATTTTGCCACACCCCGAGAGAAACTGCGTGCACAAAAGCTTGGGGCGCCCCTCCTGAGAAAATTTCTGGATACGTCCCTTGAAATACTGCAGCTAATCAGTCGAAAAAGCGCGAAACTGCCCAAATGCTTGTAGATATCAAAGGGCCCCATGCCCCTATCTGGAGTTTTTTTGGGGGAGGAGCAACAGTTTTCACACATAACTGGTGGTAGGGCGTGGGCAAAAATAACTAACGCCAAAGGGGATGTGACTGAAAAAGTTTAAGAACATGTGGTATAAAATTTTTTTGCGTTATACAGGGGCCCCCTAGTTCGAATTTTACCAAGGCATCCCTGGGGAAGCTGTGAATATCAATTTTAAAGCCATTAGTTTAACCCAACTTGGAATCAAACCCGAGTCTACAGCTCCAGAGGTGGACGCTCTTATCACTCGGCCATCTGAGCTGAGGTTGGTCACTCAGGCACAAGTCACTCGTGGGTATCTGGTATCTATTCGAAGGTCATGTTAGATAGTGAACGGTGGTGCAGCTGTCCGTCAGAGGATGGGTTAGTGCATAAAATGTAAGAAACGCAATGCAGTTGTAGGGAAACAGTTGATGGCCGACACAGAGTTGTCAATCGGGCTCGCACTTTTCGGGTCGGGTTCGGGCCAGGCTTGGATTTTAAAAAAATGTCGGGCTTCAATCGGGCCGAACGCCGGAGCAAAAGCGAGATTTTCAGTGAATGATAGGGTTTTCGCGATAGCTAGAATAGAGCAACCTAGTATAAATATTGCTGTTTGTAACTGGAGTGACTGTGGATGGGTAAAACTTAATTTCTTTTTTATTAAAATTTCTTTGAAACGTAAAGTGATGTTTTTGATTTCGAGGTAAAATCGGTGTGGATGGGTAAAACTTAATTTCTTTTTTATTAAAAAAATACTTTGAAACGTAAAGTGATGTTTTTGATTTCGAGGTTAAATCGGGCTCAGACTGGCAGCTAACATAGGATTCGGTTTGGGCTAGAAAAATCGGGTTCGGGTCGGGATCAACATCTTCGGCTTGTTGACAACTCTGGGCCGACATTCCAGCTTGTAAATTGCTATCGAACAAGCCGCCCTTCAACAGCGTGGGTATTGACTATTTCGGTCTATTTATGGTCAAACAAGGCCGCAGTTTAGTGAAAAGCTTTGGGTGTGTATTTTCTTGCTAGATAATGAGAGCCATCCATATAGAAGTTTCGCACTCTTTATATATGGACTTTTCCTAATGCCATGCCCTTCGGCTGTTTATTGCCCAAGGGGGAAAACCAGCATATATCCACAGTGATAACGGCTCCAACTTCATTGGTGCCAAACGGATGTTACGTGAATGTTTGCAATCCTTAGATCAACGGAAGTTAAACAATTATTGCTCTCAGCTTGAAATAAAGAGGATATTTAACCCTCCGTATGCAAGTCACATGAGGGGCGCGTGGGAGTGAATGATTCGCTCGATTCGTAAAATTCTAAAGTCTTTGATGAAAAAACAAACTGTAAATGATGAAGGCTTAGTTACTCTGATCACAGAGGTCCAAGCCATCATTCACGACCTCTTGCACCAGTTCTTTTTGTGCCCTTAGACATCTAATCATCTTCTTTCTATTCAGGTATAATCCCAATTCACAATCAGGATTGTTTGACGAAAATGATTGCTATGCTCGTAGACGTTGGGCTCCAATTTAACCAGTTTTGGTGTCGCTGACTCAAAGAACTTCTGCCGAACCTAGATCAGGGATAACAATGGTTTCAGGCTTCAAAAAGCTTCGAAGTCGGCGACATTGTGCTTGCCGGTGAGGAATGAGGATCTATAGCAAGGGTGGGCAAACTTTTCACACGAAGAGCCAGATTTGGAAAAACTGTTGAAGCCGCGGGCCGCAATGCTGATTGGAAAACAGGGTGAAGACCTTTTTTTGGAGATCACGGTCCACGTACAATTGTGATCTCCAAAATAAAAGGTTTTCACCTCGTTTTTCTGGTTTTTTATTCCAATTTTGTACCATTGAGACTTATTATTGTAAAAATCACTGCCATCCATGATCTCTAAACGAAAAAAAAAAAAGGTTTTCCGCTCAATTCACGGTGGGAGTTTAAGCTTGTGTAAGTGCCAGCGGGCCAGAATAAAAGAACCGGCGGGCCGTAGTTTGCCCAGGTCTGATCTACAGCAAAGGTCTAAGTGGGTTCTGGGGAGAGTGGTTAAAACACTTCCCGGTAGACGTGCATTAGTCGTTAGTCCGCACTGCTCAAATGAAAACGCAATGTAATGTACTTACTAGACCCATTTCTAAGTTGTGCTTGGTACTAGAAAGAGACAACGCATAATTATAATCTGTTAGTGCTACCTGCAGCTCTGTTTCGTGTTTATTACCTTATGTTCATTTGTATTTTGTAGTTCCATTTCATTTGTGTTGTGTTGTAAATGCACACCTGAATACGCATTAGGGGGGAATGTGTTGCGCTGTCACTAAGTTAATTGTGGACTTTGCTCCCAGAGAATCGATTCCAAGTCTTGGTATAGTTAGTCTTCGAGACTAGAACCGATACCTGCTTGTAAATTACAGTAAAGCGATGACCTTCTAACTCACTCAGCTGCGTGATTGCGCGCCAAATCTGTGAACTTGTTTGCTGTTAACTGGGATCACTGTGTAAGCTCGTTTTAATGAAAACAAGCTGCTTGCACGATGAGAGTACTGTGTGAAACTATACGAAACAAGAAAATTTGATAGCTTTACCTAAACCCTTCTTGCTCCCGAGCTGCTGCTCATATCTACAACATATTAAAAGAAGTTATTTATTTAACTTGGATTTATATCCCGAGCCTGTGTTACTCAAGTTTTATGGTGTAATGGGGGAATTGGGGCAATACGGGACACTTTAGAATAATCGCGCTTAACTCGGGATATAAATAAATATTTTTTAAAACTAAACTATCCTCGGATAGCTGTTGACTAGTAGCATAATATTAGACCGCATTTTCTTTATTTTGCTGCCTGCATCAATGTGTAATTATAAAAATAAAAACATAAAAAATTGTCCCGTTTTGCCCCTCAGCTGGGGCAAAATGGGACACCTGTCCCGTTTTGCCCCACTCCTTATTTTGCCAAATAAGACTACCAGTTTTATGGTAAAAGCAAGTTGTGGGTGAAATAAAACAGGTTTCTACTGTGATATAAGCTAATATTGATCGTAGCAGTTCAAAAAATCGGCCAACTTGTACTCGGTTGAACCCACTAGCTCAGCTTAAACTGGTAGGGTCAGGTTGCCGCAAGCTCAATTCTGGGTGGCGTTTTAAAAAATTAAACAGCCAATCCTTCCCCGCTTTGTTTGAACTTTTGTTAAAAGGGACATTTAAGCCATTGGCCTCAGCAAGCTGAAAAACCAACTCTCTCAAGGAGTCTGTGGTTAATCCAAAAAACATACATTGCATTTTTTTCGCATGCTCCAGAAGTTCATTTTCGAAGCTGCTATCAAGGGCAGGAACAAAGTGGCCAAGTTTGGCTTTCCCTGATTGGCTTACTTTGGTGTTGACATGCCTCTCAAGTGTGCTCTTTGGGATATTGTAAACAATTGCAGCTTTTCTTAAAGAATGCTTCTTCTCTTTGACATCTTTTATGGCTTGATCAAGATCAGCTTCTGACCACTTTGAACGTTCGCTTTTCCTTTCATAATTTCTGACCATTATTATTTACGATATATACCGGTATATACTGTATATATTGTATTTACTAGAATAGAGAAAACTATAAAAAAGAATAGTTTATATTAGGCTATACCGGTACCATACCAGTACATTGGTATCATACCGGTAATGAAAAGGAGAATATAATTATTAAACTAAGTTACCGGTAGTTAAAAAGTCTAGGCTACCAAAAGTTAGTCTTAGGATACTGTGTACCGGTATACTGTTCATTTAGCATCCAAAATCTAATCAAACGTGCCGGACTGCAGTAGCAGGTACCAGTAGCTTACTGGTACTTCTTCAGTGTATAGAGAACAATATATCATATCAAGATTATTACTAGTAAGACTATGCTAAAGCAAAATATTTTTGATAAATCTTTGGCATTTCAGCACCAGCAGCTACCACTGTACAGGTACCAGCAGTTTTGTGGGTTTTTACTAGGCTATTATCCTGGCACTGCCTCAAACTTTATATCTTTGAAGGTTAAAAAGTCTGACTAGATTAATTAGCATATGGGACGTAAATGAAAAACAGTTAAGAGAGAGAGGATGTCCCATTATGCCCCAATGGGGTAGGTACGACTAAAAAACAAGTAACTCAGACAGTTTTTCACAAAAACTGCAAAACTTTTTTTTTATTAAACCCAAAGAGGCTATTGAATTTGCAGAATAATTTTCTAACCAATTTGTCAACATCTTCACTTTAAATTCACTCAACTAATCAGCAACTACCTTACGTGAAACTACAGCAAAACACCTTTTCTCCCCTTATACCACGATTTTACAAAAAAGTAAAAAGTTTTTCATGCGCGAAGTTTGAAAATGTGGTAACCCAACATACAAATGCCAAAAGAGTTCGCTGAACTATTTACAAGCAAAATAAAAGCTATGTCCCGTTTTGCCCCGTGTCCCGTTTTGCCCCACCTTCCCCCTACTATATTCTTATTGTTGGTGTATTTTTTTGTATTTTGTTTGCGTCATCCTCCTATCACGAGAAAGCGATCAATGCGGTATACGAGCTCGCTTAGGAGTAGCCAGCCATCAGTCTACCACATCAAGATGGAGGAATCCCGCTACGTGCCTTTCCCAACGGCACAACAAGTAAACTTGCCGGCTAGTTCTCCACACCGTCCGTTTAGTGCAGAGCGCAAGCAGGAAAGTTGTGAATACCAAGTTTAAAGTCATTAGTTTCACCCGACTCGTAATCAAACCCGAGCCTACACTCCCGAGGCGGACGCTCTTACCACTCGGCCATCTGAGCTGCTATGAAGTGTCTTCGTCTTGGATCGCCCCCACTGCTGAGAAATTCTTTGATATGTTTGTCTACGAATGATAACCACTAAACGTTGCAACGGCTTTATAGGTTGATTAGTATAAACTGTTGCTATTAAATTTATTTACGCTTATTAATACTCGTACCCCCGCCGTAGTTGATTTAAGTGTGCATCTTGCTTATTTGCACTATTTTTGTATATTTAATGTGTTTATAGATGATAATAGAAACCGTGAAAGATTACTCACGTGTCCTGCTGAGAGTTCTGGGACAATCGAGAAGTTGAGAGGGAGTTGGGATTGGCGCGTAAAAAGATCGTTACTGTTACCACTAGAGGATTTGAGCTGTTAATATTGTTTTGATACATCATCTTTTAACACGTGAGACGAAATTGTAAAACGCCGATAACTTTTCAGGAAAATTAACACGGAAATGTGCGGAATACGAAGATACTTTGGTTTTGATTCACCGCTTCACTTTATGATCAATGATATTATGTAGGCCTCCGACGCGTTTTGCTTTTGTAAGAGCTCATCAAGTAAACATATATGACAAAATAATGCACAGGGACATAATTATCATGCTACGCATTCCAATGCTTTATCAGATGTAACCTCATGGTGGTGACGTTGCTGAAGTAACTTTTTTTGTATGTATGCTTCATGAGCTTTTTAAGAACGAAACGCGCCGCTAACTCACTCAATTACTTTGATCAAGTGAAGATGAATAGCTTAAAGCTAGCATTTTAGAGCACAATTTGTGAATTTGCTGGTATTGTTTGTCGCTAATAATACGTATTTATTTTTTATATATCATGAAATTTCGCGCTTATGATCGCAAAGCCACAGCATGTTTCAACCTTCAGCCAATTTATATACCAGCATAAAAATAATATGTGATAAAAATTTTAATATAGCGCAATTCGCTGGTATAATACAGGGTGTCTCAAAAGTAAGTATACACTTTAAATTTTGATTTGTTTTTTAGGTACTCATCATAGAGCGTTCATTTCTTCAGAAAACATAGTATAGATAAGTAGTAAAACTTAGGTATTGTTTGTATTCTTTATCAACCCACAGAATGACAAGGAGATTAACCCAAGAAATGAGGTGCAAAATTGCTAGTTGGCAAGAAGTATATAAATCAGTAAGGCAAACTCAGCGCCTCTTTAACAGGGAATTTGGAATTAATTCAGCCCCTACACGACGAACAATTTATGCAATTCATCGTAAATTTATGGAAACTGGATCTGTAGTTGATGCTCAAAAATCAGGAAGACCAAAGAGCGGACGCTCAGAAGAAAACATAAGGGTTTTAGAAGAGGCATATGCATTGAGTCAAGGAAAATCCATACGTCGTGCAGCGGTAGAGCTGGAGATCAGCCGATCATGTATTCAACGAATCTTACGCAAAGATATTAAGGCGTTTCCCTACAAGTTACAAACTGTGCACAAACTTAAAGAAGAAGACAATGACCGTAGGGTAGAAATGTGTGAAACGCTGCTTTATCACTACGAAAAGGATCCATCTATCCTAGACAACATTTGGTTTAGTGATAAAGCTGTTTTTCATCTGTCTGAAAGAGTAAACCGACACAACACTCGAATATGGGGAACAGAAAATCCTAAGGTAATCGAGGAGAAAGAGCGTGATTCACCGAAACTTGTTGTGTGGTGTGCCATTTCCGCTACAGGCATCATAGGCCCTTATTTTTTTTTTTAGGTAGTAGTAGGATTTTTTTATTTTTAACCATAAAACAATGCCATCATCAACACAAAAAACAGCTTGGTTAAAAATAAGGAAACAGCGACAAAACGTTATACGTTGAACATGCTCAAGACAAAAACATAGAACTAAAGCGTTTAAAAAAAATTAGCACGGTCGCTGCACCTTTTCGTGATGATACCAGACGAACCACAACTGTCACAGGAGAAAACTATCTGGAAATGCTACAAAAGTTTTTCCTACCAGAGTTGGGAAATAATGCTTTGGTTGAAAACTGTTACTTTCAGCAAGATGGAGCTCCTGCCCATTACGCCAGGAAAGTCAGAGATTACTTAAATCAGGTTTTTCCCGATAGGTGGATTGGGCGCAGAGGTCCTCTGGAATGGGCTGCTCGTTCACCTGACTTAACCCCATGCGACTTTTTTCTTTGGGGTTACCTTAAAAGTAAGGTCTACTCCACACGACCTCAAAACCTTGAAGAGTTGGAACAAAAAATTAGAGTAACGTGTGGACTAGTTACACAAGATTTATTGCAAAGTGTCGGACAAGAATGCGTCAAAAGGTGGCTAAAGTGTCTCAAAATTGGTGGTTTTCATGTTGAAGTCTAATATCTTGTCAATAAATAAATTCATTAAGATATTACGATGCTAATCTGTTTCTAGTAGTTTGTAGAATATTTTTGCAAACTTTTAACAAATTTGAATAAGCCATTAGCTTGTTATGTAAAATTTTAAGTGTATACTTACTTTTGTGACACCTTGTATATAAAAGTTATAAAGCTCTCATTTTCTAACATCAAAATTTGTTTTCACCGAACTCTAGAACACACACTAGTTTCGCAAGAAAGGAGAAGTCCGTTATTTATTTTTCCTTATAATCTTCACCAAAGTCTTAAGCCTGGTTTTCAAAGCTTTTAAAAGCTGACCCAGTAGATCTAAATTTCTCCAATTCTATTTTGCTATCACAAGATTTGATTTGCTTTTTACGTGGATTTAACTGTTTAAATATTTACTCAAGCGCACTTTAACAAGTTATCAAGGTGCTCTGAACGGCAGCAGTCTAAACAATAAATCAAGAAGCATAAAAATAGGCAACAAAGCAATTTCCCTACTCTAAAAACAAGAAATTAACTGATGTAGCAAGCAGAGCCCATATCATCCTGGCGTCAGTTTAAACTGACAGCACAAGAACTTCAATTTCAATTAAAATAAACATTGTTGAGAACAAATAGAGCTTAGATTGAACCAGTATATAAATGTCCTGTTTTTAACAAAAATCTTAAAATTATTTTAAATACTCTAAATTGCCGCAATTATAAACGATTTTCAACGAAAAATCTTTTTTTTTTCAAATTGAAAAAATGGCCACTAGGTGGAGATTGCGACTCCACGAATCCTACTAATTTCCTTTTGCACTTGGTTTGGTTCACATAACCTCAGAATAATGGTGCAGGTATGTGGTAAGTTGTTTGGTGTACTCCTGATTTACGATTTTCCTCTGTCAGTCTAAACTGACGCTAGGAGCAAAAGGGTGCATATCAGTGATACAACTAAGATTGTTTTCAAATAAATTTTGCAAACTGTAAGTCACCCTAGGCAGGTACAGAGTTTTGCAGAATATTGCCAGGTATACCAGCGACCGTTTTTGCAACATCATTGACATTGTACGTATATCCTGCATACTGTCGGTAGTGCTTTGCTTGAAACCAAATAGGCTAGGCCTACACAAATGTCATTTTAAGTTATTTTGCCGAAGATAGGCTGTATTTTTTCTATCTCTTCCATAGTTGAAAAAATTATGTCAAAACTAACTGAAAAATTGAATGTGTTTGAAGCACTTGAAAAAATATTCAATCCAAAACCTCCTGCATGTAGTGGGTCGATGGTATCGGATGCTAAAATAGTAACACTTCCTCCTGATAATGATGGCTCAGATACAGATGATGGTGGTGATTCTAATGGAATTCCAGATAATTTAAGCAAAAAGAAGCAACTAGCAGGTGCTGAATTGGAACTTGAGTATGTGAGACCACACCCAGTTATCAGTACTAATCAGTGATCACCCATCTACCTCTGAAACTCAGTAGGCATCCTTGGGGATTTGGTAGTATATGTATATCTGCATACTCCAGGGGTGGGCAACTTCTTAAGTCGTCGGGCCATATCTGGAAAGACGAAGTCCTTCCCGGGCCGGATTATTAGTTAGAAGGAGCTCCATACTTCCACTGAGCCGCTCCAAATGGAAGAGCAAAAAAAGGGTCATCACGCTGCCAGCTGCCAAAAATATCAGTGAAGACCAAAAAAAGGTCTGATTTTCACGAAATATCGGTGAAAAAAGCAAAAAAAGTTCTCCACGCTCCCAGCTGTCGTTAAGGGCACAAAAAATGTCTGCACG
The DNA here is from genome assembly GCA_964006365.1 of Trididemnum miniatum. Lineage (NCBI taxonomy): Eukaryota > Metazoa > Chordata > Ascidiacea > Aplousobranchia > Didemnidae > Trididemnum > Trididemnum miniatum. The sequence continues at coordinate 4,665,053 of OZ023240.1, forward strand.
CTTTCTGATGTCCTATTAAGAATACCAGGTCTTCCGCTTGATTTGCGGTGTGAGTTTATATTTCTGTTACTGCCGAAGGGCCGCATGAAAAGGTCTGGCGGTCCAGATCCGGCTCGCGGGTCGATCTCCGCATTATTGTAAGCTATCAAATTGTAAGGTGAAGTTGTAAAGATGAGCATATTATGAAACACTCATTGGCTATCACATTCAGAATGAAAATAAAAACTATACTTTTGTTTTAATTGGTTATGTTCTGTCTTCACTGTTTCGTTTCTGTGTTGACATCGCAGTCAACAATGCTTTCCAGTTACATCGACTGCGCAAGCTGGATGCAAGTTAACCAATGATGGGCGCGCTTGGCTTCAGAAGAACAATTGTTGAAGCATACTACAATTGCAATCGCAGAGACATAATACCCACAATGTTTCCTCGATCTAGAGTGGTGGCACGTAAACATGTCTAACAAAGCAGCGTCAATCACTTGATTGTGAAAGGGAGCCAGCGTCGCTGCGCAAAACGTGGAAGTTCAGTAACTTCAGTATACTTTTGTGAAATTTGCAATGTTGGTCTGCATCCACAATGCTTTAAAGACTATCATTTTGAGTAACGGAACAACTGTTTGTTTGTTTTTTTATTTTCGTTGGTTTTGTGTTAATATATGTGCCCATGTAATGAGCAAAACATGTAAAATTGTTTTACTGCGTATGCACCCTCATCCTCCTAGCGTCAGTTTAAACTGACAGACATAAAATTCTTATTATTTCCGGCGGAAATTAAAAATTGGCAAAACAAAATTTATTTTCGTTTATGTCACATTAAAACTAAAGTACTTCAGAAAAATGAGCAAAAAATTTTACCTCAGGATGATATGGGTTAAAGAATACAGTACTTGCGGTATTGAGAAGGAGTACACGCTTGATTCGTTTTTGCCAGCGGATTTTAGAATTTCGCGGAAAGAAAAGCACTTTTGTGACTTTGAGGTTTTCTCGCGACGTTAACTTTTTTTGCTTGAAAGGTGGAGCAAACTCTTTATTGCGTCACGTTGATTCGACTCTCAATAATGAATGGATGGATTTTAAAGGTAAAATTGGTTTTGGCGTTGTTCAATTCGAATATTAGTTATGCCTGGCTGTTGGCTAAAATTTATACGAAATTGCACGAAGATCCCAAAAAACGTATTTATGCAGATCAAGTTAAAAAATGCTGTTGTGCAACCTAAGATGGGTGACACCGCTGCTACAGTAGCTCTAGAGTCACAACCATACTGACATAATGCTCTTTAGGCCTTGTGGTGTAATACGGACTTAAACCGAACTCGCATGTGATCGGTCAATTTGCGTTTTCCCTAGTAATCAGATAATAACGAAAATACTTATTTTTCGGGCATATAAGTTATGCAGCAAAAGCAGGTTGTAATGCACGTCCAAGTCTTGCTGCGTTGCCAGTCTTAGCAAAATTAAACTTTCCAACGTAGTTTTGAAGGGCTACAGAAACTTTGGCGGCTTGTTGGTAGTATTTTCTTTAAGTTAGCGAGATTTAGCGCATTTGAAATTTAACTAAGACTAGGTTTTAGACGAAAACTTTGCAAGTTATCTCATCAAAAGAAAAGTCAAGTTGCAGAGAAAGTGTTTTGAATTGTACGTAGCGCTGCTAGTTTCATGCAACTTTGTTATATTGCATGCATTCAAGCTCTGAATCTGCCAGTGCTTACGGTAGCAAATTGAAAGGTGGTGGTCAATTGCTTGGCTACAGATTTTCCCAGCATTTGGTACAAATCCAAACAATATCTGAAGCTGTTATTGTACAAAATAATAATGTGTGGGCTGCTTTGAGATGTGATTATTGCAATGAAAAATTATTCAGCAGTTCTAAAGCTCAGATAAGTCAAGGTTACGGCTTAGTATTGATTACTCTGTTACGGTTACTGATATGAAGTACCAGTACACTGGTATGAAATACCAGTACAGCAGTACTGTATCGTGTCAGTATTAATTGCTCAGTGCTACGCGTTTCAGGTTTGCTAGTCTATTCGCTGTATACAGCTTGAAGAAAAACCAAATAAATCTAAAATCTTCGATACGGCGTATCTGCAATGAGCTTGATAGTAGTGTGTATGGTAAGCAGAAGCAACTTCAGATTCATAATTTGTCAAGCTTTAGACTAAATTATTTTGAGAGATTTCAGTTTGAGGGTGCAAACGATGGTCTGTACTCAGGGGTGGATTAAGAGATCGCGGGGCCAGGGGCTGACAAGAGCGCGGGACCCCTAACTTATGAAAGGCGAACTCAACTAATATCCTTTTGTATATTAAAGTTTATTGAAATCACAATCTAACGGAAATTTTATAAAATTTAATAACTCAGGTTTGGGTCGCTCTCACAAAGATACTAATGTTTAGACATTTCCCGAGAAGCTTGTAGCTGTAGAATTTCGAATTTTCGATTGATATATTGAAACATTTCTCCCCCGGCTGCTGATTGAAGAAGTGAGGCACTGTGGGCCGTGGCGCGTGAGTTGAAGTTGATTGATCGAGGGAGGTGCGTCAGCTGATTGATTGATTGAAGATTTGAAGACAAGTGAGAAACAACGTTGGAGGTCACCATTCTAGGTGCGTTGTCTACGAGAGGAAGTGCTAAACCCACCCAACCCAAGTGCCATGACTAAGGAAAACGGATAGGGCCGGGGCAACAAGGGCTTTTGGCAGCCAAGCGTCCAAAGCGACGTTTGTTGGCTTTTCTTATCCTTTTTATGTCATCTTTCTTATCAAAGCTTGTATGTTGCGCAAAACAAGTTGTTGGGCAATAGGCAAACTTTCTAATGCAAATAAAATATCAACAAGGAGTGGTTTTTAAAGCAAGAGCACTGTTTCTGCCTTGTCAGGCGTCATCATCACGACATAAGCTCATGCACAATGTGTTAGTGGAGTAAATGCTTTACAAAATTTGGTGTGTTGTCACAAATGACATTGTGCATGAGTTAGCCATGGACAGTGAGATGAGAAAAGCAGAAGTAGCAGCAATGTGGCTTAGACAATAATGTGTAAGACAAGGTGTTATGATGAAGTGTTGGGAATGAAATGGGAAGAAGAGAATGGAGCAGCAGCGGTATGGCTGGGAGATGCATGTGTAAGGCTACAAGTTATGATGAAATGCTTGGAATGAAATGGGAAGGTGGAAGGGACTGAAGTTGATGTCTTTGAAAGAGCGCACACGGAACAAAGCGACATTACCCACAGTCTGGTGGCATGAAGGTAGAATCAAACCGGGGAGTGATGTGGGTCAGGGTTCGTCCCTGCACTTTTGCGATTGTGTTGCTGTATGCAACGCGAAGGGGATAATAGAGGTTGTGTTGCTCATTGAACAATGGATGAATGAGAAAGACTGTGTGGTTGTAGTGACAAAGAAGGAAGATGGTACTCCTTATCATTGATTGAACAGTTCCACAACACCTGTTCACAACGACCAAATGTTTGTTTCTGTTTTCCGTTGTCATAACACGCGTGGTGTGGTAAAGTGCAACAGGTTTTTGGTGATCGTCAGCTAGCGGCACCTCACAGATGGGTGTGTCTTCGCAGAATAGCAATTTCGTAATTTCCTTATTTATCCAATTGGTTGCGTGTACGATGAAGATCAGGACGGTGGTGTTGGGGTGCTGTGAAATTGCATAACGAACGTGCTTACTGTGCACGTCAACACCCGGGTTAACAACAGACGTTTCCTGAAAGTGACGGTTAAGCGTTGCCTGAATGGGAACGGATAATCTGCAAGAAATAAGACAAGTTAGTGAGGTGAACAGCAAAGTGAAATTGGTAGTGAAGCATCACTTACCTAACATCTTTGAGAAAGGCATTGAACGCAGAGCCAGAATAGCGGCATTGTGTGATAAGAAAGTCCCCTCAGTGAATGGTGATTGGGATTGAAAACAGCTTAATTGATAAGAATCGCGGCATAAAATTAGTAAAGGAAACAATGCCAAGGAGTTCAGGGTGTCCCAGATGAAGTAGCTGCTTCTCAAACTGATCATGCTTATTTCGTCAAGAAATATAGCATTGAACCTAAAACAAAACCATTATGTCATTGGTATATTTTCAACGTTGCACATGTTAAACTCACGTGGAAAGAGACCAATTGACCAGTGGTGATGATGTTGCGTCAATGGGCAAATGGAATGCGGAATGCACTGCACTGGTATGCGCAGAAGATGGCAACTTCGCTTCGCAACAGTTCGCAAGGAAACCAGTGGGGCACGCAACCATAAGTTTGAGGTTTATTTTGTGAAGACGTCTGGCCACAGCACAAATTGTTGACGATTTGCCGGTTCCATGCTTCCCTGCAAGGTAATACATTTGTTAAAAAGGAAACGCAGCAACAGCAGTGGTAAAAGTAAGCCGGAACGGTTCGGTACGCCGTTCCGGTAAAAGATTTGCTGCCGGAACGCCGTACCGGTAAAAGATTTTTATTTTAAATCCAGTCTATAGCACAATCCACAAGTCAAATCACCAAAAAAAAAAGTTCAAGAATGGGCACACTTTTATTAAATGAATTTATTTTTGTATAGAATTAATTTCAAAACTTTTCATCAAAATTAAAATTCATTAATGCGAACAGTCTTTTGTTCAAAGTGCCCGTAAACTAAATAACCGGGTTTGTTTGTGGTTCTCGTCTGCAGCCCAAAAAATTCCCAGTTTTCTAGGACCCGTCGAAACTAAGCATTTTTTTACAAAAGTTTGGCCACATTGACGTGAAAAATGGTATTTTTATGAGAGGAATTAGGCCTATTTGGATTATGGCAGCAGAGATGAAAAAATTACTCAGCCAGTACCACTGTGAGCCTTTATAGAAGTTTTTTTAATAATTGAGTGTTTGATTTGGATTATGTAGTTATGTTTTTGGTTGAAAATATGTGGTTACGTTTGCGGTTATGATCTTAAAATAACGAGTCAAAAGTAGATTTTGGGAATCCTTTGTGCATACCCCCCCCCCATGTTTCGAGTCTTAGATTAGCGATTCATTCTAATATCCAGAGACAAATTGATTATTTGGGTTTTAGCCATTCTCGGATAATCTGATATTTCATAGTTCGTTAAAATTTAAAGTTTTGGGTGTATTTACGGCGTTTAGGATTTTGTGACTGGATAAGTGGATACCTACGACTCATTTGCCTCTTTTTATCAGCAACTACGAAAAAAATTTTCATTTTCACCACTTAGCAACAGCAAGTACATAGTGTTATCTTTCATTAGGAAAATGGTTGGTCCATTTTCCTTGTCGAAAGAGTTAACGTCGTGTGTTTGCAGACGGCGCTTGGCTGTTGTTTTATGTGCAATAGCCTACGACTTGCAACTGGTCGTCGTTGAGAGTAATGTGCATGTCATCTCGCATGTCTTGCGAAGTTAGTTGAGCTGTGGAAATTGCGTTGTTATGAAAGGAATTTAACGTGTCATAGAGAGTCTTGATGGATGCGTATATGGTGCGGCATTCATTTGTTTTGCAACCAAGGCGACGGAAGAACTCAATAACAGCATCCTTGTTACTCCACAACTGTGAGTGATTGTGTGCCGCAATGGCAAACATTTGAAAATTGGCAGGTACGTTGCTGTAGTTGGGTGGCCGAAGTTGATCGTAAGAGATGAATGGAATGTGAAGAAGTGCATGTTGCCATAGAAACTAAGGCTTACGTTGGGAGATGGTTTTGCACCCCAAAATTGCAATTTCATTGCAAAATTGCGACGTAGGGATGGGGAGGAGTGGAAGTGGTGACGTATTGACGTTGGAATAGCGATAAGGAAACAGACGCTTCACTAGAAGGACGTTGTAGATATTGGATGATGATTGGATTTGTGGTGACGTCGTTGAAACATGGCACAGACAATTTTTTGTGTCGGCCTGATAGAAAGGTGGAGGACCATCGCCCCAGCATCATCCACTTTTCAGATTCGGATGGATGTAATTTCACTACGTAGCGAAAGGCTGCGTTTCGAGCGTCAATGTCAGCAGAATATAAGGACTCTCGGATGAAGTCGTCCTTCATCTTGGTTACGTAGCTGCTGACATAGCTCAAAAGCATGTTTTACCCATCGGTGCATTGCACATCCCTGCTGCTCTGCAAACAGTATTTAAGCGTGTCTATGTAAGGCCGAGTGGCTTGTTCGTGGTCTTGTTTGGTATGATGCAACACCAACGAATTTGTGGTGGGATCAACAGCATCGGGAAGGTCTCGTACCTTCACGAAGGAGGAAAGGGGCTTGGACGATTTTTGCCGGGATTTGACATTGTATGCCAAAGAGCAGTTAAATTTTGGGATGTGAGCAGATATTCTTGTGATGTCAATACATTGCAAGTTTCTCAGCCAAACGAGAAGATGCATACGAGGGGTTCCGCGTCGTTCAAATTCGATCCAGAACGTTTTTGCGCTTGGTATGCTTTTGATCCGCTGAAACATGTTTTGTGAAGCGATGAGTGCTGCCACAGCGATACTGCGAACATGTCTGCTGCAAGGTGTGCACTATGCTCATCGTGTCACTGAATGAGTCATCGCAGGGACAGGAAAAAATTTCTTGTGAGATACTGTATCGAGCAGAAGGCAATGCTGCCATCGCCAGTACGTATGAGAAAAAGTCTAGTCATCCTATGCAGTTGCAGGCGAAACTCCAAATTTCTTAGCTGAATCGATGATACCGCTAACGATTTCGTACATCCACCTGTCGCAGTGGAACTGCAGGATGTGAAAGTCAATGGCATAATCCACAACAGGCGAGAGACATTTCCACAGATACTTTCGTCTCTTGCTATTTTTGAATTGTTTTGGATAGGGACGTCAGACGAGCATAAGGAATCGCAGTGGAAAAGCACTGGCCACAGTGCGGTTTCCACCAAAGGCTTGCGAAAGAGTTGGTAGAAGGGAATGCGTTCTTTAGAGTGTTGTTGGTGCTGCATATCCACAAAGGAAGCGTAATGAGAAGCGGAGCAGGAAAGGAGGTAGGCATATGCAGAAGCTACAGCGTTTTGGCGTTAGATGTTAGGGATTGCCGAAATTCTTTGTTCAACAGTCGTGTCTTTTCTTACAGCGTTAAATCCAGCCGTTTTGATGCGATAGCCATGTTGCTGGCGTTGGTATCTACCGCAGTTTTTTGAAAAAGTGACGAGAATTTCTTGTTCGTCAGTGGTTAGATTGAAAAATTCCTGAAGAAAAGCGGAAGCATTGACTTCATTGTGTGCACCAAGCTTTTTACAGGCGCAAGTTTGCCATCCGTTTGCGATGACGTTCATTCGTGGGTGCACGGGATTGGGCACTAGGCAATTGCAGCGTGCATAGTTTCCAATATGCGTTTATGCATCAGTTTCTTACATTGTTTCCATCCTGCAAAAGGTAAAAGAAGCAATAACAAAGAGTTGTGTTGAATGGAGAAATACTGGAATACCTATGTATCGTGCTTTGAACAATTTTGCATCTTCAAGAGAGGTGGAGGAAGAAGGAATGAATGACTGCGCGTGATGTTGAAATCGTTGCTGCCGTCTTTGGCGGCGACCTTCCAGAAGCGTGTTGTATCTTATTCCAAGTTGACTCTCCTGTAATAAGCAAGATATTATATCGGTGTGGTGGTAACCGAAAAAAAAAAAAAAATGTTAAATGTCTTACCTGCGGGTGTCGTAGGATTCGTAAGGGATGAAAATTGTTTTGCTGTTGAAGGTTTTGATGTTTCAAATCAAAAGACATTATAGTAAATAAATAAACCAAAAGTTGCGTATAAACAAAAAAGGTTGACGGAAATGATAGATGTTTAAATCGTTGCAATGCTACAAAGTGTCCATTGTTGCTGCAAGACGACGTGATGGGAATTACTGCGGCAATGACCTGTCTGATCTCCATCTCTTTTTGGTCTTCTTCTGTTTTTTGTTCTTTTTGGGTTTGCAGCTGCTCTTGCTTGTGGTTTGATCATCGAAATCTGATAAGAGAATATGAGGTGCCCCCGATGTGATGTTGGTGTAAGAGCAGTGAGGGCTGACGAGTGAAACTGCAGCTGGAGTATTTCTTGTGTGACCCAAATCGACACTGACGTCGTCACTGTCTGTGTCACGGTCCGGAAGGCGAAGTCTCACAATTGGTTTAGAAGGAATTCTGTTGGAAGTGGGCATAGATGATGAAGTGTTAGCTGTTTTGCCTGAAGAGTCTTTTTGCTGCAGTGCGAAAGCACTGTACCTTTCATCATAGGATGAGAATAACATGTCTGTCAAAGAACGCTTTGTTCCTGGTTGACGCCAAAAAAGGAAGAAGAAAGGTGAAAGGTTGCATGAAATGTTACAGTATGGTATATGTTTGAGATGCTTATTTTGTTTTTCTTCAGGGAAGTAGGCTCTATGAGTGCGTGATAGTTCCTAAGAGACGCCTTGCTCCGGAAAGCGTTAGCATGCTCATGGTTAGCGAATTTGAACGCTATTTTTTCAAGATTGTCTAGGCAATGGTTGCTAACGAACAAGTGAATGGCTGGTAGGTAAATACCTCCAGCCAATTCGTGAAAAGCCGTGGCAACCGCTTGAACTCCTGCATTGCCTGGGGAACACCAAACCTTGCGAACCATCTTTAAGTTTGAGTAAGAAGGGTCGCTTTTAAATTCGGACAAAACTGAAACGAGAAGGGGTGGTTGCGTTGCGTTTATGTGTATTACTGCGTAAAAATTACCTGCAATCAGTTTCTGCTGAAATGGCAGGTATGCTGTAATAAGCTCGTTTTTCTTCAGAAGCTTATGCATCTTCGCAATGCATCCCAGGTTTTTTTCTAAAGTCTCCAATGTTTTTGACATTGCGATGCCAGGTCGATTCAGCCATTCGCAAGTAAATGGCTGAATCTGTCTCTTTATGTCAGTGTCTGTCGCCATAGTTTGTGTGACAGCCTTGCCATAGGGACACAGGAAATCTTTTGGATAATGCTGCTTGAACAGAATGCCTCGCAGCTTGTTGCTTCTCTCATCGTCCCTATTGCCTTTCTTGGGAAATTGATTTTTGTACAAGGGCATGATTTACACAGATAGATTTCAGATTTATAAATATTAAAAGTAAGCGACTGCGGTAAAAACAAAAGAATAAGCGCACTGAAACGTTGAGTAGTGTGCATTGATGAAGGTTGAAGTGTTTGTGTGGTATGTAGGAAAACCAATATACATGAATAAAATATGGGTAAAGGTATGCAAATGAAACTTGCATAAATTGTGGAGAGGAAATTTCAGAAACCTTGGTAAAGGCTGGCACTGATGTGGTGTTAAAGAAAATGTTTGTCGCAATCAGGGATATCTAGCACAAATAATGCAATACCCTGTACGTTAAAGGATTTGTTTGATCAATGTATGAAATATTTTGTTGTGTAAATGTATGGTTTAGTAACATAATCATTATGAAGTGCATATTCATGAAAGTAGTTACATACTTATTCAGTTTATAAATGAAGAAAAAATTCCTGAAGAAGTAATGTTTGCAATGGCAGTCTTTAGTTACATTATGCTTGCGGATGAAGTTACGAAGTGAGACGCTTATTCCGTTCAAAAATGGCAGAGAGAAGGTGGTACTAGTACTGCCATGTAATGAAAGTAAAAGTTCATACGTAACTTCGCGTGACTTATGTACCAAGCAACTGTGCACTAACCTGCATAGAGGCGACGTTGTACCTACCCTTGCAAAGTTTACAAGTTTGTAAAGGCGTAGGTATATGAATGTATAAAAAACTTTAATTGTAAATATGTAGTTTAGTAAGTAAGTTATTAAAAAAGTCATTATCCCTGCAAGCAGTTACATGCTTAGTCACTTTATGCGTAAAATAAGTAATCCTGAATAGTAAATGCTTTGCAATGTTTGTCTTCACTCACATTACTTGCAATTTTGAATTGAGAACTTTTAGGCTCATTCCTTCCATTATTGGACATGGAAAAGCTGCTAGTAGTACTGCCATTTAGATAAAGTAAAGCTGACTCCGTAACCTGACATAGCCTATGCACCAAGTAATGTTGCACCAACCTGCACAAAAGCGACGTTGAACCTACCCTTGCAAATTTTGAAATGAAGTGGAGAAACTGCTTCAGCCTTTGTATACCCTACGTCGCGGTTCAGTTGTTTTTCAAGAGAAGTGGGAGAAGCAATAAATGAAAAGTGCAATAACTTTGGAAGTTGTGGTTGCACGTGAAAGAATTTAATATCAGTGGATGCGCATTTACGAGAAAATTGCGGTGATGTTTGAATTGTGTCTGTGCGATGTGTAGATTTTGAGTTATGTGCGTTTGAGCTATGTGATTGTCAAGATGAATGGTTTATCGTGTGCAACAATAGAGTAATAGAATGATTTGAGTAATATCGATTTTTTTAAGATATCTCGATGCTTGGTTATGATAGAAACGCGTGGGAGATGTCGTTGGATGCGCAATAGAAAGACGGACATTTTGATGCTAAACTTGACATAATTTGACACATAAATTTTGAATAAAGTGTAAAATTGTGGTTTAAGGCTTAAAGAAAATAGTTTGCTTGATATAGCTTGAGGTAAGAACTGCAGTATGAGTGGTATGAATGTGTTCGTCTGTGACATTGGAAGGCATGAATATGTGGAAGTTGCGTGAGGGACATAAATTTTCAACAAATGAAATGCTTGTGTTTTGAGAAGGAAATGATATTTTCCTTGTTAAACGGGCTGTGGTGAAGTGAGAAAATGGAAAGTGATATGATTAGATGCGTCTTGAGGAAACGAATCCAGCAATGTTTGAATGGGGTCTGTACGAAGTGTGGTTGAGGAGTTATTCCGAAATCAGCAGTTGGATTGTCTGAGGAGAGAAGTGGAAGCCTGAAAGGAGCAATAAATGAAAAGTGCAATAACTTTGGAAGTTGCGATTGTACGTTAAAGAATTTAATATCAGTGGATGCGCATTTACGAGAAAATTGCGGTGATGTTTGAATTGTGTCTGTGCGATGTGTAGATTTTGAGTAATGTGCGTTTGAGCTATGTGAATGGTTTATCGTGTGCAACAATGGAGTTATGGAATGATTAGAGTAGCATAGGTTTTTTAAGATATCTCGATGCATGGTTATGATAGAAACATGTGGGAAATGTCGTTGGATGCGCAATGGAAAGACGGAATTTTTGATGCTAAACTTGACATGGTTTGTCCAAGAAATTAGAAAGTGTAAGTTGGGAGAAGTAACTAGCCCCCTTAAAAATGTTTTTTTTTTGCAATAACTTTTGTTGTGATGACGTCATGGGGGCAAGACGCATCAAAATGTGCACAATGAGTAGACACATATGTTGGTAGGTTGAAGTTGTCAGGAATGTGCAAGGATCAGTAGAAAAAGGCACTTAAAACAACAAAACTGCAAGAAATTGCATTTTTTGAAATAATTTTCAATGGGGCGCCGTTTGTAAACACAAGTTTGTGCAATGATTTTCTGTGGATTTACATAAACAGTCAAAAAACAAATAATCAAAGATAAATATGCAAATTCTTTTGTTTATTTATTAAAAAGTATCACATTTATTAAATACTTACTTTAAAATAAAGACACGAAAATAAATAAACATAAAGTTTTGTATATTTATTTTTGTGTATTTATTTATACTTCTTTATTAAATAGTCATTTTGTTTAGTCCATTTAATATAGTTTATCCTCTTTATAAATATCCAAACATAAGCACTCAAAAATAAATAGACAAAAATAAAGTGTCAAAAATAAATAAACAAAAACTTTTGACTATTTATTTCATGTCCATAAAATAAATTATGCCGAACGCTGATTGAATGCAAAGATTACCTAGTCATTCCTTATTGCGGGTACAGGAGAATGGACGATATGGCTAAAGAAGGTAGGCAGGCTCTTCAAGCTGTTCTTTAGCTCTGAAGCTACTTACTCATTCAACTAGGCTATATACCAGCAGCTATTATCTTCAGTTGCTTGTGAACTTGTCATGCTGTAAACATAAATTCTAACCCTTAGTTCTTGACCCCAACCCTACGTATAATCTTGAACCTAACTACTACTCTTATTGCCATCTCCTTTGTGTAAGCGTCGAATTCACACTTATGCAATCTTTCACAGCGTGGCTTCGCTTAAACCTTTTTGATTTAATTGCTTTCTTCTTTTCTCGAACTGTCCTACTATTGTCAATACCGGTATTTACTCTCCCATTTCGTACCTATCCTAAGAGCGAAAGAACAGCTCGACTAGCATGCCTGCCTTCCTAAGCCGTTTCACCCATTCTCCCATACCCGCAATTGGCAATGACTATGCAATTTTTGACTATGCTACGCAATAGGGAATGACTATATTAGCGTTCGGCATAATTTATTTTATGGACATGAAATACATAGTCAAAAGTTTTTGTTTATTAATTTTTGTAACCGGGGGTTGCGATTTGTTCGAAAAACCAATATATACTAAAACATGTATTACAAAGTGCTTCTGTATCCTATAGGTAATCTGTGTTATTGCATTAATGGTATTTAAGGGCACAAAAACTTAATCCTTCTGGTAATCAATTTTTACTCTATTAGGGAAATCCACTCCAGCGTCTATTTTTCTGGTTCCTACTACTCCGTTTGAAATTGCTCTTATGATTAATTCTTTAAAGTCCAAGAAAGCTGCTGGCGTTGATAATATTTCACCGCACTTTCTGCAATTATCATCTAACATTTTGGCACCTGCTCTCTCCTTTATCATTAATCACTGCCTATCTCTTGGAGTTTTTCCTCAAAAACTAAAAACTGCAAAAGTCATACCAATTCATAAAAGCGGTCCAACTGATAAAATTGAAAACTACAGGTCATTTCTTTACTTACTTGTACATCCCTATCTAAAATTTTTGAGAAGCTTTCGTTGAAACGTCTTGTGTCCTTTTTGGACACTCACAAAATTCAGGTTCCTTTCCAATTTGGATTTCGTCGAGCGCATTCAACCATTTATCCTTATTGATTTTAATAACTACATGTTTTAACGCCGTTAGCTCAGTTGCTAACCCCCACGTTATCGGTGCGGGAGGTCTGGGGTTTGATTCCCAGACCGGCCAAATCGGCACAGTGTCGCCAACGGCTCGCCATCGCTGCGATGTTTCTTCGGAGCTGTGTTGCTCAGGCGCTAAGCCGCGAAGATGAGCCCTGCCACTCGTTACACGCTTCAGCGTAGTACCGCGAGTATAATGAAGATTTGATTTGATGTTTTGACGCAGTTAAAGAGAAAAAATTTACCAACCTTATGTTTTTAGATATCAAAAAGGCATTTGGTACTGTGTGTCACAAAAAGTTGCTTCTAAAACTACATTATTACGTATTAGAGGTATTGCCAATCATTTACTAAAAAGGAAACTTAACTGAAAGGAAATCCGTTTCTTTAAATGATATAACTTCTACTACTTTAACGATTGAAAACGAAGTCCCACATGGGTCGATATTAGGGCCACTTGTATTTCTAACCTACATAAATGATCTGCCTAATAGTTTAGTAACTACCTAAGATTCTTTGCAGACAATACTGCATTAATTATATACTCCAGTGATACACGAATACTTCAAGAAGCTACAAACTCCGAGCTCTCTTGAGTTTCTGAATGGATGTCGTCTAACTCATTGACTGTAAACCCATCTACCACAAAATGATTATAAATGTCTCTCTACATTCGCAAAACTACTCCTCTTATGTCCTTCACATTTAATCAAGAGAAAATAGAGCCCTCGAAATCGGCTAAATATCTAGGAGTATTAATTGACAATACCTTGAAATTCAATGAGCATATCACCAATACCTAGAATCCAAAATTTCTCACTCTGTAGGTATAATAGCAAGATTGCCAAGATATCTTCCAACTAAAACTCTGAAAACCTTTTCTATTCCCTTCTGTCCACCCATCTTCTTTATGCGTTACCTGCATAGGCGATTGGGCGTCAACTTGTGTCTCCTATATTCATAAATTAAAGATGTTACAAAACAAAGTTATAAGAATTATGACAACAACGAGTAAATTAGAACCAATTTCCCCGCAATAATATAATCTGAAAATACTCAAGCTAGATAATCTACATCAGTATGAAATAGCACAACTCATGCATCAGTATGTTCACAAAATGCTGCCAACACACTTTAGTAATTACTTTACTTATGTGTCTAATGTTCATACTCACTCCATCCGTAATCATTCGTCAAAGGCAATTATTCTACAACGAGATCGTACCACAACCGTTCAAACAATGACCTTTTAATCATTTTAAATCAGAATATACAAAGTTTCTTTTACATACATATCTTCCAATTAACAAAATTTCATTGTTTTAAATTGGGAACGTAATTGAATAAATGGTCACTCAATACTATCCTGATTGCATAAAATCTGGTTTCTTTTCCCAATGCGACACCAGACTTTTAGCCATAGATTTAATTTCCAGTAGGTTGCTGCTCGACTCGAAGACCACTTTGGTCACTTTGCGGTTGCCTGTTGTTGATTGTTATTAGCTATTTGGTGTTGTATTTTTTTTTCGAGCGTCATGAATCAACAACAAATAATAAATTTTGAATTGAAATTGAATTGACAACAAATTTTATTTTTATTAATTCAGATCAAAAAGGTTGAGTCCAATTTGTTATTTTGATTCATTAAAAAAAGTGAAATGTTTTAATTGTGTTTAAAATAAAATTTTCGCACTGTTTCATTAAAGGGGCAAATATAAACTACGCAGAAAATATGATACCGTAAACAATCCAGAGAGTGCAACACAAAAAAGCTAAGGCGAATTGCTCAGCTGCACTCTCAACATTCGTAGCTTTTATGGCTTAACTATCATAGCTCAAAGATTGAATGGATGTAGGATCAGCTACATGCTCGTTTACATTGGGAAAGAACTGACTTGTTTTCTTACACTTGCTTTCAACTTCTTTTGATTTTGTCTCTCTTTCCATTTTTCTTTTACTTTTTAACTTCCACTCTCATATTTTTGGTCCAAGTCAAAATTCTTTTGGTCATAAGCATTTTTTAAGCGAAACACTCTTCGGTCTGCAGTGGTCACAAAAACTCAACAATCTTAATCTCTTCAAATAAACTTTAAGCATTGCTGGCGGTACGTTTTTGTAATTTGAAAAATTTGGCAAACTTTAGGCTAATAGCATTTGTTTTTAAGTTGTGTTTATTTTTTTTATTCCTGCACGTTCCAGCATACTGTATTTTCTTTTGTCGCCGTAACCTCTTTTTCGGCTATTGTTTTTGTTTGGTGTTTTTCTGGCCGTTAAATAAAATAAACTACCACAACTAATATTATACTTTATCACCAATACGTAGTCTATTAAGCTTCCAGCGATTCCAAATTAGGGTGGAATGAAAAAAATTTATTTTTGAAAATCGAAAAAAGCGTAGCTTACCAATCCTGGCAAATGGTCTAAAACTTCTACAAAATTTGGTTTTGGGGGGTTGCTCCCATTTTCCAGCCGGCTACCCCCCAAAATGTTATCGCGACTGATGACACAGGGGGTAATTCTTATATCTCGATAACCACTGGTCAGAGAGAAATGGTATATGGCTCAAAATCTGCGGAAATACCATGTTCCTATCTGTGCTAAGAAGAAAGTTTTCTCTATTTTCAACACAAAAAAAAGTTACAGCCGAAAAACGAAAATTACTACAATTTTTGGTAAATTTTTTGGAAAATTTACTTATGAGTAATCGTGTAAGAAGCACAGTCGTTTAATTTTGATCTGTGAAATTAATTCCTCTCATACAGAGCCGGCGCCAAGTGGGGGCCTGGCCCCCCAATCGACATGCTTGCCCCCCAATTAACAAGCTTACTCTTTTGAAGACAGCGGCTTTTGTGCTAAATTTCAAACTTTGGTCCCCCCCTGAAAAACGCTTGGCCCCTCTAAGTTGACTGCTCTGGCGCCGGCTCTGCTCTCATATAACTAACACTGTTTGTGATTTAGTGCATCAATAAATGGACGGATGGTGACTTCCACTATTGCTGAAATAGTTAGTTAGTGTGTCTTTTATTTCCGTACCGTCAACACAAGAATAATATGCATAAATAACATACAGTATAATTGGACAGCACGAGAAAAGGGAAGAAGCAACAAAACGATAAACGTTGTAACATGCAAGGGGAGAATAGAAGATCAAGAAAAGTAACATGAGAAGCATGGTTGCAGCACCCGAAAAAGCATGGTTGCAGCACCCGAAAAAGCATGGTTGCAGCACCCGAAGAAGCATGGTTGCAGCACCCGAAATTCGAAATAGGATAAGTAGTAACAATTGCCTCATATCAGCAAGGACGTATGACCACAAGAGGAAGTCACTGAAATAGGCGTCCAGCAAACTTTGTGATTTTAGTAAATTGATTTTAATTTGATGCGAAATTGTTTTTAAATTAAACACGAAAAAAGTGGAACAGATAAAGGCTGGGTGGTGTCAAGGCTGACTTCACGACAAAATAATGCAATACAACACTTTTTTAAATTGCTTTTTGGTGTCAAATGTTTTCATAAGTTTGCGGGATTTACTTTTTTTGTCGAATGACTCATCTTGTCGTTCAAATCTTTCAACTTGTGCAGATGCTTCCGCGACCAGTTTGATGTGTCGCTCCACAGATTGGCTATGACAAGGGTGGCAAATCTTTTTTTGGCGAACGTGCCAAAATTACAAAAATACGGTTTAGCAAGTTAAAGCTGTGCCATTACATTAAACAAATTTGGTTCAGCGGACGTAAAAGACATTTTTTTGGTCTTCACCTGTTTTCAGTGGGAAAAATAGTAGCTCTATGCAGTGGCGTAGCAACGCAATATGCCGCTCTTGGATTTTTGCACGAAATGCCGCCCTTAACACGATCACAGACGAGGCCGAATTTACCAATAGACTAGGCAGGCTGAAGCCTAGGGCCTCGGAAAAAATGGGGGGACCTCGGAGAAAATGAGGGGCCTCATCACGAACAACAAAGGTCTTTTTTTTTGGTCTTCACCGATATTTTCAGTGAAAACACGATATCTGCGGACATGAAGATCTTTTTTTTGGATCTTCACCGATTTTTAGTGGAAAAAAATAGAAATAGCCTAGGGCCTCTCATTGTCTAAATCCGGCCCTGATCATAGAGCTGATTACAGTTCCACACAACAAAATAATTTAAATAGTGTTTGTTTAATGCTTATCGAAAGTTCAAAATTATATACCTAGAGCTTTCATTGAAGCAAACTCAGAAATTATATCGTCAGAAGATAATGACTCGACTAAATCACTTTCAATGGACTTGGACAGTTTTGCTAGCGCAGACAGCAGGGCCGGCGCCAAGGGTGGGCCAGGGAGGCCTGCCCCACCCGAAACAACAAGCTTACTCTTTTGAAAACAATTGCTTTTGTGCCTAATTTCAAACTTTAGCCCCCCCCTTGATAAACGCTTGGCGCCCCTAAGTCGACTGCTCTGGCGCCGGCTCTGGCAGACAGCCTTTTTCTCCCATCGTCGATCTCAAGTGAGATTTTGTTACGTTAATCTTTGAAAAACTTCTTTCGCAGCTTGCGATTAACTCACAAATAAGTAAGGATTGATTCACAAAAGCGATGTTTGCTTACCACTGCAGCACGTCCGGCGCTGAAGCGTCATATTTAAATGTAAAACCACTGAATTGCACTAACCGATTATGCCGTGACAGAGACTACTGAGCGAGTCATATTCTAAAAAGGTAAAAGTTACTAACTAATTAGATAGAGGCGTAGCTTGTCAATAGTCAATTGTGCAATTTTTTGGCTTCACTTACAGTAGATCAGTTTAGACTTAGTTCGTTCCAGAGATGGAAACCAATCGGGTCGAGATTCTTCGACCAACCGGTCAAATTCTCCTTTCTTGCAACTAAAATACACCTAAACACCCACCGAAATACACATAACAATATGTGTTTTTTAAATAGTTTATGAAAAACAGCATTGACAAATCACACCTTCTGAAAACATAGATTTGTTTTCTGTTTATTTTCATTCAAATACTCTTTTTATTAGATGAAGTTTTACGTGTTCAATACATCTAGTGACGAAGTTAGTGTAAACTACAGTTTGTTATTAGGTTAATTGAACACTGAACGTAAACCTTCAGTTAAAGAAACCGGTTGACCGGGCCGGTCAGTGACCGGTCAACCGGCATAGATTTTGAATTTTACCGGTCGGGTCGAGAAAATCCTGACCGGTTCCATCTCTCGTTCGTTTAAGCCTGAGAATAAATTGATGTGACTGACTTTGTTCGTTGAAAATGTTATCACAATTTGCCGCCCCTAAATTTATCCATAAGATCCAATGGGTAGCTACGCCACTGACTCTATGAACGTGTAGGCTTTGTGGGGGCAGTTTCGACCCACACTCTTCGAAAAGGGGTGACTGTGTAGGAAAGGTTGAAGACCCCTGAGTTAAACGAAAGTAAGATTAAAGTATCTAGTGGCATGCCAGAAAAAAACCTGCGGCGTGCCACATCTGGCACGCGTGCTATAGGTTCACCACCCCTGGCCTATGACATATGGGTAGTGTAGGTTAATACCAGAAGTTTTTCCAGACATTCTTCTATTCCTGTATTTGTAAGGTTTGCGATTGCTGGAGGCTTTTGCTGATAAGAATCGAAATTGGCTAATTCGTAGTAAGCATTTGCTTCCAAGTTCAGCGATGGTAAATCGAACATGCAAATCAAACTGCTGCTCAGTGCATGGGGGCACTCATCGTTATTTGCACTTTCTTCAGCCACTTGTTTCCGACGTGCTAGCATTTTCGCCACTCCTACATTTCTTACATTTTCATTATAATCCCCTAACATCGCGATCAAAACATATTCTTGGTGCGCAAAATAACCATTTCGTTGCATCATACTCAAAGTGCAGTAATTTCAACAGAAAATTCCTAATCATCTGAACTAAGTTGAAAAAGTTGCAGTCTGGATCCATGGGTTATCTGATTATGTGATGATTCTAGGGGATGATAATGAAAATGTAGGAGAGGCAAAAGTGCTACCACATCGGAAACAAGTAGCTGAAGAAAGTGCAAATAACGATGAGTGCCACCATGCACTGATCAGCAGTTTGATTCGCTTGTTTGATTTACCATCGCTGAACTTGGAAGCAAATGCTTACGAGTTCGCCGATTTTGATTCTTCCAGCTACAATCTCCAGCAATTATTTGAAGCCGTAAGTTTGGCTGCCAAAACAGCCATTTATTTCATCTTGTATTGTATTGTTTTGTCGTGAAGTCAGTCTTGACACCACCCAGCCTTTATATGTTCCACTTTTTTCGTGTTTAATTTAAAAACAATTTCGTATCAAATTAAAATCAATTTACTAAAATCACAAAGTTTGCTGGACGCCTATTTC
Source organism: Trididemnum miniatum (assembly GCA_964006365.1). Lineage (NCBI taxonomy): Eukaryota > Metazoa > Chordata > Ascidiacea > Aplousobranchia > Didemnidae > Trididemnum > Trididemnum miniatum. Next base: position 4,684,383 of record OZ023240.1, read on the forward strand.
AGTGACTTCCTCTTGTGGTCATACGTCCTTGCTGATACGAGGCAATTGTTACTACTTATCCTATTTCAGCAATAGTGAAAATCACCATTCGTCCATTCAATCATGCATTAAGTCACAAACAGTGTTAGTCATACGAGTAGAATTAATTTCACAGATCAAAATTAAACGACTGTGCTTCTTACACAATTACTCATACAAATTTTCCAAAAAATTTACCAAAAATGGTCGTAATTTTTGTTTTTCGGCTGTAACTTTTTTTTGTGTTGAAAATAGAGAAAACTTTCTTCTTAGCTCAGATAGGAACATGGTATTTCCGCAGATTTTGAGCCATATACCATTTCTCTCTGACCAGTGGTTATCGAGATATAAGAATTACCCCCTGTGTCATCAGTCGCGATAACATTTTGGGGGGTAGCCGGCTGGAAAATGGGAGCAACCCCCCAAAACCAAATTTTGTAGAAGTTTTAGACCATTTGCCAGGATTTGTAAGCTACGCTTTTTTCGATTTTCAAAAAAAATTTTTTTCACTCCACCCTATTCTAGTAATGAAATAGCTTATAAATTTATTTAACATTTTTGAACATAGCTTGTAAATTTCCACACACTTAGATCTGTTTGCAGAAGTCCTAAGATTTTTTAAGCATTTGACTATCGTTGGCAGCCATTAATTTAAATGCTCCTAGAGCCTACCAGTTTGTACTGTCACATTACAGTTCCCGGTACTTCGTAATTGAAAATCTATTCTAATTTTTTTCGTACTGGTTATTACGGTAGACTGCTGTTAGGTAAATGTTATGATTTTTCAGTTCAAGTTTGCTAGTAATGTGGTTTATAAGGCTGTAGAGTTATTTCAATTCAATAGTTAACGGCGCTAAAAATTAGTAAAAGCCCGGGGCCCCCCAAAGTGCGGGGGCCGGGGCAACTGCCCAGTTTGCCCATTGCTTAATCCGGCTCTGTCTGTACTATCTTCAAATCTGCTGTTACCAGTAATAGTTTCAGTATGATATCGTCAGTAGTAGAGTGGTAGTAGTGTTCTTTATGTTTGCACCACGGCCGAGTGGTAAGAGCGTAGTAGTAGTCCTCTTTAACAGCTTTGATGGCCGAGTGGTTAGAACCATTAGAGCTTCCGCCTCCTGACCTGTAGACTCGGGTTTGATTCCGAGTCGGGTTAAACTAGTGACTTTAAAATTGGTATTCACAGCTTCCCTGTTTGACGTGCAGCATTAAAGGGACAGTGTGGGAGAACAAGCCGGCGAGTTTACTTTTTACAGCAACATGGCCTAGCGGTACCGCGCGTAGGTTACAGATCCTACGTGACGGGTTCAACTCACGGCTGGACATATATACTCACGCATTTACATATATACCGGGTGGCTGTGGACTCGAAGAGCGCAAATTCACTTAGCAGTCTCCCTCAATTGCTGTTGAGTTTTCAGTTCAATATAATTTGAAAATAGTCTCATTTAATTATTTTTGCCCCGTTGGGAAAGGCACTTAGCGGGATTTTCCCATCTTGGTATGATAGACAGGTGGCTGGCAACTTCTCAGCGAGCTCGTGTAGCAGTGGCTACAACATTCGAACAGACATTGCTTATCACGCTCGATGCATGTAGGAGCCACGCTCCTTGGACTTATGACGTAACAATCGCTAATATAAGTTTTTGATATTTTTGTGTTAACTTTGCTGTTCGCGCCATTCTAGCTTACGCGTTTTTGTTTAACAAGTGAACTTTTAGTGTTCAGTGCAGAGAAATATACCTTGTTTCGATATAAAGTATTGTAATGAGTATAGAATAGCTTCACTCGTACTGCGCTATGATTGTTTTCTCGTGATAGGAGGATAAATATGCTACTAAAAATACTATGAAACTTATAAAGAACGCTGTATCGCTATGAAGTATATTTAATAACTAAGGTTAGTGTAATGCTTTGGTAATTCTAGTGATGTAAATCGTTTTTTTGCCTTCGTTTTTTTTGCAAAAAAAATATAGCTGAAAAAAAATTTGTTTTTTGGAAAACGAATTCGAATTCTTTTGTAAATATGAGTATTGGCCGCCAAACTGTTTATTGTTGAGTCTTTTTGTAGTGATGAATCTAATAGGGAGCGCAAGGAGCGACCTTTTCGCCCCTTAAATCCATCCTAGATTACGGGCTTGTTGTTACCTATTATCAGGAAGGTGTTGCCAGTTTTAATGTCACAATGCAAAGAGTAAGAAAAAAAAGGAGCAATCGCAATAGATAAAAAAAGTACAACAGAGTTGTGGATAGGTTATCTGCTGTCTTTCTATGAGCAGTGAACAAAAGAAACTGGGATAGCTTATTAACGCGGTACCGTATAAAATTGGGTAATAAGCCTGATAATTGTAGCTTGCATTATGGATGATAAGTTACTGTTCTTCAGAGTCAATACAGTACCAGCCAAACGAATTAAACAAGTGTTAAAACAAAGACTGCAGTATGTAATGTTAGAGTTAGACCGTGACTTGGTTAAAATGAATACTGTTGGGCCAATCTAGTAAAATTCACAAGCAAAGGTCGGTAGTGCACGTTGATGTACTGATTTCCGCGTTCATCTAACGAGTAATTATATATAGTTTTTTCAGCTGTTGCAGAGAAGATAGGCTCCGGCCTAGTGTACATCCATTCTTTTTTATCCTAACTCTTTTATATCGCAATGTGCAAGCAAGTTGAATAGGCTAAACTAAGGCCTAAGCCCAAAAGCGTATTTAGGGGGGCATTTTGTGCCATGCCCCTTCCCTTTTGACTTGGCCTTTTAGTAAAAAAGAACAAATTAATGATGCCAAGTGACGGAAACACGCCAGACTCTTTTGGTGGTTTCTGTAACTTATGGCCAGGGGCGGATCCAGAAAGGTAAGATAAGGGGTATGCATCCTCCCACCAGCCTTTTTCAAAAATGTTTTTGATGTAGCCTACACAATTTTTCCATAATTTCGAATCTCTACAATAGCAATAAGCCTTACGCCTTTAGCACGCATAATCAAAAATGTGCGAACAAAAGCATCATATCTATTTGGCAAAGTACTCAGAAATAGGGTCAACAAATTTTAACGAAAGTTGCCTGAAAATTATTCAAAAAGCACCAAAATAGCCGTTCCAGCATGTAAATTTTCAAAACTTTCCGGGGAAGCATGCCCCCGGACCCCCTAGAGTTTTTCTTGTTTCTCAATCACCTTCAAATTAGTTTTTCCGAAAAAAATACGCTTAAAAAAATGTGGAAATTACACCCCCCCCTATTCTAAAATTTCTCGCTACGCCACTGCCTAAACCCTGAATTAAACTGGTTTAACATTCAATAGCACAACGTTGTGATTGGGCTATATTTCGGGGGAACTCAAAATTTAGCCCGGCAGAACCGTGCAAATCGGAAAATAGGCTCAGATGGTAAGCTTGAAGCTCGATACGCACTTCTCTACAAACTATAATGAAACAATATCACTATACTGCTTACTGTCATGTTCAATGTGTTAACGCGATTTGATGCTGCTTGCCAAGCTTTATATTAAAAATAAACGTGTATAAATTTTTCTGGCAGGAGTGAATAAAAGAAACAAAAAACCGAGGTCAAAAATAACAAGTGCAAAAAAACTTTTTTTACATCACTAGGTAATACTATCAGCAAGTGCTGATCAGTGATCACCTGATAGTCTAGGAACAAATACCTGTGGTCATGGGCGTCCGCAGGGGGGGCAAGAGGGGGCACTTGCCCCCCCCCCTGAAAAACCAAAAAAGTTGAAAAAATACGCATGAAAAATGCAAGTTACGAAACTACACAAAAAGTTGAAAAATACAGATGAGTTTACTACAAAACGAATAAAATAACAAAACATTTCGCAATAATCTGTTTAATTAAAGCAGGGGTGGGCAACTTTCTGGTGATACTGGGCCACAAATTATAAATATAGGCTTCCAGCGGGCCGCAGTTTTTAGAAAAAAAAAACACTTCTTGGCAGGAGTAATACTAAAAAAGGGTCTATCGCGTGAAAAAGAGGTCTCTGAAATAGAAGATGACTAGAAAAACAAGATCTTCAGCCTGGAAAATAGCATTCAAAGCAGTTCGTGTGTTGATTGGGTTTGAATTTGATCGCAAAAAAACAGGTTGCGGAACCAATTGACTATTAGCACATGCTTTGGCGGGCCGCAGGTTGCCCACCTCTGAATTAAAGCATAAAAGAGTTTGTTTAGTTGTCCAAATGCTGCTGTCTAAATTAGTCCGGCCGTTCAATAAGTGGAAACTCCACCCTTCACATATCATTGAAACTGGTTTTACGTTTAGGCATGCTGTTACCAAGGCCAGTGCTAAGCACGTTAGAAAATATTGGTACAGGTCCCGAGCATCATTTTACGTTGATCAGTACGAGTTATTGCTTGATATTTAATTCATTTTTTGTTCTCTGTATGATTCCATTCGTTTAGGTTACTTTCTAGTCTTTCAAGGCCGTATGCTATAGTACATACTATCGCATTCTATTCAGGTCGACAGACATGGCGATTTATCTTTTGTCATGACGCAAAGACTAGAAAAGTGTCTTTGCGTCAAATGCTACTCTTCAGTCAAACCACAATCGGATAGACTGGTGGAAAATAAGCAGGCGCACACTTCGCATAAGATGAAGAATTCGGTTAAAAGTTTTTGTGCGTCTTTTTTATTGATCGTCAATCTCAAATCTTGGTTATACTCGTGGTATTACCCAGAAGCTGCGTGCAACGAGTGGCGAAGACCATTTCCGTAACTTAGCGCGTGAGCAACTTAGCTTCGAACTCCGAAGAAACGTGGCGAGCCATTGGCGGTGGCCGTGAACAGCACTGTATTCGATTTGACAAGTCGGATATCGAACCCCAGATCTTTGACTTTGAAAGCAATATCGTTACTGCTACACCAATCAGCCGATTACCAATCCGTCATGTGGACGTACGCATACTAGCAAATTCACGCGGCAACAGCATGTCCAATTTTACTTTTTGCATCTTGTATAGAAAATTTCTGGTTTTTGCCTATATACCGAGTATCGTATCTTGTATCTCGTATCTTGTAAAACAAATTTGGACTTGTTGCTGATGTGCTGCTGGTACGCCTTGATGGCAGAAACTGCGCTGCCGGTACATTGCAATAAAAAAGTTGAGCAGCGCTGATTTATGGGCCGAAGCTATAAGTTTGATTTTCAGAGCTCAAACTACTTTGTATTTTGACATTTGGATCAGAACGTCGCTATCGGTGCGGGAAGTGTGGGGTTCGATTCCCGGATTGGTCAAATCGGACACAGTATCGCTAACGGCTCACCACCGTTGCGACGTTTCCTCGGAGACGGGCCCCGCTACTCGTTACACACTTTGGCGTAATAGCGCTAGTGAAGATTTGATTGTTTTGAAATGTAAGCATCAAACCAACCATATATAACAAGACCTAAGAAAACAATGCAAAAAGAAAGTTGTTTCTACAGACTGTCAAGCCTAGTGGCACATAAATTGATTTATGTCCGCATAATGCACAATAACATGAAAGAAGAGTTCTGCACGTACGGCATCGGCCGATGCCGAACGTATGGTCAGTTGGTCACCCTATCACTGACACTTACCTGACTATAGCTTTCACTAAGATGGCCATCTCGAGAATGTTTTTGCCCCCCCCCTGCATTTTTTTCTGCGGACGCCCAAGCCTGTGGTGCAGCTAAACCAGTGCATGGTGGAAAGGAAATGACATTCTAGTCACTCATTTTCCCACTTCCTTAATTTTGTGTACTTATTTGTGCACATTTTGAATACATGGTTTGTGAACTAAGCGATGACAAACAAGTAAGAGTTTGAATTGTGTTGTTAATATTGTTATTACAACCAGTATAATACTATGTCAGCAACGTGAGTAATCGCTGTGAATGAGTATCAGGTGACAGCATTAATGATAGCTGTGACTGTCAGTGAATTTTGTCATTGTGCTTTTTATTTGTTAGATGCAGCAGTTATATGCGGTGCACGTTGTTTTAGGTACATTTTTCTTTTGATTTACGTAAATATAATGATAGCTCAATGTCAAAATTTTTTATATTTGGACAATTTGCACATAACTAGAGATGAGTAATATTTTTTTTGCATTGATATTTTTTTATTGTAGGAATTTTTTTTGAATCTTGACTCATCTTTTGTATTGCATAAATCAGCCATTTTGCTTAACAATTAAGAAATTACTGAAACAAAGATGCACGTATAGAAATAAAAATGAAGAGTTTTTAACATACGATATCTGTGAAATGATGGGTTACACATATGGCATCATTTCTTGTAAATTACTCTTGCATTGCAGTTCAAGTTAATTATTCACAACAGTTTACGATTCTAACATTGCCAAAGACATAAAAATAATTTAAACATTAAAACTAATTGCATTTAATTGTTGAAAGATCTTCATGTTGTATACAAAAAAATAAAAACAAGTTGCACAGTAATTTACAAATTGTTCTTCAAACTTTGAGCCATAGAATTGAGAAAAAGAACATTTAGATAAAACTATTTTAATTTAGGCAGTTGCTGGATTTTCCATTCATTGCTTTTTTTAGTTCTCAAAATACGAAGGTCTTTTTGGACCCATATAGCAAAGACAGCCCATTCCAAGTTTGTTGCAGCCATTTCTCCTCGAACTTGGTTCCAGTAGGGATGATTGGTGTTCATTTCCCCTAATTTTGTGAGATAAAATGATGCTGAAACATTTTTTTCTTTTAATTCCTGGTTAATCATCTCATTAACTGTGAAGTTGCGATATTTAAATGGGCATTTTACTTCCAGCACGCCTCTAACAACTGTGCCAGTTTCACTTGTGTTAGTTACAATGCCATCTGGTGAACTGCTAAGAATGTCAAATGAAGGTCATATTCAAATAAAAATCCTTAATCTTATAGAATTTAATCAAATAGATAATCAAGAGCAATAATCAAATAGATCAAATAGTTTAATAAAAAAAAAATTATCCGGAGCAAGGTCTTATTCAAATAGAGTAGAAGCTCTTGAATAAATAACTTGAATGACCAATTGAGTGTTAATATTTTGGTCTGTTTTTCGGAACATTGAGCACTGTAGGCCTACTTGGATATGCAAACAATCCTGTATCTTTGCTTGATAGAGTATGATTAAGTGTTTTTTCATTTCCTTTTCATTTTAACATGCAATATATCTGCTTATTTTTTTCCTCAAAGACTTTACAAAAAAAATACTGCACCTCTGATATATATATAGGCTATTAATCACATGATATATTTGTTTTTTAGGCTGGAGACTTGGTCCTTGCTGACAAAGGTTTTACGATCCATGACTTGATGCTTAAAAATGTATTTCTGAATTTACCACCATTTCTTGGAGGCACACACATTTTACACATCAGAAGCCATATTTACACGTTAAATTGCTGGGTATAGAGGCTGAGGAACTACAAAATTTCGTCTATGATAACTTCCAACTTTCGACCTCATTGTAACGAACTTGTCCAATTTTTGCAGTATTGGTTAATTTGCAATTACCAATACTTCGTGGCATCTTTGATTCATGAAATTGTGTATCGAAATCTTCCAAGCAGTGTGGATTCACCCGAAGGTTGCATTGCGTTTGGAAATACTCCCAACCTACAAACCTAGTTTGCAAATTTACAACATTTTATTTATCACTTACCTGCTTTACCCTGTAGTCTGTACTGTGCATTCTTGTTTATACATCATTGGAAAAGATGCAGTGATTCTGTATTTACACTCAAATGTTAAATAAAACAAAGTTAAGCCTGTTATGTGCATTAGGGTGATGACTAAAAAAGTTTTTTGGGAATTTCAAAACTCATGATGTGGGATGGAATGAACTTTTGTATATATAAAACGAAAATGGGGTTGATTTTTAATTTTGTTAAAAAAAGTTTCCCCACCGAACGACTTTTTTGCACCCCATTTTTCATTTTTTGGCCATCTTCTGTCAACTGTAAGTTATTGCAGAAAATTATGCACTGATAAGTTTATGGGGACGATGCTCCTTGTCATTTGACGGCTTTTAAAAAAAAATTTGTTCAAAACGGACAATCAGGGCCGGAGATGTAAGCAATTTGGTGTTTAAATATCAAACATCGCCCTCCAGTGGAGGAATTGAAAATTAACTGTTTCAGAGAGTACTGGAGCGATTTAAATAATTTTTAATGGTGGTTACCCATTTTTAGCGATGAGGAGTGCGTTTATCCACTCAGATAAGAGGTAATTTCTGCCACTGGGTGGCAGCAGCATCATTTTTTAGTTTTTAATGAACAGGCTTTCTACTGTACATGCGTGACTTTTCAAATGTTTTCATTTCTCCCTCATCAATAGGAACACACATCGCGATAGCGACTACCAAATCTGTTGAAAGAAAACATTACTTGTGCATTCAAATTTTCAGATACAAAAACTTGCCCAAAACTGAAACTTAAAACTATCACAGTTCACCTTCAAAACACTAAAAACGTGTTATTGAGATAGCTTGCTGCACGGTAGAAGTTTAAAAGTGAGATATTTTTCATTAGTACACTTTTTATGCAGGTCTTCCATTAATTTCACTGCTCTTTCAGCAATCCAATTTTTTCATCAAACTTACAATTGATGTTACGAATTGGATGGTTCGATTCTCAAGTTTTTTACCTGTATGGGGGGAGTACATTTTTCATTCCATTAAAAGATAGCACTCCAATATTACGTGGAAAAATGACTTTATAGTAGAAGATCCTTTATGTCATCAGGGCTTCTTAACGACGGCTGTCTAAGCAAGTGACCGTGAGAAGACTTTATTATGAACTAATCGATTGTTGTACCAATTTTAACCCTGACAGACTGATGGGCTTTGTTGTTGGCTGGGTTTGCACATGCAAATCAAAGACGTGCAAAATGCAGGAATTCCCATTGAACTACATTTCCATTATAGTGACATTGGAGTTTTGTTTTGCAAGTTCTGAAGTTGTGTCCTCTTCCTGGATCCTGTAAACAGAAATTTGGATGGAGTTCTGGCATTTTTTAGTTTTTTTAAGTTTCCGGGAGAATGATGTTGGGACTAGGCAATCATTTCTAGCCTTTTCGATTTTTTTGAGGAACCCTTATGACATCTTAACCCAAAGACTACCTGTATCATTCCCTTAATTTTTTCATTTTCAACGTTTTACCTTGAGAAGAATCAGTAGAGGCTAGAATTAGGGTTTGTAGTTCTTTTAAAAGTGAGGAATTTTTTTAAAGGGATGGGAGGTTGCTATGCTGCACAGATTAGACCATAGCAGGGTCGAAGCGCGTATCCAGCTGCAAAATGATTCGGGCCTGTACTGAATAGTGAGGCTACCGGTAACTTAGTTGTGGGCTAGACTTAACAGACTTTTTTACTGGAAGTTTTTGTTTCTGGCTCGTCGCCTACTAATAGGAGAGAACCCCCTAGAAAAGAAATGAAGCTGAAAAGTTTGGGTTGGTACTGTAACAAAGAGTCCTTACAGTCTGGAATGACTCTAGCCTGGATTGGCTGTGCAAAGTAAGGCTGACGAGATTTTTTAGCTTTTGCTTCTCATGTTCCATCAACACTCGCTATTGACTTGAAATTTGATTTTTTATGGTACCGGTAGCCGAACACATTTGCATAAAACTCTTATTGAAGGCAGTGGATTGCATTTGTTAAACCTAGATTTCGGCAAACTTTTGGACGTCTCCGCAGATGTTCCAAATTTATGAAAAGACATATTTAATCTCAGAATGCCGTAACGATTTAAACAAACATAAATATAATACGCTCTAACTTTGTTATTTAGCACTTTTTTGATCAGCTGTTTACTCCGCAGTTATTAGATTAGTTTACCAATAAACTGCAGAAAAAACTAAAAAATGATGCTGCTGCCACCCAGTGGCAGAAATTACCTCTTATCTGAGTGGATAAACGCACTCCTCATCGCTAAAAATGGGTAACCACCATTAAAAATTATTTAAATCGCTCCAGTACTCTCTGAAACAGTTAATTTTCAATTCCTCCACTGGAGGGCGATGTTTGATATTTAAACACCAAATTGCTTATATCTCCGGCCCTGATTGTCCGTTTTGAACAAAATTTTTTTTAAAAGCCGTCGAATGACAAGGAGCATCGTCCCCATAAACTTATCAGTGCATAATTTTCTGCAATAACTTACAGTTGACAGAAGATGGCCAAAAAATGAAAAATGGGGTGCAAAAAAGTCGTTCGGTGGGGAAACTTTTTTTAACAAAATTAAAAATCAACCCCATTTTCGTTTTATATATATCAAAAGTTCATTCCATCCGACATCAGGCTAATTTTTTTTTCGTAGTCATCACTTTAATGTGCATACCAGCAGATTTGAAGATAGTACAAACCATCGTTGCACCCTCAAACTGAAATCTCTCAAAATAATTTCAGTTTAAAGCTTAACAAACTATGAATCTGGAGTTGCTTCCGCTTACCATACACACTACTATCAAGCTCATTGCAAACACGCAGCACCAAAGATTTTAGATTTATTTGGTTTTTCTTCAACTTGTAAAATGCGAATAGACCAGCAAACCTGAAACGCGTAGCACTGAGCAATTAATACTGGCACAATACGGTACTGATATTTCATACCAGTGCACTGGTACGTCATACCAGTAACAGTAACAAAGTAATCAATACTAAGCCGTAACCTTGACTTATTTGAGTATTAGAGCTGCTAAACAATTCTTCATTGCAATAATTACATCTCAAAGTAACCCACATATTACTATTTTGTACTATAACAGCTTCAGATATTGTTTAGATTTGCACCAAGTGCTGGGAAAATCTGTAGCCAAGCAATTGACCGTCACCTATCAATTTGCTATCGTAAGCACTGGTAGATTCAGAGCTTGAATGCATGCAATGTAACAAAGTTGCATAAAACTAGCAGCGCTACATACCATTCTAAACAGTTTCTCTGTAACTTGACTTTTCTTTTGATGAGATGATAACTTGCAAAGTTTTCGTCTAAAACCTAGTCTTAGTTAAATTTCAAATGCACTAAATCTCGCTAACTTAAAGAAAATACTACCAACAAACCGCCAAAGTTTGTGTAGCCCTTTACAGCTACGTTGGAAAGTTTAATTTTGCTAAGACTGGCAACGCAGCAAGACTTGGACACGCACTACAACCTACTCTTGCTCTATAACTTATATGCCCGAAAGCTGTGCATTTTCGCTTCTACCTGATCATTAGGAAAAACGCAAAGTGACCGATCAGATGCGAGTTTGGTTTAGTCGATATAGTTTTCGGCAGCGTGGCGTAGTGGCTCGGAGCGTTGTTTTTACTACGACCGCTATCGCAAGGTTGATGGTTCAACTCCCACCGCGTCCTTGGATAAGATGCTTCACAATAACTATTCCTGCTTGGTGAAATCTAACCAGCAGCAAATGGAAAAAATCAGAAGCAAAACTTAGCCGGAAAACTCTAACAAAAAGCAACTTTTAAACGTGTTGGGATTCATCCTATTGGATGTATAGTGTCTAGGTTGCTCTCTCATGACAGGAGGATAAATAGGAAGAAATCAATAAAGTCTACGCGGCAGTATTCTCAGTTTTTTTTCTTGCTTCTCACCGCAGGAGAATTGGTGTATTTAAGACTACGCTGACAAGATTGCGGCCTACCATGACCATACGTCTGTCACGTTTTGCTTTTTTGCCAAATATTTTCAAAGTTTGTCGATAGTATTTTACATCAGACCTACACGAACAGCAGACTGCGACGGATTTTTTTCCTTTGTCGACCCATGTATTTAAGCAATAACCTGATAGCGATGGTCTCTGCAAAGATCACTTAGTCGGCAGAATTGCAGGATGGACTGTCGTTTTTATGACGATTTTATTCTCAAGATCACTTGTTCTACTCCGAACAAAGCTTTCCTCGAGTTGCAGATTAGATGCTACACGGTGATTATCTCTATTTGAGCGGCTCTTTACAAGCAACCAGTTAAATGAATCAGCCGGAAAATGAAAATGACGTTATTCCTAATCAAAAGAGTTTGAATTTGTTGTAGTCCCTTTGTAGCTTTTATTTTTTTGACAGGATTAAGGTAAAGACATTAGCGTCTGATGAAATATGTACGCCCTTTGAGAACATTCCCATTCATGTGACAAGTTAACACAGAAGAAACTTTTATTTTTTGTTTTGTTTCATGAGCCATTTGTTTTGTTTACAGCTATATTTCAGCATGAAATTCACAGTCATAATTATCGATAGGTCGAAGTATCCAGCATCCCGATATAAAATGGCCGAATTTTCACTCAACCGAGCCGATGAAAATTTTTGTGGAACAAACCTGGAATGCTCTGCACAAAAAAGAAAGCAAAACAAGGATGGCGGCCATGTTATCCGAATCAATGTCTCACAAATCAGTTTGAAAGTTTCTAGGTAAATATTTCGATTGTACTGGAAGTTATCTTCCCCTAAACTAGAAAGTGTTTAACAAATTATAAGGAATCTTTCTGCGAGTTGCGAATTGCACATGTTCGCGGTAGCGGAGGCCACTTGACAAGACATGTTTTTATACTGATATTTGAGCGGGAGAAAAATTCAAATGGGGGAGGTTTTCCATAGGCTGATTCAAGGTGGTCTAAAAGGCCCAAGCCTCCTCTAAATTTCTCCTTTTACTCATTAATACCGCGAACTTTTATAGATGTACAAAACGGCAAGTCATTAAGATTATGTGATGTTATATGAAAGTATGATGCACGAAAAAGCATTTTTTGATATATTGCCCAGCCCCCAAATTCCTGGATCCGCAAGCTGTACAACTTTCGGGTTGCCCACGCCACAAAGAGTGATGAGGGTACCCACGACAGACACGAGTAGTGGATTGTATTGCTCCTTTGCAGCCTGTGTGGTTTACTTACTTTTCTAGACCGGCTTATCCTTGGTGGGTCGCGGGGGCAGCTGCTAGAGTTGGAGCCTCCAAGCATCTCGATCCTCTGCAACAAAGGATAGATGCTCTGGTGGGATGCCAAGGCGAGACCACCAAAGATCTTCTACGTAATCTCGCCATCGAGTTCTGGGACGGCCTCTAGGCCTTCGACCAATTGGTGTAGAATAGAGCAGTTTTTTGGTTGTTATTTCCTGGGACATTCGTGTCACATGTCCATACCAACGCAGTTGCGATCTTTCTAGTCGGAGAAGCAGTGGTTCGATGGTTAGAGATTCACGAATATCTACACTTTTAACCTTATCCAATAAGGTCAAACCGCTGATTCTTCGCAAAAATCCCATTTCGACTTGAGATCTCACTTTCTCATTCATGATCCAACACTCATGGCATTTGTCAGAATAGGAACATTGACTGATCTAAAAAATAGATCAGAATATTTTTATTTTGTCATCTCATCCCACTAATAACGTCAAAAATAACAAAATAACGAACAATAGTAAAAAAAAAACACGTGACAGAGCGACGGGAAACCGTGAAGGGACGCAAGGTCTTCTAGTCAAACCGTGACCTGGGCTAATTAATGAGCAAACTTTGCTGGATTGCGACAGATAAATCAAAGCGGTTAAGACACAAATTAGGTTTTTATGCATATATGAAAAGCATTAAAACGACAGTACAAGTGTATAGTACACACACATTAAACACAAGCTTTGTTTTAAACAGGATAGCTTTGCCTTGGTGCAAAGCTCCCGTTTCAGTACCACACATCGGTGGAGCTGGCGCATTGCTGCACTTGCTTTTCCGATACGAATATCCCATTCGCTATTTTGTCTGCCGTCACTTGTGAATGAGATGCCGGCAAGCCGCGGTATTTGAATTTTTCTGATTGTATTAGGTACTCCACCAATTTGGAGAGAGCACAGCTTTGGTTGTCTGGACAAGCACGTGGTTTCTGTTTTTGTTGTATTGATTTTCGTTCCGGCCCAGAGCATGCCTGCGAAAACCTGTCCAGAGCTCGCTGGAGACCATTTTGGGTAGAGTCGAGTAGCACAAGATCATCTGCAATCACCGACTTTACACTGCCACAAGGCTAACTTCTCTTAACTATTCTATCCATGTAAATAAGGAACAGAATAGGTGAGAGAGCAGCCTAGCCGCAGTCCCACACTTACTATGAAAGGTTTCGTCGTTGCACTGTTGACACGAACACAGACCTCGAAATGCATGTGCAGCGACTTAGTAGCAGTTAATAACTGGCCATCAATGCCATACTGTAACAGCATCGCTCAAAGCTTGTCCCTAGGAATACCATCATATGCTTTTTCAAGATCAACAAAACATGTATTGACCTCTTTCGCATATTCCCACGACTTATCAAAGATTTGCTGTAAGGCAAAGATCTGATCCATTGTGCCTCGGCCAGGAAAAAATCCACACTGCGCATTTGCTAGTTTAGGCTCGACTATTTCACTGCATTTCTGTTCAAGGTACTTGGCGTAGACCTTATCCGCTTATCCGTAACTCTGATGAGAGAGATGCCCCTATAATTGGTGCATTTACTCTTGTCTCCTCTCTTGTGGATAGGTATTACCACACTGGTTTGCCAGTGCTTTGGTGCTTGCCCAGTACTACATTCCACCTGACAAACATGAGTCAACCAACGAACACCATACATGTTCATTGCTTTAAACATTTCAGGTCTGATATCATTTTCACCAGGTGCTTTTCCAGTTTTCAATGATTTGACAACTGCATTCACTTTTGCTTCGGTTATCTGAATATCTTCCCCAACCTCTTCCTCGTGAATTTGGGTCAGCGTAGTATTAACTGGATTTAAAATACCACTAAAGTGTTCTCTCCACCGATTCAAGATAGCATCTTGATCTTTGAGAGTGACACCATTTAAATCTTCGATATAGAAGGCGGCTTAAGATTTTTTTCCACGCAAACGGCGAACGAAACGGCCTGCTCGAATACTCTGTTAGCCATTTTGAAATCATAATCCAATGTTTCTTCAAATTCCTTCCAGGCCCTTTTCTTAAACAGTTCTATTTTTGTGGCTGCTTCCTAACCCGTTTCAGAGTACTGCGCACGAAGTTCAAGTGATGACTTATTTGCAAGCCAGGCCTTATAGGCCACTTTTCGCACGAATAGCTTTTTTAACCTAGCACGAATAGTTTCTTTATAACCTTTAACCTCTTGGTTCCACCAAGTAGTTCTTTTCTTGCTACTCTGAGGGCCGAATGCACCAATGTGGATTATCCTAGGACTAAACTTATCAATAGATTATCTTAAGATTAACTCGAATTTGGTATGCACTAAAGATGGCTCGGGCTGACTTTTTTTAGGCCCGGACCGCCCACGGCCCGGAACCTCTAGCCCAGTAACCGTAACCGACCCGGCAACTCATACCAAAAATAAAGCCCAGCCCGCCCAAAGCCCATTCTTTTGATGAAACTTTAATTACATTAATAAAAATTAAAGGGATTTCATGAAGTGTTAGCGGCCGGGACGCTAACGAACCAGTAAAAAGACCGGTTAACGGCTCGTTGGGGGGTTTCTTAGCGGCCCATGCCATCTTTAGTATACACCAAGTGCGATTGAGTTCAACAGCGGATTAAATCGGCCAAAATTAAATCCTTCGTTTTCGGCGGATTAAACAGTGAATTAACTTTGTTTAATCCATTACTACCCAGCCAATAGGCTAGGCTAAACGTCAAAACTATAGCTGTAGCGAAATTGTACTGCGAACTCATTTGAACTTCGTTTGCAGTACTATTTCGCAAGCATATGATCTGGAATAAACAATAGCGGTTTTACGGACCCATGATGGTCAATGTGGTGCCGTAACCTGGAAGGCTTAGTCGAGAATTTTCTCACTTCAAAGTACAAAAGCCCAACTGAAAAGTAGCCTAGTCCTGCGTTGCCGATGGGCAGGGCCGGATTTCCCAATATGCTAGGCAGACTGAGGCCTAGGGCCTGGGAAAAAATGGGGGCCTCAAAAAAAAACAAGGGGCCTCATCATGAACAACTAAGACTTTTAACCATGCTGCAAGTACATTCATTTCGTAACAATCGTATGTATTGTTGTCTATTCATGCTGTCGAGCGCAAGCAAAAGGCAAAGCAGTAAAAAATCCAGTCAATCGTTGATTTTTGGTGGCGTTCGTCATTTGCTGTTGCAAACTTTCGCGTAGAGCCAGTGTGAAATGAAACCAACAATAATGCGAAACCGTTCCATGCAGCTCACGGGTGCAACTTATTCTCATTCTATTGTGTTCTATACGTTTAAGCATCTACAAACTGGCGACGAGCAGCAGCCTCCTAAAATTTGCATAAAACCAGCAGTTTAGCCAAGAGTGACTCAGCAAAATTGCGATTATCAGCGGATTATCTGCTTAATCTGAGGATAATTTAATTGCCGAGTAAAATAAGTTGGTGCATTCCATTTCCGCCAAGATTTTAATCGCGGATTAAATTATTCACGATTAGGTCTAATCAAGCATAAAGTTAATCCACTGTTGGTGCATTCAACTCTTAGTGTCTCCAACACGCTTACGTCCACAACAGTTAGTAGCGGACGTAATGACTGCTGTTCGAAACAAACACCACTCAGTTTCAATGTCGTCAGTAGGGGTAGGAAGTTCTTTGAACTTAGATGCCATGTTGTCTGCAAATGCAGTTCGTACTTTTTTGTCAGCACATGATTCCCATTTGATTCGATAGGTTTTTCATGGTCGAAATGTCCTTCGTTTTCCCAAGGGTTTCAAAGCTTTCAAAGTGCAGACAACTAGGTGGTGATCAGTTGATAACTCAGCCCCTCGTTTAGCACAAACAGCAGACACAGTAAAAAACAAGTCTGCCGAAACAATACAAAAATCAATCAGGGAGCGTTGTCCCGAAGAGTCTCTGTACCAGGTACATTTGTGAATTCTTATGTGCTGAAAAAAACTTACCAGGTTGTATTGTCCATGCCTACATGTGCATTGAACTCGCCCAAAAAGACAAAGGACTCTGGTAAAGTTGCTTTTCCCAATGCAACCTCAACTTCAGAAAGGCTTCGTGATGTGATTTCATATTACGTGCGTACATCTGCAAGCCACACAGAGATCTCTCCCGCAGCCTTAGCTTTAGAAGACAAACCCTTCCTCCCAGTGGTACCCTGTCAAAGACACACTCAGCTATGTTGGGGCTCACAAGTAAGCCAACACCAGCTTGAGCAGACACTGCTGTATCAACACCTGAGTAGATAATATTCCACCCACCGTTTAACTCGAAAGTTTGAGAACCACGACGCTTTGTTGATAAAATTCCCACAATATCAGGGCGATACTGCTGGGCTCCTCAAACAAGCTCGTGCTCTTTTCCTGTCAGTGACGAAATGTTTCGGTTCCCGATAGCTAAATCCTAGCAGTTTTGTCCAACTCGAGTACAGTTTCTGTGCGCTTCCCCATTTGCCTCCCCAAACGCTTAGCGACTGCATTAATGGGTTTCAGGTGACGGTCAGTTTGTGGGGGAGACTGACAAAATTCCTTCACAGTTTCCACTTCATCGCATAATACCTCCACTGGTTCTTCCGTGTCTTCCACAAACTCCAACATCTGTGCATCTTCCACAAACAAAATGTCTTGCAGAACTGCAGGTTACCTTTTTCATTTTTGTGCATCTCCCATGTATCCACTTCGTACATTGTGTGCAACACACAGCGTTAGACCCAACCCTTTTCCCACATATTCCACAAGGATCTATTTTGCTCAACACAATTTCTCCTTCCGTTCCGCTCACCGTCATCTTAGTTTTTCCAACATTTACTTTCAATTCCTTGTCTTCCAACGCACTTCTCCATCTTTGGAACCTCTACCTTAAATCATCCAAACTTTTACTTATCAGCACCAGATCATCCGCGTACAAAATTTCATTCTATGATTCTTCTCTTGCATGTTCTGTCAAAACATCAACCACAATAGCAAATATCAGTGGTGATAGCACAGACCCTTGATGCACATCAACCCGTACCCACAATTCTTCCGATGTCCCTGATCCAACTAACTTTCGTCCTTGAACCCTCGTATAAACTCATCACTGCTTGCACCAACACTTCTGCCAATCCTTTTTTTCTTAATGCCCATTCCATCACTTTTCTCGGTACCCTATCAAATGCCTTTTCTTAGTCCACAAAACATATATGCAGCTTTTGCTCTCTTTCTCAAAAGTCCTCTCGCATTCTCCTAAGAATAAGCAATGCATTAGTTGTACCCTTCCCAGGCATAAAGCCAAATTGCATGTCATCTATCGTGACCAATCCTCTATTCTGTTCTCCAGCACTCTCTCCACTATCTTCATCGCATGCTCCAGTAGCTTTACTCCTCTGTATGCCCTACAATTCATCACATCCCCCTTTCCTTTAAAGATTGGAACAACAACACTTGTTTTCCATTCTTCTGGCATACCTTTCCCATCAAACACTCTCTGACAAAGCTTCTTTATTACTCCAACACCAAACTTTCCACTCGCTATTTCCGTATCCATATTTACTTTTGAGGGTCCAGCTGCCTTTCCCAACTTCATTTTATTCATAGCTTCTATCACCTCCTCATCAGTTACTCCTTCAACTGGTCTTTCAATCATACCTGCTTCTACCATCTGATCCCATTCACTTTCCACATTCATGATCTTTTCCATGTGTTCCTTCCATAATTTCCCACGATCTTTCTTACTGACTACAAGTCTCCCATCTTGATCCTTCATGCAACCTCCTCCTTCTATGACCCTTAACTCCTTTCTCATGAACTTCGCAAATTTGAAAACGTCGTTTGGTTTGGTGCGTAGCACATTCATTTCTTCTTCCGCCTCTTGCTTCATGGCTTTCGTAATTACTTTTTTCGTTTCATTTCTGGCCTTCCTATAATTACTTTTACTTTCCATTGATCGATTTAAGCACCACAATTTAAACGCTTTCTTTTTCCGATCTATGGCATCCCTTACTTACTCGTTCCACCTCCATGTGTTTCCCCAATCTTTCCTCCCTTTCGTCTTTCCACACAATTCATCACAAGCCCGTAAAACTCCATTTTTATAAGATCCCCACAAAGATCCGAGGTGAAAAAATTTTCCGCTCTGTTTGAAACCAAAAATGACCCAACGTAAGGCCTTTGCAGTGGGTCTCCGACTGCATCCACGCGCACAAGCACGCTAGGACAAGAAGACAAACTTTTATCCACATAAGTATTTCTGGAAGTTGGTGACCTCGGTTGGGTGTACCGCAAGGACCTGCAAAAAATGCGCATATCTTGTACATCATCCGAAACTGTAGGCTGAACAGAAGCTTCTTCAAAAAATTCTTCAGGCAATCGAACACTAGCCCCATGTGTTAATACAATAATCGAGTAACCAATATTCTTTTTGAGCGTGGCACGAGCCCTAGCAATAACCGGGCCAAATTGGTGTACCAACGCACAGGGTCAAGTTGTGCCTTTAGCGCCACCTTCAAGAACTTATCGAAACGCTCATTCAGACCGTTTGCTTGAGGATGATAAACTGCCTCTCGAAACTAGCGATCGTCACAGGACTCGTGAGTGATCTTTTCACGGTTTCTATTACCATTTATAAGCACAGTAAATTTATGACAAAAACAAATAAAAACATTCAAATAAGCTAGACGCACACTTAAACAACTAAAACAGAGGTACAGATAACTAAATTTAATAGCCACAGTTTACATTAATTAAGCTATGCCGATGCAATGTTTAACAATTATCTAATCATATACCACTCACCATGAAATTTCTCAGCATGTGGAGGCGATTTAAGACGAAGACACTTCACGACAATAGATAATAATTTATGATTTTACACCATGAAACTTAAGCAATAATAGGCTTGGGATATAAATCTAAGAAACAATTAACTTATTTCAATATGCTGTAGATATGAGAGCAATATGCAATATGAGAGCAATATGCTGTAGATATGATATGTGAGCAACAGCTCGGGAGCAATATTAAGGGCTCTGGTAAACTTATCAAATTTTCTTATCAAACTGCACTCTCAAGGTGCAAGCAGCTAGTTCTGTTTCTTACAGTTTCAAACAGCACTCTTAACGTGCAAGCAGCTAGTTCTGTTTCTTATACTTTCAAACTGCACTTTTAACGTGCCAGCAGCTAGTTCTGTTTTTACAACACAGCAGTGTCCGTTGACATCAAGCAGAAAAAATAAAATTTTGTCGTCATCAGTTATAACTGTCTTACTGATTCCTTGGTTATTGCTTTGCGTTTTAGTATTTTGTCTACGATTTTCCATTGCTGAGAAATATTTTTTCTCTTAACATCAAGCATTAGGGAGTAGTAGCTTTGCTTGGCTATTCGCCTTATGGTTGTCAGCTTGTTCTTGTATTTCTTATGTACTATGATTACTTCAGCATCATTTTTTTTATAACGCTTTTAAAATGATTTATTTTTGGTTTGAATTGATTTAAGAATTCCTTTGGTTGTCCAAGGTTTGGTTTTTAGTTTTGTTTTTTTTTTTCTTGAACTTTCTTTCAGGGGAGCATGTTTATTTACAATTTGTGAAAATTTTTCAGTGAAAAATGCAACAGTTGCTTCAGTATTACTTTGGGTATGGATTCGGTGGTTAACTTTTTCTTCAAGAATGCTTATATCATCAATAAACTTATCTATTTCAAAAGATTTTATATCTCTAAACTTGTGTTTTGTTTTCGTTCGAAGAGGTTTGCTGGATTATTGAGCAAAAGACTGGAAGATGATCGGATATTTCGTAAATATTCCGCTTTCTACAATGTTGTTTGGTTAGTGTAAATGTGGTCTAGTAAAGTGGCCGAATTTGTTGTCATGCAAGTACCTTTATCAATAACATTGACTCAGCTTTCTGCAATAATGGATTGAAGTAGTCAGTGTTACAAACTGACCCTGCCTATAACACGGGGCCCAAGAGGAGCGCCTGGGCTTTCACCTTCTGCAGATCAATCCACTTGCTGCCTGAACATGAACCTCAGAAAATCACCAGAGAAGAACAAATAGAACGACTCTGTATTAATTAATCGAACTAAAAAACTCTCACGGCGATGTAAAACCAAAGGGAAAATAGGTAGGGAAAGGTAGGTAGGTTCAGGTAAATCAGGTAAAATAGCGAGGGATTCAGGTCTTTCAAAGGCAAAAAACAACTGAAAGTTACTCCGGTATAAAATAAAATAACTAAAATCTGCGCCGTGCTGGGATATAACTTTGAACATGAAAAAGACGTTCTTCCGCCAACTGAACTTAACAAAACTAAAACAAGGATGACTGATCACACAGTAAAACAAGAAGTGCACACGTGACCACGTGATCAACGAATAAAGAATTTTCTAGAACAGTGATATGTGAGCGGTGAACTGCTCGCGGCGCGCTAACAGCCTAACAGCACAGTCGAGACTGTGTTCACAGTGCAGCGCTCGAGCTAATTAAATGCGATGAAAGAAAAACATGTGATAAACAAAGCGAAAGACTAAAACCCGAGTTCGTTTCCAAAGTCGGTGCTGTAACAGTCAGCAATAAGAGGATGTTTTTTTTGTTTGAACAGGTCAATATTAGAGTCCCCACAAATGATATAGTTTTGCTTAAGGCATTTAATTTGGTTAGTGTTTTCGTGAATTGTTGTTGAAATTTTTGAAAGGATGTCTTGGGATGTTTGTATATTACACCAATAACGAGGTTTTTGTTACAGGATGTATCTATTTCAACAAATAAATTTTCGGAGTCTGCTGATGAGAAACTCAGATCCGGTCGTCTGGAAAAATAAATATTATTTAATATGCAAAGTCCTACTCCTCCTGCATTGGTGACAGAAGTATTAAAAATAAAGTCATAATTATTTAGTGATATTTGATTGGCATTTTTCTCTTTTAGTTAAGTTTCAGTTATTGCCAAGATATCTGGATAATCTGTACTATCTTTTAACAAATCTTCTATTTTAATAATGTTTTTAGGGAGGGATCTCAAGTTCAAGTGCAACACCGATAAATCATTGTTTCTTCTTGTCTTTTCTGTAAATTCATTAAAATTTCTGTATTTGCAATCTGTTTTGACTAAATATTCTAAATTATTTCGATCTTCTGCGGCATCATTAATTTGCTTTAGTATCGATTTATTGAGACTGTTTTGAAATAGTTCATCAAATTCTATGTTATATATTTGTTGGAAAGGTAAAATTTCAGCTAAACAGTCAGTGCACAACAGAGACGATTTTGGTTTAGTGACTTCTAAACAATCTTTGTGCTGCCAATTTAGGCAGTTTATGCTCTGAATCGCTGTCAGTCTACTGTCACATTTTTTGCTGCATATGCTGCAGTTGTGAACATATTTTGGCATTAAAAAAAAACTGCGATCTTTTGATTGCCTTTGCAGAGGTTGATAAGATATAATAAAAACAACAAATTTTTATGTAAAAAGTTTGGGCAAATAAGAAACTAGGAACAGAAAAGCAGTTTTCTCAGATTTTGACTCTGAGAAACATGCTTTCTCTCAAGCCAATATTAAGCATATTCGTATTATAAAGTATGATAAGATTAGTAAATGGTAAAGCATTATGGGACAATGGTTCAAAATTGCAAAACTAAATCACTCACAGAATTATTTGCGTGATTGTATCATCTTTTAACTTTTTGCAGAAAATTGTTCTATCTAAGGTCTGTTACGAGTGGACTTACTCCTTTGTTCTTAGTTCCATTAAATCATTGAGTATCCTCAGTCTTCTTGCAGCGAGAGATTCCGTAATCAAAAATGTAGTTCCTTTGATTTTTTTTTCTTACTATATGTATTGTTTCAAATTGAGTTGTACAAATTTGATGATGACTGGACGAGGATTTACATTAACAGAGTTCAGATTATATTTGTTCTTTTTAGCCTATGGCTTCTGTCAAGGCCCATTTCATCCACTTTAACTTCAAGCTTATCCCATAAAAATTTCTTAATCATTAAACCTGTATTTTCATTTTGATACTCGGCTAAACCATGCACAACAAGGCAATTGCGCATAGAATACAGTTTAAGCTCGTCGCATTTATCATGGAGTTTTGAAATTTCATCATTTTGCTTGGTATTATGTTTCTGAAACTCAGGTTTGGTTTCTGAAAGTGCGCCAGATATTGTTTCAGTGGTCACTTTTTTAATTTGATTCATAAATTCTTCATTGTTCAATATTATGGCTTGTAATTTCATGGCCAGATTGTCCAGGTCAGCATCATCAAATGAGTTTCTTGTGAGCTGGATATTCTTGGCATTATCATTGGGTTTTAAAGTTTGTATTTGATTACCAAAACATCTTTTTTCTGCAATGATTTCTTCCAAAAGATTTGAATTAAGAAGAATCTTTTTAATCATTTTCTTGAAATTTGTTTCTTCTGCCTTCTAGTTGTTAATTTTCAATTGTACAGTTACAGCACTTTTTTGTAAGAATATTATACTTTAGCAACTTGAATACGCCTAGCTATAAACTTCGGTAAATAAAGACAAAAGACAAGCCAATGAAAGCGAATCCATATACCGCTGGAATGACGGTACGGCATTACACAATCCCACTGACAGTCTGCGAAACTGAATATTCCCGGCAGGCGTGCAGATCGTGGTCTTCTCCTTAGCTTCGGGGTACAAAGGTATTTTATAGTAAGACTTAAATAAGTATAATGCTGAAAAAAAATTAGGCCCCATCAAGTTGGTCAGTAAAATCATGCTGATAGGGCAAGGAGTATTCATCACGCTTCGTTCCACTATCCAATGACCGGAAATCCCAAACAATCCGGAATGAGCCTTTGGCTTTTGGGACAAAGTGAACCACTCTGAATGAATAATCATCCAATAATTTGTTTAACTCTAGAGCAGCTAATTTTTCTGGAGACAAGCGCCGACATCGTGAATGAACAGGATTTCCAGTGGTCTCAATCTTATGTATTGTCTGATGCTTCACAGGTTGCAGATACGTGGCGGTTTGAAAGGTTTTTGGATAATCTTGGCATAAAAATTGCTATTCAGTATTTTCCAAGCAATCGACTGCTTCCATGCTTTTGCCGATATCAGTCAGACCCATACTCTCACTTGGTGATGCACAGTCTGGAACCATATGATCCCTCCTCCGATGCATACTATTGTCTGCGCTTTTCCTGCTCTGAGCATGGTCAGGTGTTTGACCCGGTTGATTGACCACTTGACTCGAAACAGCTGGGTTTAACATTATTCTGTGGCCTCATGTTAATATCCACTGACACCGTATATTTATTGCAAGAAACTTCAAAGGGTAAGCAATTACATGGCAGCGTTATGGTCATTTACTCAAATTGAGAATCAAACTGTAATGTCTTAGAAAATCAGCCTCTATAATCGCACACGGTATCTCACACAACTGAAAAGAGAACAAAAATTCTTGACTGAAATCTAACGAAATCTTAAGTGAGACCTCACCATGAACAGGCACTTCAGTCGCATTAATAGCAGAAATGGCATTAACAGGAGACTTCACCTCACGCCTGTAGAAATGTGTGGGCAAAATCGAATAACTACTGCCAGAATCAATCAAAAAATTATGCTTCGTAATTGGATCTTCAATGAACAATAAAGGGCTTGAAGAGCAAGTAACCAGACCAGTAAACTCTCTTTCTCCGTCTGTTGGCCTCCGGTGTTTAAATGGTACTCTCTCTCTGGAATCCTATCACAGGGCTGCTTACAACAAAAGGTACGACGACCAAATTGCTGATGATATATGCACAGACGCCTTCGAACATTTTGATAATAATTTGCCTGCGGTGGGCTACCAGTGGTGCTAGGCAATTAACCTAAGCTGGGATGAGTTAAAACTCGTGGAATCAGAAGAGCAGCTGGTAGGAGTTTTCGTGACATCTCCAGCAGTATCAACAATTATGGAGTCAGAGAGCTTGCACATCCGGTGTAAATTATCATCAATGGAGTAAATCAACGGAGTCAGAGAACCGTGGCCAGATTAAGTTTTTCCGAGGCCTGGGGCTATCTGGTAGTCAAGGGCCTGTTTTGTCCCCGTCAGTCGAAAACCTGCTGAAAAAATGTAGCCTACGTACCAGTATTACACACATTCAAAACACATATTTTCCGAATTTAAACAGAACGCTTTATTTTGCTCGTACAAAGCTGTAGAAGATGTCATACCAGATACCATAGAGCCCCCATTCTTGCAAATATGCTTTCTATTCGTTGTTTTGTAAATGATTCTACGATCAGTTTTCCCCAAGCCATGCAAAGTTTATGTTAACCTCCTTCATAGCCTCTATTTCGTATCTTAACGTGCTTTAGCGTATTAGCTGCATGTACGAAAAATCGTACGGCATTTTGTGTGAAACTTATTTTTAATTTGCGCTGCTGTTTATGAATTACTACGACAAAATAATCATAAATTTTAATGACTCGATAAAACGGCGACATTTCTTCGAAGCTGTTTTGCCCAGCAGGCGCTATGCTATGAAGATTACCCGCCCCATGTATCACGCTTCAGCGTAATCTTGAGTTAATAAAAATTTGGATTGATTTCCTTTTAGTTACAGGATAGAACGTTACATCACACACCGCAACGGATGCTAGACTATCAATGGTATTTGATTGTGATTTGTTGCAAAATTTACGCAGCAATGAACATTTACATCAATGGTTTGAATTTTGTTTCGAAAATCGTCAAAGTCATTGTGCGATATGCTGTAGAATATCGCGTCAGAATGTTTTCATGTATATTTTTTGGCATTTTTTCGCTTTCTGCAATTTTGACCCAAAACATAGAGAAATTTGATTGGTTAAGAGGGGCTGGAATAATTTCAAAGCTAGCTTCTGGATCCTGTCTGCTGCTCTAATGAATGCCTCAGCCATTGGGCTGGTGACGCTGTACTGATTCGAATCTCGCAACTCGAAGTAGGTCCGAATCTCACAAACTTGTAATTGGTCTTTTTTGATTTGCCACAGATCTTGTGATTTAAATTCAAGGGTAAAGTCCTTGAAATTATTGGCATTGTACAATCTTGAATCTCTCTCTTAACCCTAACCTAAACTGGATAGATTTGACCCACTTAATAAAGGCGATTTTAAAATAAAATAGTTGATTGATGAAAGAATCACTTATAATTGTTAATAATACGTTGTAATCGAAGGGCCTATTTTTTCGGTGGACCTGGGGCTGCAGCCCCATCAGTCCCCGCCTCAATCCGGCTCTGCAGAGAGCTAGCACATCCCCGTTTAGCTGGCCCATGTAAATCATCAATATCCAATGCTAGCAAAATTGCAGTAACGATGTTGGGGAAGTTTGTCCAGAAAAAGCTTTTTAAGCAAAGAATTGGGAAAGTGACCATTATCAAAAAACACAGCAGCACAACTGCACGACTTAGCTAGAATTTCCGCAGGCTTAAGGCCAGTAAAACCCGATGACCCCATCAACTCCTGAAAGCTGTTTTCCGAGTTAGAGGAAAAACACTTAACAATGCAGCCTTCAATGACCCATAGCTCAAATTCTCACTTTCTAATATAAGTGATCGAATCCGTTCCAATACTGGAACACTCATATCACGCATCGTGAGTTCTAACCGTTCATTGTCAACATCAATATTGTTACGAGCAAAAATATTTTCAGCTGACGCAAACCACAAATCTGAAGCTAATTTATGAAACGGTGGCAGGTTTAAAAGGGCTATATGATATTGACAAAGGTGTTGACACGTCTCGTGCAGTCCCAGGTCCATCAATCGGGGAACTATTCACAGCAATTTCTGCTCGGCGACGAGTCACACTACTAGCATAATAAGCTACAATAGCATATCAAACCGTAGGCCTAACCGTACAGCATAGTAAACCCAAATTATTATAGAATAGCAGAAAGTTCAATCAAAAAAGTCCAGATGACATTTACTCTGATCCCCAAAATCATCAAAACATTGATGCGTCGTTTGTCGGGGTTACCACCGTAGCGTTACTAGAGTATTACCGACACGTACACAGAGCTGGGCACTCGGTACTTTAAAAGTAACGACGATATCGGTACCGATACTTTGCTAAAAAATACCGTCGGTACCGATAACGGTACATTTTTGAAAAAGTAACGACGATATCGTTACTCGGTACCGATTTTCGGTACTTTTCAAAAGAAACTTTTTTCTTCAAAATTAACTTTTGTTTTGGTTTACGTCTTGCAAAGCAACGAAATTAAAACCTTATCAAGCTTTTTGTCGCATCTGGTGCTAGCGTAAGATCTGAGTTGCAGTCACGCGCGAATCTTGATACTGCATGCGAACACTTCGGTTATGTCAGGAAGGCGACAGCGGCACACTCACTAAAACAAGCATTCTTATGTATGGCAACGGCATCTTCTGTTTATCTCCTGCATTAGTTATGAAGCTAGGTATAACTAAGGAGTATCATTATCAGAAACTCGCCCTGGAGAGCAGAAAAGTTTGTCACACCCTTGTTTATCTGGCTACGTTGCTACGTTCGAACAATCCTGAGGACGTAAAAGAGCTTATGGCCTATATACGAAAAGATGTTGCAAAGGTTCTTGCTGTGCGAAATTCATCATTGCATTGAAGGAGAATGTTTTCATTTTTAATGCCACTTTCAGTAGAGGTTGGTGTATCAGTAGCAGCATACTTGGAACTTTTAGATGAGTCAAAATTTACATTTTTCTCAGAATTTGCAGATCTATAGTTTTACTTTGATTCAATGACACAGAAATAAATTTTTCCATATAAGTCTAAACCAGCGGTCTTCAACCTTTTGTACACAATTGCCACTTTTTGAAAAGTGTAGGTCCAAATTACCCCACAAAGCATTGATGAGCAAAAATAAAAAAAGGTCTACACGTTCGCAGATCTACTATTTTTCCCCAGAAAATCGGCGAAGAGCAAAAAAAAGATCTGAAAGCGGCCCGCAGTTTGCCTAGCTCTGGCGTTGGGGAATTTTTTTATAATTTTTTTTTAAATTTTGTTATTGGCAGCTTGGGATGTGCCGGATAGCAAATTTGCCGGATAGCCGGATACTGGATATACGGCAAATCTACCTTACCGGATATCCGGCAGGGGGCCGCAGCCCGGTGGTTGCCGACCACTGATCTATAACAACATGGTTTTGAGATACTTTTTGAAGATGCTTTTCGCGGAAAATACCGAAAAATTTTTCGCTTTTGCTCTCTTAAGTTTATTCCAAAAAAGTTACCGAAATATCGAGTAAAATCGTCTAAAAAGTAACGACGGTACCGAAAACGGTACATTTTTTAAAAAGTATCGACGGTACCGATAACGGTACTAAAAAAGCACCAACTGCCCAACTCTGCACGTACACGTATGACTCACCAACTCTGGTTCGCTTACATTAAAATCCTTCTCGCAACATTGGAAAGGCTACAACAGCTCTGGTAGGCTACCATGTGGAATAATCCAATAGACCATAAACTTCGCCTCTACTTGGTAGGCCACACAATTATGTCAACACCAAGTTTGTTGCATTAGCCAAGTCTTATCACCTTATTCAAATAGAATCACGGTTAAACCATGCAAAGCACCACGCCACTGCAACAGCAAAAACTAAACATCTGCAAGATTATCAGTAGCCTGCACAAACATGCATCTTAACAGCTTTCTACGGATTTTGCCTTCTCAAACATGTCACAAACAGCAGACTATAGTATGCAATTATTCGCTGGTTATGTCTTCTCTGGGCTCAACTGCTGGAATAAAATATGACGTTGCAATACTGCATCAGCCTAAAACGAAAATCAAACGGTCGAATGCACAAAGTCAGTGTTGTCAATTCACACAATGCTTGTCGAATTCAAACACATTCCTACAGCCTAATAATAAGTGAAAATTGGATCTGGCATGACATGAGCCGTAGTACTTCTCAAAAAATATTTTTTTTAAATAAAGGGATGGTAACCAGTAGACAATGCAAATACTTTTCATCTCCCAGGGGGATCATCGATTGCAGAAAGACTTTCCTGCATGAGAACAGAACAGCGCAGAATTTATTTTTACGTCAAAAAATGCATGTACGGAAACAGAAAAAAAGCAAATTGCTGATCGAGTTACTGCTCTACACTTTAAACATGGTAGAAAAGTTACACCAGCAAACGAGCAAGGAAATGATGAGTCATTAGTACATATATGTACGGCAAGAGACACAAGGACAAATATTACGTACAACTAAAAAAAATAAATGCAGGCTAATCAATCTCTAGCAAATTGAATAAGATATGCGTTGGCAAACAAAAGACAAACAAACTGTTTAGCACCGAAATTATTACACTTCAAAACAAATAGAAAGGAATAAAATTAGTTACCCGTAGTTTGCAACGAGTTGTTGAGTATACTCAAGAAAAATTTTTTTATAAGGAAGTTTTTTAAGCGAAACTGGTATTTTGCTCCAAATTTTAACTCCTGTGAAATTTATAATCGTTTGAGCTTTGTTAGTTGAAAAAAAAATGGTAAAAAATATTTAGTTGAAGAGGAGCTTCTTGTATTGTAAGAATGGATCTTTTTTAGAGGCACAAAGTAATTACTGAACAAAGGAGGAAGTTCATTATGTTCACATAAATACATAAATTTTGCCATTTCGAGTTTACATAGGTCTTTTATTTTCAATAGCTTCGATGAGTAGAAGAGATTGTTGTTCGAAACGTGGCTTTGAGGTTTAATCTTAAAACATGAGTCCTAGAATTTTGTTTTGAAGGATTTGGAGAGGTTGAATTACAAATTTATAATCATTTTTCCACGAAAGAATTCCTACAGCAAATGACTTTTAACGAAACTGTGATAAAATATTTTTAAAATTTAAAAAATAACAAAATGTTGTAGCTTTTAAATAATTCCAGCAGATTGTGATAGCTTTTTACATAAGCTTTCAATACGCGAATTCCATCTTAGATTACTTTTTATTGTAAAACCTAAATATTTGACTGAGTTACACCTGCTTAGTTTATTTCCATTTAATATAACAGAAAATTTCTCCATTGCATCTCGTTTTAAAGCAATAATCATATGCTGTAAGTGGTGTTTGAATAATTTACCGAAAGTTTATTTTCACTAAGCCAGAGTTGGATTTTCTCTAGTTTGGAGTTGACTTTAATATTAAGCACAAACAAATTTTTTTCATGCAACAGTAACACAGTATCATCAGCAAACAGACTAGTAGTAAAATTTGAATCGTTAACGGTATCATTTATGAATAAGGAAAATAAAGTTGGACCGAAAATGGATCCTTGAGGGTAGGGATGTCCACTTCAGAACAGTTAAGTATTCTAGAATAATTCCGAATCTTTTTTTTTTCAAACCCAGAATTTCGATTCCTTAACAGAATCCTGAATCTATAAAAATATTCAGAAGTTTTCGCGGATCTCCTGAAAACGTTTTGCGGGTCCGCGGACCCCGGTAGAGAACCACTGCGATAAATCACATGTGTATTGTGTATGCATCTTGCATAACAAATTTATTTTACAATAACTTTTTTCCGAGGAAATAGGTGACAACTTTCTTTCGTCACTTACATGGACTTGATCTTTCACAACTTCTAAATGCAATATCATGTTTGTAGCACCTACCTTTGACGAGTTCTGACTAACTGAGCATTATCACCCTCCCCCTCCGAACCAAAGCCGGATTTAACTAATGATAGGCCCTATAAGGCTATTTGATTTCACTGATTGAAAAAGTAAAAAAAAAAGATCTATACGTTCTCAGATGTCCTGTTTTCATTGAAAATATCGGTGGAGAGCCATAAGGAAAAAAGTCTTCATTGTTCGCGATGAGGCCCCCATTTTCTCCGAAGCTCTAGGCTTCAGTCTGTTGGTAAATCCGCAGTGCTGGACATTCCGCAATTTAATGCGCAAAAGCGCAAGTTTTGCAACTTACGCAATCGCGGAACTTGCGTTGCGCTTACTTGCATTATTTCTAGTCGATGCGCAACTTGCAGTGCGCTTTGAATTAAGTATATACTTCTTGCGCTTTGTTGCGTTGCAAAATGGACGGTAAAAAATAAGACTTGCGCTAATTTAGGCTCTAGGCGCAACTGCCCAAGAGGCAGAATATTATTTCTTTTTAAAAGTCAAATAAAAAAAAATATTATTGCCGAAGCGTATTAGTCACGGTCTGTAGATTTGAGCAGTCAATCAAATTAGAGAGTCAGGAAGGCTTCACTCTGCGTTTGCTTAATGCACTAATGTACTTGTATTTGTGGCTACTGTGCCACGAGCCCTCTCGTGTATCAACAGTGGCATGCATGCAGAAGTCAGCGAGAAACTTCTGCAGGAGTGTTCGTCAGAGGAAGTATGTGATGCGGAGGAAGAGGAACAGGAGCAAGACGACTTTTTGAAGGTACCGGTTTTGCAAGCGTATTCAAGCAGTATGAATGCAGTAATTACTCAAGCAGTGCGAACGCACAAACATAGTGTTCATGGTCACGACATGTTTGTACGCAAGCCTTGCATATTGTATGCTATAGAAGCTTCATGAATTTACTTCACTTTTTCTTTAATTGTCTCGAGCTGTGTTGCCACGTAAGAATAATTTTTAATGCTTTTTACCAGAGCCCAAACCAAGCAGTAATAAGTTTGATCACTACTCGGCTAAGCAACGTGAAAAATTAATGGCTAATAAGCAGGGATGCGGAAACGGTATATTTGCAGTTTCCGCTTCCATCGCTTCCGCTTCCAAACAAATTCACCGAAATTTCGCTAGTAAAATACGACCAGTGCGTTGGTAGCCGATAGCGTAAACCGTAACTTTTTTCCAACACGCTGAAAGCTCTTGGTCAAACTTTAGCGAACGTTTTTTTAAAGATAATTTGCAAAAAGCTACCAAAAGTGTAGAGGCATGATTGAGTCACAATCCTGGAAATCTTTTACAGCAGCTTTGCTACGAAGCTTACTCCCTTTATTAGAAAAATGTTGATGCACAGCACTCAGTGGCGTAGCAAAAAATTTTAAAAGGGGGGAGGGCATAACTTTCACATTTTTTTTAAGTGCATTTTTTTTTTCGGCAGAACTAATTTGAAGCTGATTGAGAAACAAGAAAGGGTCTGGGGGCATGCTCACCCGGAAAATTTTTGATAATGTACATTGTGCATGCTGTAATGGCTATTTTGGTGCTTTTTGGATAATTTTCAGCCAAATTTTATTTAAATTTTTGATCTTAAATCTGAGTGCTTCGCCAGATATGATGCATTTTGTTCACACGTCTTCGATTATGCGTGCTTATGGCGTAAGGGTAGAGCTCGAAGTTATAGAAAAATTGTATACATCAACAACATTTTCGAAAATGGCTGGTAGGAGGATGCATACCCCTCATCCTAACCCCCTGGATCCGCCCCTGGCCATAAGCTACAAAAACCGTCAAAAGAGTCTATCATATTTCAGTCACTCGGCAACATTAATTTTGTTCTTTTTTACTAAAAGGTAGAGTCAAAAGGAGGGTGAGGCCATGGCACAATGCCCCCTTAAATACGCTCCTGACAGCACTCCATCTATTTCGTGACATGATTATAGCCTAATCGGAAAAGAGTCAACTATTGCTTTTAGCGCTATTGATAAATTAGGTGCTTTATTTTAAAATTTAGAGAAAATTGAAAAAAAAGCGATTCTACGTTAGTAGGCCCAACTATCTGAAAGTCAAGCGAAGAGTAATGGCCTATGACGAGATCTGGCATCCATGCCAATTTAGCATTAATAAATTGAATAAAGTAATATCTAGTAGGTTAAGTTATATACCGTATGCTGTTTTGAATGATGCGGAAGCGGCATACTTTTCGCACTTCCGCTTCCATTAAAATATGACCGCTTCCAGCTTCCGCTTCCACATCCCTGCTAATAAGAGATGTGCGTGTTGATATTGCAGGATTTGCAAACTATTCCTCAAAATGGGTAAAGTGGGTAGGCCACTCTAAGGAAAACCAGGGAGTCGAACCGTTTAATTTTTTCGGTTCAGGTTCGGTTTGGGTTCAACAGCGGTTTCAAATTTCGGTTCAGTTTCGGTTAAGGTTCAGATAAATTGAAACAATTAGGTTTGGGTTCACTCCAGTAAAAAATATTTCCAAACTGGTTTACAAAGTTCCGGTTCAGCTTTGCAGTAAAAAATGGTATAGTTCTAGTAACAAAATTAAAAAAATGAAACGTACAAAGCAATTTTTCTCCGCATTGACAGGCCAATATAATGCATGAAATACCGGTAGGCTACTTGTAGTAAAGTCAATTTCGAGGTAATTAAATTGTTACTATGCTCTGACATCGGCGGCTTATTCTATCCACAGGTAGCGTTGGTGTTAAAGTGCTTTGTTTAGTCTAGGGCTTCGAACTTGAACTCGAAAAAACTCAATCATTTTGCCGAACTTGAACTTGAACTCGAAAAAATATTTTTTTTGAACTCGAATAAAACTGTTCGAGTTCATTAGAAAGATATTTAAATTGTTGAAAAGAAATATAAGATCACTACGAAATATAGTTTGTTGTTCAATTGTGACCACAACACTGACAATTTCGATGGATCTAAACAGCTAAGGTATAGTCTTGAACCTACTGCACGAGCGAAATATTTTTATCTTTTTAATTGCATGAGCACCGGCGGTGAAAAAGTTGTCTCGATTTTAAATATTCATCTGCCTGAACTCGAACTTGAAAAAGCTTATTTTTGTCCAACTCGAACTCGTAAATAGTTACTGTAAATTAGAGAACTCGGACTTGCTAAAATACGTTAAACTCGAACTCAAATAAAATTCAATCGAGTTCGCAGCCCTGGTTTATTCCGTTACGCGTGTACTACGGGACCGGGTATATCAAATGTAAATAACTTTGTATTTTTATTTTTTTGCATTTTGTTGCATATTTATCCTCCTATCACGAGAAAGCGATCAATGCGCTATACGAGTTCGCTTAGGAGCTGCCAGCCATTTGTCTGCCACACCAAGATGAAGGAATCCCGATAACTGCCTTTCCCAACGGCATAAGTAAACTTGTCAGCTTGTTCTCCACACTGTCCCTTTAATGCTGAGCGTTAAGCAGGGAAGCTGTGAATACCAATTTTGAAGTCATTGGTTTGATCCGACTCGGAATTAAACCCAAGTCTACAGCTCCCGAGGCTGACGCTCTCATCTCTCGGCCATCTGAGCTAAGTACTTCCTCGCTATGCATAGATTACTTGCATAAGTGACTATTATTTTTAATTCGAACCAGCTTCAAAGTGACGCGAATGACTTCACAGAGTGGCCGCTTTTTCAATCGATTCGGGTTCGGTTAAGGTTCGGCAAAAATAGCGTAAAACCAGTTTATAAAACTCCGGTTCTGGTTCGGTTCGACTCCCTGAGGAAAACTCTACAAAGTGGCGCAATGAACGGCCCAAATACGCGAAGAAAGCTTTTCCCCAGAAGTATGCTTTTTTTAACGTCTTCCTAAAATACAACACCAGCATTTCCAGTTCTGCAGCTGTGGTGAGGGTGTTTTCCATCGAGTCTGATGTTTTCCGACCAAAGAGGGCAAGTTTAACATCTAAAAACTTCCAACGTTTTGTTTTCATCAAGTAAAACTTAAAGTGTGTAAATTTGGAAGGTTAAGATAGTGTTTACTGTGCGTTTGTTTTTGTTATGCTGTGATGTGTATTTATGCTGCAATGTAGGGAAGTAGTTAACTGCTTGGTACCGTTGTGTTTGTTAATAAACTTGTGATTGTCGTTGTGCTGTAACGTAGGGAAAGTAGTTAATTGCTCAATACTGTCACCGAAGTGACGTCTATATAGTTATTGCGTTACGCATTACTTAAACCTACTTTTAAAGCCAGATTGCGGAAGTTGCGCTGCGCACTTGCAAAAAGTAAACTACATTTCGATGGTGAAAATGCAAAACCTCGTATGTGATTTTTCACTGTTTGGAGAAAACTAAAAAAAACTTTCCAGTTTTTTAATTTATTGAGATAAAAGCTGGATACTATCAAAAATGCTGGTTCATAAAATTGTCGATTTAACTATGTAAGCAAAAAAATTCTAACCCTTCTCGTTTTAGAGTAATATCGCATACGAGGTTTTGCATTAACAAAAACTGCAAAGACATGTTTTTTTGACCTGCAATACGAGGTTTTGCATTTTACCGTCGTAAAGCAAAACTATTATTTCAGTGCTTAAATGTTGTTGACTTCGACAATGACTTCAAGGAAGCAAAAAACATGACTTCATGCAGAAAATGACGTCATAACGTTTTATGACGTCAGAGGTACATCATAATTTACAAACTTAGGTAAAACAAATGATGATTTCGAAGTATAAAAATTAAGTGTTTTTCAAAATACTGTACGAGTAGGCTATGCTTCAAAAAATTGCGAAAATTATTTTCAAGTGCTATATTGTAACAAACAGATTTCTGCAAGAAATTCAATTGTAAGGGTTGCTGAATGAGGATAACACGCAGTGACGCTGCCGCATTTAACGAATAACTTTATTGCTTGTTTGAGATGTGAGATACAAATTTGGTGAAAAATTACGTCAAAAAAAAATCAAAGCTTCATTACACTCGCGGTATTAAGCCGAAGCATGTAACGAGTGGCGGGGTCCATCTCCGCGGTTTAGCGCCTGGGCAATGGGCAGCACAGCTTCAAACTTCGAAGAAATATTGCAGCGGTGGCGAGTCACTTCCATCACTATGTCAAATTTGGCCGGACCGGGGAACGAATTCCAGAACTCCGGCACCGATAGTGATGTCGTTACGACTGAGCTAACCGGCCGGTCTAAAAACTTACTTTTCTTTTATGAAATCGGCTTTTCTATGAAATTTTAAAGACGTGAATGAATGGTTATCGCTCAATAACATCGTCGCTATCATTAACTTTTCCCAACTACTCGAAACTTTTACCAACTGAGCTGCGCCTACCAGTTTCCACACAAATTGTTCAGCCATAAAGTAGTGATTCAACGCCACCTAAACGAATTCGCAAAACACGTTTTATACTTTTTCTGATTTGAAGAAAACTTGAAAAAGCATGAATAGCCTTCTTGGTAAAAAGAAATTAAATCCCTGCTCTACTCTTAAAATTGACAATCAGTTGACCAGTGATGCTTTCACCATCGCTAATCACTTTAATCTTCACTTTGTTGAAGTTGGCACCAAGCTGGTTATCAAGCTTCCTCCTACTTCCCATAACTTCAAAGAATTCTTGCCTTTTCCAATTCCAAATTCTTTATACTTTAATCCCACTACTACTCTTGAAATTAAAAGAATCGTAACAGATTTAAAGTCAAAAAATAGTTGTGGAATGGATGGAATTCCCTCCAAAGTTTTAAAAATCAACCCCTGAAAACAGGACTGCTAGCCCTTGTTCATATATTTAATCTCTCTTTAAGTAGTGGTAAATTTATTGATGCTTTTAAAGTAGCTAAAGTAATATCTGTGTTTAAAAAAGGTTCCACTTATGATGTTAATGACTACAGACCCATAAGTCTGTTGTCAGTATTGTCACAAATTTTGGAAAAGATAGTATATAAACGTCTTGATTTGACAGAATTTCTTCCACAAAAATCAATTTGGTTTTAGGAAAAAATATTCGACCAGTCATGCTACTACGTTGTTAGTTGAAAATATTACAGCTGCATTTGAAAAAAAGCAATGTATGGTTGTAGTATTTTTAGATTTATCCAAAGCGTTTGATACTATTGATCATAAAATACTTTTACAAAAATTGATGCATTACGGGGTAAGAGGACTGCCTTTGGAAAGGTTTTCTAGCTATTTAAATGATCGCACGCAACAAGTTTTATGCAACAACCAATTGTCCGGTACTTTGAAAATAAACTGCGGTGTACCACAAGGCTCTATTCTTGGACCGTTACTGTTCCTAATTTACATAAATAATTTCAGTTCATGTATAGCTAAAGGTAAGACCATAATGTTTGCTAAAGATACAAATTTGTTTTTCAGTGAAAACTGCTATGAGAGCAGTGGCGTACGCACGGGGGGGGGGGGGGTTTGGGGGTCAAAACCCCCCCTATTGACGATTGGAAAAAATAAAAACCTCTCTTTTCGTACCGATTAGCCTTTTTTCATACAGAGATTGTGTTTTTCTGTGCTGTATCAAATTGTCAGTGTGGTCCAAGACTAAGAGCATTAAGGGCCACATTAAGGTGTGAAAAAAGCTTCGCGGGCCGCAAAGATAAAATCATAAGCGGAGAGATTGTTATTCTACCATTGACACTATGCTTTACTAAATGTCTTACGTTTCATGCTTGTTTAGTTGCGTTTTGTAATGTCGCTGAACATTAAACTCTTTGGTAACAGATATTACTTGAAGACACACCAAACATTGTGATTTACCATAATTATTGACAAAGAAATATCTGTCCTCCCAGTTAATATTGAACTCTCTGTTTTCCTCGGACACTTTTCTTTTGGCTCTCATTTTATGCTAAAAGTTAGTACCACGCACTAACTTTGGTAACTTTTACCCCACGGCTGCTAACTTGAACTTAACTCGAAAGATTTCGATCATTTTGCCGAACTCGAACTTGAAAAAATATTTTTTCTGAACTCGAACTCAAATAAAACTGTTCGAGTTCATTAAAAAGATATTTAAATTGTTGAAAAGAAATGAAAGATCACTACGAAATATAGTTTGTTGTTTAATTGTGACCACAACACTGACAATTTCGATGGTACCAAACAGCTGAGGAATAGTCTTGAACCTACTGCACGAGCGAAATATTTTTATCTTTTTAATAGCATGAGCACCGGCGGTGAAAAAGTTGTCTCAATTTTGGATATTCATCCGCCTGAACTGGAACTTGAACTCGAAAAAGCTTATTCTTGTCGAACTCGAACTTGAACTCGTAAATAATTAAATTAGAGAACTCCAACTTGAACTCGGACTTGCTAAAATAAGTTGAACTCGAACTCCAATAAAATTCGATCGAGATCGCAGCCCTGTTTTACGCTGCACATCTCGCTGAAGATCGTTTTGAAAAGACCCACACGACAAAATGCAAGATGTTACATAACCTGCTTTAGTACGTAATAAATGTCTTATTGTGACGTCAGGTGCATTTCTACTTCAAAATGATACGTTCAAGCGTACTATGAAACATAATCTCGTTATTGATGCGAACGAGAAAATTTCTAAGCCTTGTTAGATACAAAACAGGCTACGAAAGTCAAAGTGTTCGAAGGCTGCAGAAAAGTTGCCCGCGGGCCGCATGTGGCCCGCGGGCCAGGGTTTGGACCACACTGGCCTATATAATCTCGAGAAACTTTCATTGTGATGCAATAATAGTCTACCGGTAGTCAAACTTTTCTGGTGTGTAGTGCTTGAACCAATGGCTGGCTCAAAATGCAAGCCTGGACGAGGTCAATGGGCACTAAAACTGAAGTCGTGTTCTGATGTCATAAAGACATTGTTCTCAACGGCTCTGGCTGGATAAGACAACGTTTCAGCGCAGAAGGCATTCTTGGAAGAGAACGGTTGCAACGCAGGCAGATGTTCCGCTTGCGATGTCATCATTTTGAGCCAAACCGGCCAGTTGGTGTAGTGGTTAAACACATTGCTATCGGCGCGGGAGGTTTTGGGTTCGATTTTTGGGCCCGCACCGGCCGTTAGCTCAGTTGTTAAGCGCACAGGTTATCGGTGCGGAAGGTCTGGGGTTCGATTCCCGAGTTGGTCAAATCGGCACAGAGTCGCCAACGGCTCGCCACCGCTGCGACGTTTCTGTGTTACCCAAGCGCAAAGGGATGGGCCCCAGTGACGTTCGCAGGGGTCGGGAGTCAGCACTCTCCTTCCCCTTGACAATTGCAGAAAAAATGAAACCTTTCTTTTTTAAAACGAACCGACTTTTCTTCATGCGGAGCTTGCCGAAATTGCTATCATGTTTTCATCCCAAACAACACCATCCCCCACAAAACATTTTAGAGTAAACCATTCCCTTACAAGTACAGTGATCATCCCTCCTTACGTCTGCGTGAAAAGTTGTACCATCCCCCCGTAAGTGTTTTTACAACTCGAGCACTGATTACGATGCAATGCTACAATACCGGTACCCGGTAATCCAACTTTTCTGTTATGTTTTGCTTGAAGTGCATTTTTGTCATTGATGTTGCTGTGAAACAATTAAGAAGTA
Source organism: Trididemnum miniatum (assembly GCA_964006365.1). Lineage (NCBI taxonomy): Eukaryota > Metazoa > Chordata > Ascidiacea > Aplousobranchia > Didemnidae > Trididemnum > Trididemnum miniatum. The sequence goes on from OZ023240.1 coordinate 4,723,423, forward strand.
GGAGTTTTCTTAATTGCGGTGTATCTGCAGTAACTATGGCTGCACACAATTTTTTTTTTTTAATTAAATCAAATCTTGATCATACTCGTTTCATTAAATTCGTTGTTGTACCGAGCCGCGGTAGCGAGTGGCAGGGCTCAACCCCGCGGCTTAGCGTCTGGGCAACGCAGCTCCAAAGAAACGTCACAGCGGCGACAAGCCGTTGGCTACACTGTGTCCGATTTGACCGGCCTGGGAATTGAGTCCCAAACCTTCCGCATCGATAGCGAAATCTTTTAACACTACGCTATGATCGCCCGGTTTTTTGAGAAATTTTATTAAAATATAAAAAAACTAAATTGACACTGCTGTAAGTGCCAAAAGTAAGATAAAAATACTGCCAAAGACGACCATAGACCAACGAAAGATTTGAAGAGGCCTAGAGGCGGAACGAGGGAGAGACAATATCGTTTTTTCGTACCGTAAGCTGACTATCTTAGGAGCTAGAGTTCTTCGTTTCCCATGGGCACCCCGATTACGTGTTTGAAAGCATCCGATATCGACGCTGTGATTTGGCAGAAAAATGCTTGATTAGAGATTCCTCTCGCGCATAATTTATTTTTGTTTAAAAACGTTTTGGTAGGGAGGGTAGTTTTTTCTTATGCTCCAATATCTTCACTTTTCAAACTTCAAGCGAGAAACTGCCCCCTTCATAATGAGTGTACCGTATATTGACTGTTTATAACAAGGTTTAGCCTATATGCGTTGTTTATATTAATGTTGGTTCTTGCAAAAAGTTTTTTTGGAGAGAAGGAATTGCTTGTTTTACTCCCTGGGTGCACCCTGTTTGTGACGTTGCGACAGCTAGCCAGTCTACTTGAATCAATTAACCTTCCTATGGCCCAAAAATGATTTCAACTAAAATATTTTTCAGAAAAATTTTAACAACGGCCTGAGAGCTTGAGTTTCTGTGAAACCTTTTCTCTCCTTAAATGAAACGCAAAGCATTAGGCAAAAGTGTGAATGAAAGATCTTTGTTGTTTTCCTAGTAATGGCATTATATAGCTTAATCATGGTTAACTGCAATTTAGGCTGGAACTATTACAATACGATGCACTTTAATACCTCTAAACTACTGTAATTGTTATGTAGTATCTTTACGTCATTACAATGTGACGTCACTGAACCCCCCCATTGAAAAATCCTGCGTACGCCACTGTATGAGAAAGTGTTTCAAGTCGCAAACGCTGAGTTGAAAAGTGTTGATAATGGGCTTACAGCAAATAAACTTTCGCTTAATATTAACAAAACTAATTACATTGTGTTCCGCACTCCGCATAGCAAACTCCCTGATCAACATATTTTCTTCAATTGTGAAAAAAAGATATCAAGAGAGTCGCTTCTCTAAAATTTTTGGGCATTATAGTGCATGAACATTTATCCTGGAAACCTCACATGGAAGCGCTGTTGAAAAAAATTAGAATTACTTGTAGTGTTGTAAACAAGATTCGAAATCATCTAAGTCAACGCATCTTACTGTTGCTGTATAATTCAATGATAAAAAGCCATCATAGTAGTAGCAGTAGTAGGATTTTTTTATTTTTAACCATAAAACAACGCCATCATCAACACAAAAAACAGCTTGGTTAAAAATAAGGAAACAGCGACAAAACGTTATACGTTGAACATGCTCAAGATAAAAACATAGAACTAAAGCGTTTAAAAAAAAAATTAGCACGGTCGCTGCACGTAAAACCTTTTCTGCACCTAAAACCTTTTACTAGATTAAAATCTTCAGTATTGCATTATGACTTGGTGTAATGGAAATAAAACGATGATTAAACACCTTCAAACTGCTGTTAATAAGTTTATTAGATTAATATTTGGCCTAAACGGCAGAGATAGTGTAAAAGATGTGATGCAAAAGCATAGTATTTTTTCTATAAATCGGTTAGAAGTATTAGAAACGGCCAGCTTTATGTATAAATATTTGCTCGATGACTTGCCCGAAACTTTTCAAAATCTTCTTGATGATAACTATTTGGACGGTAGCAACTCTCGTCAAACAAGAAGTCAGTCTAAACTTTTCCCTCGCTTTTGCCGAATCGAATTAACAAAACAGTCGCTAAAATATCGTGGCCCGCTGACTTGGAATTCCATTCTAACACCCATACCCAGGGGCGGTTCGTAGTAAAGGCTGCAGCCTACCCAGTTTATCACCTCCTTATTTTTTTTTTAAGAAGCAAAATTTGTTTACCTATTCTTGTCTTTCATACAACTATCGACAATATTTTTTTTGAAAAAAATAATTTTTGTACAAAAAATGGCAACACGTAAAGACAGCCACAGCCTTTCGTAGCAAGAACTAACCCTGTAGTGTTACGTCATCAATGCTTTATGGAAGTTTGAATTACGTTCAATGAGACGTGTTAAGGCAGTGTCAAAGCAGCCTTTTTGGTGGTTATTCAGGTGTAAAGCTTAGAGATTGGCTCTATTTAGTTGCAATCACATAGAGATACTGGGTTTAATGAAAGATATGGGATGTTACGGGTTGCATACAGCTTAAGCTTGTAATACAGTGGTAAAGGCTAGTAGACTTTAGTTATACCTTATTTGAACTAATAGATTGCGTAGAAAGAAAAACTTTTAAGCTGTTGATTGACCGGTACCGCAGCTTAGCTAGGTTTGTAGACTAGTGGTAGCTTTTTTGTAGCCCACTAGATATAGTCGACTAGGTACAATAGCAGAGTACCGGTAGTGTACTTAAATAGAAAAATTTGTTTAGGCCAAACTTGTGTTTATTCATGTAGACTACAGGTGCAGGTTACCTAGGCTACAGGTACGCACAGAATCAGCTATTGGTACAGTGGCGTGATAAAAAAAATTGTAGAGTAATAATAATTCATGGGAAACCTGCCAGTGTTCCTGCAGTTGTGTATAGCCCAAAGCCTACCGCCTTGCTAGTGAAATAAAGAGTTTTTTTTTCATTTCAGAGCGAGTATTTATTCTGGCCAGCTTTTCTAATCATGTAGCCTACCTGTTTAAAATAGTCACGAGCCGCCACTGCCCATACCGAAAATTAAATCGTACAATTCATTTAAAAAAGAGATAAAAAAACAGGTTTGCCTACCATCCACTTAAATTGCGATTTCCTGTAATACCTTTAGTATGGAGCCTATTCAATAAAAAAGTTAAATCGGATGATTTAGCCAATACAGGTTTCTGCTATCAGTTTTTGTTGTTACAGGTTCCAACTCTTCAAGTATCCTGCTCCAAGAGTATTTCAAGATCCTATTGTTCACTTCCATGTTAATTAGTGGACTTTCTATCGTTTTTTTAATCGATATTAGTATTTTTTAAAAACAAAATCAGTTTTGCTTGGCGCATAATCATAAAAATTTGAATAATTTCACGATTTGATTTGAATAATTGAATATGTTAGAGATTGTGTTACTTATCAATAGCCGCTCAAAAGTATAGGTTAAAATTGATTGATGTCGCTGTGGCTTTGCAAAATAAACTTGTCTCGGGTACTGACATAAAACGGCATCCGGCGACAGGGATTCGTTCCTTGAGACGTTATGGAGCTATCTTTTAACTGTTGCTGCTCCCGGATCACCCTTGGGCAAGGTGTAGCATCTGTTAGTCTCCTAATCTGGGGTTACAGGTTTGAAGTTACTAGAAGTTGTTGGCATAAACATTTCTTTTTTTCTTTTTTGTTTTGTGTGTGTGTGCATTACATTTGTTTATTTAAAAAAATACGGCGCTTGCAAGAGGTTATGCTAAGGTGCAGCGACCATGCATTTCTTTTATTTTATGAAATAATTTTTTGTTAACTGAAGCATGTTTCAACGTATATCGTTTTGTCGCTGATACCTATTTTTCGACCATTGCTTTTGTTAGCTGTTTTTGTTTGTGTTAGCTTGGTCGTGAAATGAAATAAACTACTACTACTAAAAGATGCGAGAAAAGCCTGGACTCTTCGGATTTTATTGAATCTTCTGCATTGTACGGAGGGGGGCTCCAACGCGCGCGTCTCCTTTCGGGTCTTCTTCGATACATGTTAAAAGCCTGCGCCGCTCAGATACTACTAGAAAAATCGTACGTTAATGAGGAAAAATTTCTTCCCCAAAAAATATCTGCGTACGCTACTGAGTAAAGGTAGGCCTACCATGTGGTGGTGGTCATGAGATACCATGAAGGTTTGCGCAAAAAATGAAAAATTTCACAAAAAGTTAGTGACATGGAAGATGGAATTTTTTGAATGTTCAGATTTATTTCGAGGAACACTAAACGCAAACGCAAAAATACTCGTCTGTGTTCCGGAGAGACTGCGAAATGACCGATTAAAGTCTTAAGTCGGATTTATTTCGAGGAACAAATCAGATTTATTTCGAGGAACACTAAACGCAAACGCAAAAATACTCGTCTGTGTTCCGGAGAGACTGCGAAATGACCGATTAAAGTCTTAAGTCGGATTTATTTCGAGGAACAAATCAGATTTATTTCGAGGAACACTAAACGCAAACGCAAAAATACTCGTCTGTGTTCCGGAGAGACTGCGAAATGACCGATTAAAGTCTTAAGTCAAGCTGTCACCCGGAAAGCAGCAATCCAGGGGCGATTTAAGTTAGTACCAATGTAATTACGAGCTGCGTTATAATTATATACCTGAAAGGTAAGCCAATGTAATTACGAGCTGCGTTATAATTATATACCTGAAAGGTAAGACAGCAGAAAAATCAGTAAAATGTAAAAAGTTTAAGGAAAAATTGGAACAGGATTAGTGAAGTAGTACACAATCGATACGCTTTTGATTTAGAGATGTTTTTTTTATTTTGACTCCAACATTCCTCTTTTTTTTTTGTTCGACTCTTAATTTTCCGCTAAGAAATTGTGACGTTTGACAAAAAGTGCCCAACATAACCATGTTTCTACTCTCACTTTTGATTCCGACTCAGGCAAAAACCTCCATCGTCACGAGTCTGACTGAGATTCACGAACCTTAATCAAAAAGTTGAAAAGCGAGATTTGCAGTAAGCCGCTTCCAGCGGGTCACATAAAGACGATAACAAAGAGGTTGACCTAAGCTAATACGAAAACAAACAGCTGTAAACCATAAGTAATATGAACCCTATGACATCAGGAACACGTTAGTGCACTAGGGTAACAGTAATTTTAATGTGCATGGCGTAAAACGGAGGAACAGTTTAATTTGTTTCGAAAGTACAGTGGCAACTTAAGCCAATAAAAAAATTTTCAAAAATTTGCACATACGAGGTTTTGCATTTTCGATTTGCGCATCCTGCGCTGCGCTTTTTTTGCTTACCGCAATTGTGTTTTATTGCGTTGCGCTTCAGCAGCTCCATAGAAAGTGCCAAGCACTGTAAATCCGGCCCTGCTCCGAACGCACATAAAAAGGTCAATCTTGAAATCTAATATTTCGAAAAATCTTTCATTGCTAAAAATGCTGAACTTCAAAACACTAAACTCCCAGGGGCGCCGCCACGGGGGAGCGAGAGAGGGCGACCGCCCCCCCAATGATTTTTTGACCATTTTTCCAAATCGTCTAGAACCGCAGTTTTTTTCAAGGGGTAGGGGGTTGATGCTTTTGGCAATGTAAAGTCAGTCTCTAGCTCCATCTCGTGTTCTGATATTCCTTGACATTCCTAATTTCGCTATTTGCAAACGCATGTTACAGAAACAATCACTGCTTACTGTGAAAGACAATGGTTACAATTCATATCAATGACCAGCTGTTGTATCATAAAAGCCACCTAAGATATCTCAATACTTTGTGAAATCATACCTGGCTTGACGTACTGCAATTTCACGAAGCTACTGTAACGTTTTGAGAAATTTAAAGTAGCTACGGGCAAGTGAGGGCTTTTCAGAATCAGAAATTTCTTATTCTTTATACATAGATTGATAGGCAATCCAAAGCAGAATGTAATTTACTGCTCTTCAGCAATATTTTTGTTGTTGGTTATTTCTACGCAAAACATACTCAGACGTAAGCAAAGGATAAAAAGATAGTACAGAAAAAGGAAGGCGCAACAACATGTTTAACCGTTTAAGCATGCAGATTGCAGACCCATAACCACTATCAGTGATGGACACGATAAATCTTTTTGTAGTAAAGCGATAACGATAATTTCAAAAAAACCCTAAGCGATAGGCCTACCGATAATCCATAAATCTCAATTTTTTAAAGCGATATCGGTAATCGATAAATCATTACCGATAATTTTTTTCAATAAATATTCCTGCAAATTTTCAATGTGTTTGACGATGTTTTTTTGTGAGTCAAATTGCAAAAATGTTTTGCTATATTTTTCAAAAAAAGAGAACAGTCCGCGGACTCTGCTGTGGCATTCAAAACAAAGAAAGATTTCTTTAAATTGCAACAAGACTTTATGGACACCGTGTATTTTTTCCAGCTTTTGTATCGAATGTATTTGTATTTAGTTGCATATTATTTATTTTCCTATCACAAGAAAGCGATCAATGCGCTGCACGAGCTTGCTTAGGAAAGTACAAGCTCGCTTGGGATATAAATTTGGCGAAGCACTCAGAATTAGGGTCAAAAATTTAAATAAAATCTGCCGGAAAATTATTCGAAAAGCACTAAAACAGCCATTCGCAGCATGCAAATTTTCCAAAATTTTCCGGATGAGCATGCCCCGGACCCCCCTAAAGCTTTTCTGGTTTCTCAATCAGCTTCAAATTTGTTGTGCCGAAAAAAAAGTTCGCCTGAAAAAAATGTGAAAATTATGCTCCCCCCCTTTTTTAATTTTTACTGATCTTAGGGTAAGCTAGCTACTGTAATTCTAATTTGATATTTTGATGTTTCGCTGTTATTTGCCCTGAAGTTTCTATTAAAATTGGAGAAAATTTAACTGTAACATCATAATAGAGCTCTAAGAGCATTGTATACTTAAGGTACCAGGAAATCTGTAAGTTTTTGCAATTTTGTTCATTTTTGTCGCAAAGTTGCAAAAGTTAGAACGTTGGTTTGATAAAAAATTTAGAAATAAAAAAAATTATAGTGAGAAGTGTAAAGAACCTGTCCTCGTTTTGCGCAGTGAAAATATGGTAAACCTAGTCTATCGTCTTCTTCATGTTTTCGTGTAGCTCTGCAAAAATCACAAGTTATGACGTCATTTCGCCCCCCCAATGTTTTTTCCTGGCGGCGCCACTGTAAACTCCGTTAATAACATTTATGACATGAAGTTGTAACTAGCGAGCGGGATTAATATATAATTTTGTTGAGCCGCCGGAATGTCGTAAATCTACATTTACTGCGTGGCCGAGTGGTTCGGAGCGTCGTTTTTACGACGGCCATTATCGCAAAATTGATAGTTCAACTCCTACCCAAGCCTCGTTGTTGAATCCTTGGATAACATGCTTCACAACAATTATCTCTGCTTGCAGGAATCTAACAAGCAGCAAATTGAAGAAGTTAGAAGCAAAATTCAAGGGGAAAACTCGGAAACAAGGGTAATTCCTAAGCGAGTCTGGAATCGTTCTATGCATAGCGCCTCCGTCGCTTTCTCGTGACAAGAGGATAAAAATGAAAAAATCAGAAATCAAATCATTGCGAATGCGTTGGCTACAATTGCCTGAATCCACAGAATTTACAGCAAGGCTCAAATTGTTCTGGTGGAGTGCTCAATAATTGAAAATAGGTAGAGCTTGTATTACAGGGTTGCCACAGGAATCGCAAAATTTAATTCCAGGACTTTTTTTAAGTCATTTTTCAGGACTTTTTGAAGGGAAGTCCCTTCTTTCGCCTCTTGCAAGTCACTGGGTAAGTAGTTTCACTATTCTGTTCCGGCAAAGCACGGGTAAAACTTTCTAATACTGCCAACAAAATTCAAGGACTTTCCAGGACTAACAAAATTCAAGGACTTTCCAGGACAGCAAAAAAAACCCAGGACTTTTCCAGGATGTGGCAACCCTGGTATTATAAAATCGGAAACCACTACAGCCTGTTTCACCGACGTCGGCTCTTCAAGTGTCATCTTATTCAAACAAAACGAGATTGAAAAGAGATGAAGTCGAGATGTCCAGGTAAAGCAATGCAAAAAAGTCTTTACAGTCTGGAATGAGTTTAGCCTGGATTGGCTGTGCGTAGCAAAGCTGACGAGACTTTTGTTATAGTCGAAACATTAATTTGTCCCTTGCAAATTTCTCATCTAACTCATAATTGATGACAGAAATGGATGGTTCAATTCCCACCTGTATGGGGGAGTACCATTTTCCATTCCATTAAAAGACTGTACTCTTATTGTTGGACCTATTCTTACCCTGACACATTGGGCTTTGTTGTTGGCTGACTTTGCAGGTGCCTATCGAAAAAGTATGGGATAGAAGAATTCTATTTGACTTACATATCCTTCTTTGTATCATCTTGCTGGATCCTGTAACTGTACGTGCAGTTCGATAAACGTACCGGGATATTGATGTTTAAACCACCGATAAGCGCTGACGTTCACTATGTTTTCTGGGCTGCATGCGCAGGCACAGTGCCTGCCTTGTCCCCCGCTTTTTCACGGGCGAACGGGTTGGGCAGAGAGGTTTTTTGAAGGCTTTGGTAACTGGTATAGTTACAAACCTTAAACAAAAAATTCCTTCTCAGATTACCGGGAAAATGTTTAAACCAACCGGTCATTTCTATTCTTGTCGATTGTTTACAGGGAATCTGTGACATCATAATCGAGCATGTACTAATTTCTTGAAGGTTTTATTTCAAATGTTCTACCGTGAGCAGAACGAGTAGAGGCTTAGATTTGGGGTGTGTAGTTGTTTTCAAGGTTAGAATTTTTTTTTTTTTCAGGAAGGTGGGAGGTTGCTATGCTGCACTGATGAGACAGACCATAATAAGGTCGAAACGCGTCTGCAGCTGCAAATGAGTGGGTTGCCATGGGAGCTTCTAGTGATGTGGGCTAGTTAGGCTACCGGTAACTTAGTTTGGGGTTAGTAGTTATAGGTTCTTTCATTGGGTATCGTTGTTTGGGGCCAGTCGCCTGATAAAAATAGAGCACAACCTAGAAAAGAGATGAAGTCGAAAGTCTTTACAGTCTGGAATGGTTGTGCGCAGCAAGGCTGACGAGACTTTTGTTATAGTCGAATACGATATTGGCATTATATAGTATTCTAAATCCCTCATACATGATAAATTAACGCTACACGAAAATCAAACAAGGCTTTCAAAAGGTTTATTACAAAAAAATTAATACAGTGGAAATCCGGTTTATAGACGACCAATAACACATGGGTTGACCATTAATACAAGTTCTACAACACAGACTGGGTTGCTGATTTTAAGGGATCTAAAACGACCCACCAAAAGAAGACTGAGCAAGCTAGCAAAATTAAAATGGTAGCACTAGCAGAGATTTAGCAACAAAATTCTTAATTATGAATCCCAACATTTAGCTGAGGATCGAAAAAGCCTAATGAAGCAAAACAATTTTTGGTGAAATCATTGAGTGACCATTTAAGCAAGGCGAACATATCTGACATTAGATAAGAATTCTAATCGGTGAGCTCGAAACTTAAACCGAGTCCCGCTAACAGTTCGGATTGGAAGTTGATTTGAGTTTTATGGCAAGACGAAAGTTCTCTTCTACTCAACAACCGGGTAGCCCTAATACACGTGAATAGAAAATAGCATTTGCTTGATATAATTTTTTTCACGACAAGAACAGGACTGCTTCATGAAGAAATAATATGAACTTCAATACGATTAAAATGTTTACATGATTTGAATCTTCAGCAGCAACCAGCATTGCAAACACATGGTAAGAAAGATAGCACAATAAAGCAAAGAAGGAATGACCTGGCTCACATTGATAAGCGAATTGGCTTCATGTTTTCAAGCAGAAACTTTCAGGGTTCCACCGATTGGGTCGCGGAATATTTGGATAAGGAAACCTGGGCTATTGCTCGCCGTGAATGTGAAGCAGGTATAAATGGCAGGTTAATATTATAGTCGCAAGATGGTTGAACATGTTCCGCAGCACTGCCATCTCCACTGTGCAAATTTGCATAATCCTTTCCTCGATCGAATCCAGAAGCATCCTCGTGACGCTGCGAAGGAGGAGCAGATTGAAATAAAGTAAGAATAGAAAACACCTTATTAGTACACTGAAGCGCATAGCATCTACAATCATGTGCTTTTCAAACTTGTATAAGTCGCGTTGTTCACGTCATCAGCAGGACCACTGTCACTGGATTCATTAATGACGTCATCAGGAAGGGCTACATCATCATTTGTCTCATTCATGACGTGATCGGAAAGAGCTACTTCAGCATTTGTCTCATTCATGATGTCATTCGGAACTGCATCGTTATTGCCTTCTGCAATAACGTCATCGGGAGAGGTCATGTCACTGCTGATGTCATCACTTTCATCTTCATCACTTGAGAATAAGAACGCGTCATCTTCATATTCGTCGTTGTAATCGTAATCTTCATCCTCGTACTCGTAGAGAAATTGGGAGCAAGTCTTGCAGCATTTTTTGCGGAAGAATTGCATCGTGCAAAAGCCGAAGCGCAAGAAGATGGAGCATTGAGTCTGACCGACACTAGACGTGGATGCCAATTCTATGAGGACAAGCAAGCGAGTACATGCGGATTAGAGGCGACAACATGCAAAATAAAAACAAAAACAATAAGTTCGCTTTCATCCGCTCATGCTAGTTGCACGAAAGTCTGCAACCATTCACACATCAATCACCCACATCGGCTCTCAATCAATTTTAAGTATAATCGCCAAACTCTAACGTTTTACGAATTTCAATCGGCTGTTTAAGTTTTCACTTCTTGGAGTTACGATGCAAGAGAAATGGTTGAAGTTGTCCAACCTTGACATACAAAAACACAATCAATCACCACAACACCAAGTTAGCCAAAACACCAAAAATACACATGCTGCATTGCTATTCCTTTTCAATAAGCTTTCATAGCGAGAATTTTTAAATTTAGAAGAATGTTTGAATGGAGTGTAGCTAGAAGTCACAAAACTGCAGCAATATTGAAACTACAATTTGTCCGAGAAAAAGGTTGCGGCGACGAGCAAGCTCCAACAAAAAGTGCAAAACTGCGAATTTTTATCAAAATCCGGCTATTTGCCTTACCGTCTGTACATTGCTCCCTGCATAATCCTCCCTGCAAGTCCCTATCATCAGCGCAGCGAGTACAATCTGTTTTGTTTGGTCCGATGCAAGTCTTACACGTTGAATGGCATCTACAACATACGTCACATTAACAATACTAAACACGAAACATATACCACAACCTGGAACACTGCTGACATAATCTCATTGTAAGAGTCTCACACGTAAAGCAGACCAACAGAGGTAACCGAAGTCGAAAGTACATTATTACGAAGTCCAAACATCAATTTGTAACAAAGCAAGAAGAAAGGGTTTTTAAAAGCAGATTTTCTAGACAAGAGGAAAGAGTTATTCTAGAGCTAGTCTTCAATGAAAAGAAATTTATCAGAACATGATGACCTCTTCCAGGAAAGCAATGTGTTGTATGGAGTTTTTGTTGTTCAACACTATATAAATACGCTCAGGGATCAATGCGACGCAACATGATTTTAACACTTTTGACCTACAACATATCACGCAATGCGGTAGTGCCTACTTACTCCTTGCAGATATTTCTTTGAGGTAAGAGGTAATGTCGTTTGGGACAGGAGATGACACATCGTTGTCGATATCTAACATATCCATCTGCACATTCATGACATCTGTTGGGAGAGCGACTGCAGCTGATGCATGAAGAATGGCAGGGCTGACATCCACGGGTCAGCGACACGTAGTAAGTTCCAACTGCGCACTCCGGACGACAAGTGTTGCCGTCATATCTACAAAATAACGTCGCTGAAGATAAATGCGACTATCGCGTTCGTGGAATGACGGGCTGATGGTATTTTTGAATTTTGATTGCACCCATACAACCTCAACATTCTCTTATCATCTCTATCAATGCAGGATATTGGCGCTTATCATCGGTGTCAGTCCCGTAGTTTCAAGGATGACTGAAAGTATAGACTTATTGGCACACGGCACAGTTGGGAGTTTGTTAGCAATTTTATTACAAACAATACAGTCAAGATACATCTAAAAATACTTGGACGAACGTTTCGGCTCACATCTGGTGCCATTGTCAACGCTAAAAGCTCAGGTTATGTGCATCATGGCACCAACATAACGTAAGCTTTAACGTTGACAATGGCATCAGAAGTGAGTCGAAACGTTCGCCCAAGTATTCATAGCTATATAGATCTTCTTCATCACCAGAGTACAAATTTTGAAATATATTTAGTTAACCACAAATAGACGATAAAATTTAGACTGATTACGTACCAGATTATATCAACGCACCGAGGCATGTGAGAGTTACAGCGGAAATAAGTTACTGTAGTTAGCTAGTTGCATGTTTATCCTTCTATCACGAGAAAGCGATCAATGCGCTATAACTAGTTCGCTTAAGAGTTCCTGGCCGCCTGTCTACCACATTAAGATGGGGAAATCCCGCTAAGTGCCTTTCCCAACGGCACAACAAGTAAACTTGACGGCTTGCTTTCCACCTTGTCCTTTTGATGTTGAGTGTGAATACCAATTTTAAAGTGATTGGTTTGACCTGACTCGAAATCAAACCAGAGTGTGCAGCTCCACAGGCGGACGCTCTCACCCCTCGGCCATCTGAGCTGTACGAATTCTCGCGAACCCGATTAGCTTTCACTGATCAGAGGTCAAACGCTTTCACACAAGCTTTACATTACAGCATTATCACTAAAGAGAAAGGCGTTTGACTTTTGATCGGTGAAAGCGAACTGGGTCGACGAGAATTGCCGCTGCAACTCTTGCACGCCTCAATGCGCAAATAAAACCTAAGTAGTAAGTACGTGATCAGCTTAAATTTTGAAAGCCTATTGTTGATAACTAAATTCATTTAACAATTTCTAGTGTCAGTTTTGACATCGTTTCATAGCCGAGAGTTAAGGGTATGAAAAATGATATTCGCGGCCTTACCGTTAGACCCTTGGGCTAAAAGTGCAGAGGGTGAATGTGTCACGTGACTTACCCAACAGCGATTAATCATTGTTTGTTGTCGTAATGAGCCAAATCGCAATTCAAGCTCAGATCTGAAAGCCAATAACGGCATCATAACAATTGGGCAGCTCCAAAACAATGCTTTCCTTGCAACAGAAGTGGTGTGAAGCGATGTGTATACAATAAGAAAGTATTCTTTTGCTAATTTGAACTACGCCGTGCAGAGGGAAAAAGGTAGCCAAAGATGAAGAGTTGAGTTGGAATGTAGGCCACATAATTGCAGCGAAAAGGCTACTGTTGCGCATAAACACATCGAACACGCCGAACTGTCGCTGCTAATGACGCACGACCGTTACGCAAGCAATATAGCATCAAGTCGTCGAAAAATAACAGGGAGTTATCGGAATTCAAGGTCATGCCCAGCAGATAAACCCATACAACTATCACATACAAGCTTTCAAAAATCTTGATAACACTGACAGAATGGTTAAAGATTAACATGCGCAAAAACATCAAGCAGCCACGTAGCTGATGGATTGACAGCTTACCTTTGGAAATAGCTACCATGGTTTTTGAAGCGCAATACTTTAACCAGGGGTGGGTCAAAAGTCTTCAAAGTTGTCTCTTTTCGCAGTTAACTACAAGCTACTACCAATTCATACTATGATGAAATTTCAATCATGCAGATAAAGCAGTGTTTATACGCAGAAGCGCAATTTTTGACTACATCGTGATAGTGAACATTTGCCATTAGTTTAGCTTAGGTATAAATCAAGGGTGGGGAACGTGCGGCCCGCCTAAGTTTTGAATGTGGCCCGCGTCAGAACTTTGTTAAGTGTACAACAAACTGGTAGAATAGAAAACGTTAAGATTTCTAAAAACTGTATCACATTCAACTACATGCTGTTTTCGTAGCATAAAAAACGCGCTAAAGTCTCTGATTTTTGCGGTAAAAAACAACTCAGCATAAACGCTTTATAAATTTGCGACGTAATATTGTGTATTTTTCAGACAAAACTTTCAAATTGAGAGTGAATGTGGCCCGCAGAAAGTATCATGCAATCAATGCGGCCCGCTATGCTTTGCCGGTTCCCCACCCCTGGTGTAAATAAGGACACATGGCATTTTCTGAATTTCTAAAATCCAAAAACCTAAATGGTCTTTGATAGGAACCATAAAATTGACAAAATACAGATGCAGAGTTCTATTTACGTTAGGGGTGGGCAAACGTTTCACACGAAGGGCCACATTTGAAAAAATTTGAAACCGAGGGCCGCACGGATTGGAAAAGCAAAAAAAAGTCCTCGCCCTCATATGTTCTGTTTTCTACTGTATTTTTTTTTAGTTGCATATTCATCCTTCTATCACGAGAAAGCGATCACAGCGCTATAACGAGCTCGCTTAGGAGTTGCCAACCACCTGTCTACCACACATAGATGGGGGAATCCCGTTAACAGGGATGGCTTGGTAAAATTCGAACTAGGGGGCCCTCTGTATAATGCAAAAAATCTATTACTATATTCCAGATGTTTTTAGACTTTTTCAGTCACGCTCCCTTTGGCGTTAGTTACTTTTGCCCACGCCCTATCACAGAGCGGTATGACGACTATTGCCCCTCCCCCCAAAAAGCTCCAGATGGGGCCCTTCGATATTTACAAGCATTTGGGCAGTTTCGCGCTTTTTCGACTCGATTACTAACTTTCCTCATTAGCTGCATTATTTTAAGGGACGTATCCGGGAATTTCCTCAGGATTGGCGCCCCAAACTTTTGTATACGCAGTTTCTTTCGGCGTGTGGCAAAATCAGAGCAATTTGAAGCTGAATAAAAATCAATGACGACTCTAGGGAGGTACAGAGGCATGCTCCCCCGGAAAATTTTTGAAAATTTAATTGTAATTTACGTCATGTTGATGGAATTGCAATTACAGTGCTTTTTAAACAACTTTTTGACGAACATTTCTGTAAAATTTATTGCCTCTAATTCTGAGTCTAATACAACAATATTGTGGGGCCCCTACAAATGCCCCCCCCAACCGGAGGAACCGAACTTCGGAGATGCCTCGATACGGCATTGCCCACCACGCTACAAAAAACTTGCAGAAAATATAGGATAACAATTTATTTGCAATGCTCAATCGACTTAATGGGAAGAATGCAGCTGTTTTGGGGAAACATATTTTAATGTTTGACGAAAAAAGATTTAAAAGTATATGTTCAATTATTAAGTTACTGGTATGCTATTGCTCAGTGCTCACGCTTCTCTTGCAAACCTTTTATGCCTCCCAGATTAAGAACCTCTGCTCGAAAGTCTAAACGTTCACAAGGACTTGGCCGATTTTAAAAGCCCCCCTGGGCCCCCCTTACAAACAGTTTTTTTAGAACTAAGGAGGCCGAGCCCCCCACCAAGGCAACCCTGCCCGTTAAGTGCCTTTCCCAACGGCACAACAAGTAAACTTGCCGGCTTGTTCTCCACACTGTCCCTTTAATGCTGAGCGTCAAGCAGGGAAGCTGTGAATGTCAATTTTACAGTCATTGGTTTGACCCGACTTGGAATCAAACCCGAGTCTATTCGTCTAGAGGCGGACGCTCTTACCACTCGGCCATCTGAGCTGCATTGATGGCTCAGATGGCCGAGTGGTAAGTAAAAAAAAAAGAGTATAAAAAGAGCAAAAAAGGAAATGATCTTGATTCACGGTAGAAGTTTATATTTCTGTAAGTGCCCGCGGGCCGCATGAAACGGTCTCGCGGGCCGTAGTTTGCCAAGCCCTGATTTAGGGGATTAAAACTTAATTTGATTGTACTTCGCACACACATTGTGCCTTCGCTATAAATAAAAAAATAATATTGGACTCCATCAATTTGTGTATTACTTTCTTTCGACTAATTTTTCCAGGCGTGATATATCCAATCACATAAATTTGAACTGATTTCACAAACCATATTAAATTGTGAACATTTCATGCTAATTCGCGTTTATTTAATAGGTTACAGCGATTTCAACCATTGATAGGAATGAATCCATCGGTTGGAGAAAAACAGCGATAATATTCCCATTTCCCAATATGGCAGAATTATACGGCAGAAGCAAAAGGCATTGTTTTTTATTGGGTTTTTTTTTCATGCAAAGAGTTGTACCAATAAAAAAAAATGCTTAAAGACAGGGTTAGGAGGCAAAAAATATGCAAAAATTGGCAGCTGAAATGGGTTTTAATTTACCGAGTAGCGTTGGTCCGATCGCCGAATTGGTTTTGATTAAGCAGTTATCTTAAAAATAAAGTCCGAAGAATGCAGGCTTGAGATCGGTCAATTTATTTGTGACGTATTTGGGTGGCAGATTTGCCCGTTGAGCAATTCGATCAGCCAGCTCTAGTCTAGTAGTGGGGTAGTTACTGCGTGGTATTTACTGGAAAATGGTGCAAGCCTAGTAAAAAATAGTAAACTCTTCTATTTAGACAGAGGAGGTACAATTACTTTGTCCACAAACTCAATTTTCGTGGGCTCTAGGCCTGTCATAATCACTTTTTTAATGGTATTGAAAAAGGTGGAGCCGATGCAAATCTATATATATGAATATATATTTATTATTTAAATATATATGCTCTGACTTTGGTCATTGAGCCCTTTTGTTACTGGAAGCGACCATTTCCCGTAAATGTATTATATGAAATATATATTTCAAAATGCTTTAAGCTTCAAGCATTTAAACATTAAATATATGAAATATAAATACATAATACGGTAGGCCTTGAAAACGCTGCAAGCCCGGTGGCTGAGTTGTTAGGGAGATAAACTCTCAATTACAAGGTCCTGGGTTCAAACCCGAGTCTGCTCGATGAGCGGCCAAACCCCGAAACCAGTCTTAGAATCGGTTGTTACAGCGTTTATTTAGTACGTCTTCTGACCTTCTATAACGTCTATTTATATTTTATATATACAGAATTACATCGGCTCCACATGATTCAATACCAGTAAAACCAGGCCTGCCATTGCCGACTAGGCTAACTGCTCAAAGCTAAAGCCTGCAGCTGGGGGCTTGGGTATGAAGAGCTAAAATTGCTTGGAAACGCTGTTAGCTTTCAATCCTAAGATCCTGACTTCGAATCTGAGTCTACCTGACGTCGTGGTCAAACCGAGAAGTCCGTCGTAGAACGTTACAGCGTCTATTTATTGTTTATTTAGTTACGGTCTTCCGGCCTACCATAATATCTATTTATATTTCACTTTTTTTAACTATGACATCAAGAAATTAATTATGATGAAGAAACTAAAACCAAGAACCGTGAGCCTACATCCTACTAAAATTGGACAGGGTAAGTATGGATTCTGTCGAATACTAAGTAGAGGCTTGGCAGATAGGCCTATGGGTCCGTGCTAGGTGCTCATATCATGCTACCCGATTGGCGTAGTGCCTGACAACTAGTCAGTCAGCAAGCAGGACAGGTGTGTTATGATTTATGATTGTTTTCTTCATTAGGCATACGACCTATGACTTATTTGGGAAGATTGACCACAGACAGCCAAATTTGACTTTCACTTCTCTAATTCTCCAATATGCGCTAATACACCTTTGTCTTCTAATGCACAGGGTATATTGTATTTTTACCTATCGTAGGTGGCATAGAAAGAAAACTGTTAGTTAGTTAGTTACAATAGTTACTGACAAAATGGTTCATTCTTGTATGGCACCTGGTTGCGGTAAACACGTATCGGTAAACACACCTTCATTTTTAACAGCTCAGATGGCCGAGTGGTAAGAGCGTCCGCCTCGGGAGCTGTAGACTTAGGTTTGATTCCGAGTCGGGTCAAACCAATAACCTTAAAATTGGTATCCACAGCTTCCCTGCTTGACGCTCAGCATTAAAGGGACAGTGTGGAGAACAAGCCGGCGAGTTTACTTGTGGTGCCAATGGGAAAGTCACTTAGCGGGACTCTCCCATTTCGGTGTGGTAGACAGATGGCCGGCAACTTCTAAACGAGCTCGTTACAGCGCGTTGATCGCTTTTTCGTGATGGAGGATAAATGAGCAACATAATATACTAATAATATATCTTTGCGCATGGCTTATGATGGCCAGCATCTAGCAGCTGCCACCCAATGACGTCATAGTCTCTCTCACGCCACCTACCACTATTTTTTAAAATTGTAATTGCTGCTTTGGCAAAATCTTTTGGTCACACTAAAGTTGGGAAAATGTTTTTTGTGACCTCATACAGGGTGACCCCAAAAAAACGGGCCCCGTGTATTTAGAATAATTAGAATTGGGGCCCGTTTTTTTTGGGTCACCCTGTACTTTTTTTAAAGTTTATTTGTTGCCACCGAACTTCCCCTTTGAGGTCGCACTAAATTCATACAAGGAAAATCATGTATTTTATAGATGGTTTGCATTTGATAAAAGGAAAATCATGTATATAATTTATTTGATAACTGGCTTTCCGTGTATTTAGTTCGACCTTAAGAAATTGTTTAGAAGTCGTGCAAAATTACGTCACTGCAGTAAGCACAAGAAAAAAATAGAATACACACTGACATGAACACGATAAAATTATGCAATATCCGTGATTTACTTAGCTTTTGCAATGAATCTTTTGTGACATAATTCTATTTATTTGTAATAACAATTCATCACTGAAATGCTACGCATAAAAAGTTCTGTGGCGTGAGAGACGATATGACGTCACTCAGACAATTTCTGCGTAGTTATTATGTTTTTGCATCAATGTACTAATCAACTTCATATTTTTTCATAGATCGATTCCATCAAATGCCACCCGTGAAGTTGATAACCGTATTGCTGACTTATTTTAACATTGCACAAGTTGTGAAAGCAAACCGCTTTTTCAATAAACAACACAGAAATATATCAATTGGTAACTTTCAACACTGAAACTTTTACGTTATCAACGGCTTTGCTGCCTTTATAAATCGCCTTTGCTACCAAAATTTAGCAGTTTTACAAGTTTCTCTCAGACAATACCTAATTTGTACGACAGGTGACAGACTGCGCTAAAGTATTCCCGTCACTTCGTAATCCATATTAATCGCACCGATTCATACCTTCCGTGTATTTTACGATTAAAAAAAATCTTCGTTATACTCGCCGGGGTATTACGCCGAACCGTGTAACGAGTGGCATCTCATCAGCTGAGCGTCTTAAGAAACGTGGCAAAGGTGGCCGGTGACGAGCCTGTCCGATTTGACCGGACCGGAAATCAAACCCACACCTCCACCACCAATATTGTTCATCATTATTTTTCATTAATAACGAAATAATTAAAATACCAATCAGATTTGCGCTAGATTGGAAGGTTTCGACTCAAAATTAAACGCCGCGTCATTTCAATCTAATTTAAATTTGGTATTCAATGTTCACAGTTTCACGTTTAACACGCGGAAAAGATAGACAGACTTCAGGGGCCACTAAGTGGGTTCCCCGTCACTGAGTAGCAGATAATTATAAGTAACTGAACCCCGGTTGGCGACCACCCCTTTATCAGGACCATTTCATTGCGGTCCCAAATAATTTACTATGGTAATGCATTGCATTCTGTTTCAATAACGCGACCACCCCGGTTTCCAGACCAGGACCGCCAAATTTTGGTCAAAATCTGCAAATTTAACTCCGCTAAAACGACCACACGTGTTCAAATAATTTACTTTTGTGACCAAAACAATAAGATTAGATGAGCGCGTGCACACACACAAAGAAAATGCAATTGCGAAATGAATGACCATGGGGCAAACAGAACTGAATCTTATAAGATAAACTTCAATACTAACAGTTGTTTAAATTCATTTTGCAGTATTGGATAAAAATAATGGCACTGAGTAAAAAGAAACCGAGAGAACTTTCAATCAAACGCATTTAATCACAATTATTAAAAAAAGTCGCGAAAAATCCATTCGTGACTTTTTTTAATAATTGTGATTAAATGCATGCATATTGATATTTTTTCTTCATAAAATAAAAACCGAATTTCGTTTTCAAATTGTGCGTACTTATATGTACGAAGTAGCATTTAAATATACAACCCCAATTCCAATTGCTACAAACAGAATGCTTCAAAGCAAAATTCGCTAACACGACCACCCCGCTAACACGACCGCTCGATGACGGTCCCATGGGTGGTCAGGTTAGCGGGGTTTCACTGTAGAGTAAGCACAATGCCAACAGCAGTAGCGTATTTAGAGTAGCGACGTGCCATGCCCCCCTCACCTTTTGACTTTGCTTTTTAGTAAAAACGAACAAATGTAATTAAGTGATTGAAATATGGCAGACTCTTTTGATGGCTTTTGTGTTTATGCCCTCCCCTTCCTTTTAAAATTTCTCGTTCCGCCACTTGCTGCCAGCGTTCCACCATCGCTGCAGCGTTCATTGTAGCTGCAACTAGATGCTAAGTTGAGGATATGGGCTCTGCCAACTCGTAGTCACATGAGTATAAAAGAATAATGGTATGGCCTATTCAGCAGAAAATGTTGCTATTGTCAAGTTGCCTCAATTTTCAATCTGTTTAACATCTTTTGTTTTGTCAGCCTTGCTACGCAGTCAACCTAGGCTAGATTTATTCCAGACTGTAAGAACTCACTTTGCTACATTGCTCATTCTAAACCTCTCAACTTCATTTCTTTTCTGGGTCATTCCCTCCAACTACCAAGCGACCAGCCATAAACAAAAACGCCCAGTGAAAACGCCTATGGAAGTTCTAATCCACAATTAAGTTACCAATAGCTTAACTGTCAGCGACACGGCCTAGCGGTAACGCGCGCAGGTGACATATGTAACGGGTGGCTGCTGACTCGAAGAGCGCAAGCTCACTTCGCAGTCTCCCTCAATTACTGTTGAATTTTCAGTTCAATATAATTTGAAAATAACCTCAGTTATATTTAACTACATCACTGCAGGCCCCCAGGGAAGTACGTTCATTTGCAGCTGCAGTAAACAAGACAACCCAGACAAAATGAAGTTGAGAGGTTTGGGATGAGCAATGTAACAAAGTGAGTTCTTACAGTCTGGCATGAGTCTAGCTCGGATTGGTTGCGCGTACAAAAGCTGACGAAATTTTTCCTGCAGTTTCTTGCCATAAGCCACCGACAGACGCATAATAACAAGATGACAACTACTTACATGTAGGAACTTCTGCATGATGTGCATCGGCTGCTGCGGTTCTGACATGTTAAACAAATATCGTCGCATATTCTGCAAGTTTGTGTCGCTAAAAATACAAATGTATCCGTCACTGTCACGTCAGATATCTTCATACTTATCAATCTTCAAAGGCAGGAACTTGATCATTACGCTTCATTATTTGAAGGTTTCATTTTGACATCCCCCTAAACTCAGAACTTTAACGAACAACTAGAAGCAGCAGTTCGTTCTTTTTGAATTTAAAAATCGATAAATTCATTTTGTTTTAACCTTGCATGTGCTTAATTTTAACTTTCATCACCGTTGTGCAGCAAATCTAGCGCCTAGCTCTATATAAACTATGTGAACGTGTCTTTTATGCAGCGTCGGTTACCGGTATCGCTTTGGCCAACTTTTAGCCTTAATTTTATACCCTGGCTAATCCATCAAACAGTTTGCCTCCCCACATGATCATTAATCTCTCGTAATTTCCAATCATATCGCACAAACATCATAGAGCGCAGGAGAAACAAACAGCTTCCTCACTATTTTAAGGGAATGGCAGTACTTATCATTTGATGACATCATAATGATTTGTAAATCACAAGCACGCAGCGGTGGAAAATTTTCTCTGCAAAATTAACTTAATCTGCTATCAATTTAATACAAGTTATTTCAATAGTAATCCAGTTTATAGCCTCCTTTACATAAATGACAATAAAAACTGTAAATCGCAAATTTAAACTTTACTGTAACATTAAGGATGAAAGTAATGCTTTAATTAAAGCATCTCATGAATTGCGAAAGATTTCGCCGACAACCAGTGTGTTTTCGTCTTGCATCGTTCGTATGAAGTGCCGTGAGTGCGCCGTAAAAAGGAACGCTGCGATGTTTCATGATCATAAAAACATGAACTTCTCGTTGTGTTTACTTAAAATAACCCAGGGTAAAGTCAACCTCGTTCGTGCTAAATTGTTTAAAAAGTGATTGCCCTGAAACATACCACCGATCGTCACTGGTAACGAACTAAGTAAAGAGATAATTAGTGTATTTCAATTAATCGTTAGCAAAACTATAAAGAGCTATACCACAAAAATTGTAGTGCCACGAAAGATACGCACCGTGAGTGATAGCACTCCTAACGTAAGTCCCTGATTTACAAGATAGAACTACTTAAGCTTCCATAAAGCTAACTTACTATTAACTGATGAACGGCAAACAAAAGTACAGTCACTACCCGATTTACGAACATTCGTACACACGAACATCACCATTCGTCAGTTTACACAGTCTTTTGCAAGATTCTAATCCATAATAATGCACTGCAGCTTGTACACTAACCAACACTCATACATATTTTATTTTAAGCTATCCAAAACCCCTGACCCAAAACCTTAATCCTCAAAAAGGTTCCAGTATTTAAGTATAGAACCGTAAGATGGCATAGTAGACGTATTTTACCTTCATAACAAATAGCAACGACTTACGAACAAATTCGAGTAACGAACATATTCTTGAAACGCAACTCGTTCGTAAGCCGGGGAGAGACCGTAATTCAGCTATAACCTATCCAAGTCTTTGCAATCTGCTTCACGACGCCAAATTCAAAAAAATCAGATCTTGATTACACTCGCGGTATTACGCCGAAAAAAGGAACGAGTGGCGGGGTCCATCTCCGCGGATTAGCGCCTGGGCAACGCAGCTCCGAAGAAACATCGCAGCGGTGGCGAGCCGTTGGCGACACTGGGTCCGATTTGACCGGACAGGAATGGAACCCCAGACCTCCCGCACCGATAACTATTAACCACTACGTCAAACGACTGGCTATGACGCAAAATAACTTTAAAGAGTAAAAAATTCGACATAGGTTCAAGTTTGCAGCCTGGAACAAAAAAAAAAGGCAGTTTTATAAGAATTCAACGGATTCTTTTGGCTTACAAACATCAATCCACAAAATCATAAGAAATTTTGCTCGTTTAGAAAGTGCATTTGCACGCAGGCTCGTCGTGCTCAGAGCCACTACTTACGAAAGGTGAGGGAATGATAAGATATGGATTCTAAAATTGCGGACAAAAATGGTCGCAGTGTATCACGAACTTTAAACAATAGCGCCATCAGCTGCCCTGCTTAGCGATCACCATAAAATCGAGAAGGAGCGAACAAATGTTAGTTCATTTAATCTATGTTGCGCTTGCGCTGCATACTACTCAATAATAATAAATCAGCGCCTCTGCGACGTTGCTTCGGAGCTGTGTTGTCCAGACGCTAAACCGCGGAGATGAACCTCCTAATATGCTTCGGCGTAGTACCTCGAGCATAATGAACGATTTGATTTTGCTTGAAAATGATTTTAGGAAATAGTTTGAAAAGTAGCGTACGTTTAAGGGTACAGTTGCGCGTAAACGAAATTGATTGCAAAAATATTTGTGCGCTATCGACAGTCAAATGAAACAAGAATTCAACTCAAAATTGCTCACTTGCTTCCAGGTAGAACCCTTGGTTGCAAATCTTCACACAAGCACCCTCGTTTATAGTATAACCATGGTAACATGACGTACAGTTAAGAGGACCAGCGTCATTACAAGTGCTGCAACTCCTCCAACAAGGCTGAAAAAAATAGTTAGATAATAACAAGAAAACAAGCAAATACAGCCTGATGTCAACGCTTGTCTAGAAAATGGTAGCACTAAACCGGTTGCAGTCGAATCCGGTTAATCGCATAAAGATTATAAATCCCAAACCACAAAGGCAACCGTTTGTCAAGAAATAATTTGTTTAATCGCATGACAGTTTATTGCATGATCCGCCCAGCTGAACAGAATTGAACGGCATTCTATTCAATTAAGCGGATTATGCAATAGACTTCAGCGACATAAGTACGACTTTCTGAGCGAAAACAATTATTCCAATGTGCAAATGAACTCGCTGATCGCCTAAGTCATAAAAAAACTAAAACCGCCACAGATTAGAGATAAAAACAACGCAGCGTGTGATGGAATAAATGTGCAAACCTTCAGTTTCGTACTGCCTTGATTACACGGCTGATGATGACAGACGAATCTATATCATCGAAACGTCCAGTTTCAACAATTACTGTGACCTTAAATAATTTAGTTGCTGAACCCAATTATTTAAAATAACTTATCCTTCAGTCTTTTACGTCCTTCACCTTTAATTAGGAATCAAGCAAACGGGATATGATCGCAAACAAATTTTGTTCATTTTAGAGCCAATAACACTTGAACATTTGCTATTAAAACAAACAGTTCTTGTGGTGATGGTTTGAAAACTGAACTAATAAGCTCTCAAAAAGAGACTATCAGACCAAAATTCAATTTCATATTTCTGACGTTTTGCTGGTCAGAACAACCAGCTTCTTCAGAGACATCCCACAAAATAACTGTAATTTTTTCATTGCTGGCCATTTTAACGCATTATTTTTTCATTTGTCTATTCTTCAGTAACCGCATACCTTGTTATTTTAACGTACTGGTAATATTCTTCTTTATTTGATAATAATGTGCTCATTAGATATAATTTTGGATATGAATTTTTACTAATCATTCTACTGTTTTGTGGGATCATTTCGAGTGTCTCTGAAGAAGCTGGTTGTTCTGATCAGCGAAACGTCAAAAATATTACATTGAATTTTGGTCTGATAGTCTCTTTTTGAGAGTTTATTAGTTCAGTTTTCAAGTCTACATCAGAAGAACTGTTGTCGTTAACATCAAATATGCCTCGTTTACAACTACATTACATAATTGCAACATTTGAATATTTTCGTGACGTTACGATTTATATTAAAACCATGATCAATCTTATTCAAATAGAAACTATTGAACGAGATTGAACAAGAATACGATAGTAGAAACGTCTCAAAAATATTCAAATGTTGCAAATATTAGTGTCTCTTATTTAAGGAAATTCCAAACATCTGATCGAATTTTTTCAACAAAGCTAATTGAGCAAATTCGATCTGATATTTCATTCACGACCGTCGTTAAAATGAATGCATGGTTCACATCGGCCTCGTTAATTGATCAACATCTACTCATCGCGCAGCAAGCGGGCTGCTACCTTGCACACGCGTTCAGGACCATCCACAAACTGGTTCGAAGCACAACTGCGGACACACTGACCCTGGACCGTGGACACATGACGACACGATCGACATTCGAGGGAGCTGGCACCGCAACAACCGTTACATTCTTCGTGGCATTGATGTTGGGGGAAAGCTGAGAAGAAATAGTTTTGGAACAAAAACTGCAATCAACATCCAAGACTATTTACCCAAAAGCAGTTTTTGCATTAATTAGAAAAATAAGTGCAGCTCAAGTAAATTTTTACTTTTGACAATGGGATGAATATTGAGTAACATCTTGAAACGTCAAGGAAATAAACAAAAATAACTGGGGTTATTTTCAAATGATATTGAACTGATAATTGAACAGTAATTGAGGAAAACTGCGAAGTGAGCTCGTGCTCTTCGAGTCAGCAGCCACCTGTTACATACATCAAATGCGATCGGCTCCAGCCGCGAATCGTACACGTCACGCAGGATCTGTCACCTGCGCGCGGTACCGCTACGACATGTCGCTGTCAAAGTAAGAGCAGCCAACATTTGAAACATTTGAACATTATTGAAACGTTTCGATTTATACTTAAACCATTGTAAATATTATGCAAATAAATGTTTCTACAACCTTATTCTTGTTCAATCTCATTCGATAGTTTCTATTTGAATAAGATTGACAATGGTTTAAGTATAAATCGAAACGTCACGAAAAATATTCACAACGTTTCAAACGTCAGTGGTTCTAATTTTTGTATTCAAAGTACAGTAAACCCTCGATTTAACGGATTTAGGATTTAACGGACATTCAGAGATGAGCGTTTATCGCGATAATTTATTGGCGATAATTTATTACCGATTATCGTCATCGCTTAAAATAGTTTGGATTATCGTTATCGCTTCAGTAAAGAAAGGTTTATCGTACCCATCACTGGATTGAGCTGCAATATTTTTAAATTTTTGTATCTTTTGAGATAAATAGAAAAAGATTTGGTTATAAAGTACTGCTTACGTGCAAGAAAGCGTGCAACGCATGCCATACAGCGTAGGACCCCAGGACACTAACTTTAATCACATTCTTTCATAAATGTGCTATCATGTCATAATTGCAATTAATGTAGAGCATTTTCAAATTTCCGATGTATTATTTGATAATGGAGTTTGATTCAACAATAGTTAGGCCACGTTAGGAGTAAGTTTGTGGTTTGACTTTCTGTCACAGCTTAGCTATAGCCAGGGTTACCATTTCGTGCTTATTTCTAAGTTATGTGCTTATCTTCAAAGGCAATGTCTTACAAAATGTGAATGTGCTTACTTTTAAGAAACGTGCTTAGGCCTATTTTTGAATCTTGTGCTTAATATGTCTTCGTTGCAATGCTTTTTTCTTTAAATGAACGAGAAATACGTTTATTTTTCGCTCATTAGTTATGCTTTTTTCTTTTTCGCTCATTAGTTAATTTCAGCATTTTGAAATTTATTTTAATTTCTTAATCCAGTGGTTTCCAACCTGAGGGCTATGGGCCAAGGGAGTGTTTTCAGAGCTTGACCAGAAAATAACATCAGCATTCCTTAATCATATTGTGATGTTCACTTTAAAAGTTGTAGGAATCTGCGGACGTGAAGACCTTTTTTTTGCTCTTCCATTCAGTGCTCTAATCTTGGCATTTATGGTGGGCCTAGAGCAAAAAAAGGTTGAAAATCTCTGTCTTAATCGTTACAACTTCTTACAAAGCGATACCAATATGGTTTCGCAAAAAAGAACTTTTGACTTTTTGGTAACTGCGACTGCTTCGTCGCAATAGCAGCGTCAGGGCCGGAGTTACGCATAGGCTAAGCAGGCTGAAGCCTAGGGCCTCGGAGAAAATGAGGGGCCTCATCCAGAACAATGAAGACCTTTTTTTGGTTTTCACCGAGATTTCAGTGAAAACACGACATCTGCGGACATGAAGACCTTTTTTTTTGTCTTCACCGATTTCTAGTGGAAAAAATAGAAATAGCCTAGGGCCCCTCATTGTCTAAATCCGGCCCTGAGCATCGTGCTTATTTTTTGGTGTAGCCGGTGGGAACCCTGGCTATAGCCTTCATTGGATTTAGCCAAGAAATTTTGAGTTTTGTCCAAGATAAGCAGCAATACTCTACTTTATACCGCATTAGAAGTACATAGGCTTCATGCGAGTTTGTACCAAAAGGATTTTGCAAAAATCTAGCTGCCAAGTAATTCAACTTTTCAGGTGCAGTATGTTTCTGCTACACAACAATAATAAAGTAATTTTAACCAAAACGTGCATTGTGCATCTACACTAGGTAAAATCCGCGTTTTTTCGAATAACGGACAATTGCATTTCCGCATTAACCGTTAAATCGAGGTTTGATTGCATTCAAAAATTCTATAATTTGTATTCTGAAGTTTTTACATTAAATTTTTCATTGAATTGGCAGCACGGACAGTGAACAATATGGTACTGTTGTTCAGGACGAAAATTGCGCATATAACAAGTTATTACTCTTGCAGCTACGTTTACGTTGCATTAGTTCTTGAAATTACAGCAATAAAAGTTTGGAATATGATTTAACCACTGTGCTTTTACTTAAATACACAGGACTTTATTTTAATGAGAAGCCGGGTCGCCAATAACTCGCCACCGCTGCGACGTTTCTTCGGAGCTGTGTTGCCCAGACGCTAAAGAACGGAGATGGGCCTCACCACTCGTTACTCGCTTCAGCGTAACCCCGCGAGTATATTGAAGATTTGGTTTTGATTTCTGAAGTTTCAAAGTTTGCACCACTATGAGTCATTGACATCATGATCTCCGTCTGAGACGTGGACAACAGTAGGATGAGCGCAATGAGACGTTCGCGATTTGGGGAAAAATAATTAACAATATTAACTACAGCAAAAATCAACAAGATTATGGCTCAATCTTATCAGATTTACATATGGCGTACATTGTTCCCTATGAGATGCAAACTTTGAGAAAAATGAGAAGTTTTAGACGAAATTTTCCATTTTTTTTTTAAGCTTGCCGACTGGAACGATGATTTTGACTAAATTCGAATGAAAGTGTTCAATATTTTGGTGCAAAACAAACGTTTCAACTCCCTAAAAATCAACTGTAGGCAAAAATTGGATCAAAATTTCTCCAAGATATACATTTGGGCAAATTCGCACTTTCAAATGATATTGAACTGAAAATTCAACTGTAATTGAGGGAGACTGCGAAGTAAGCTTACGCTCTCCGAGTCAGCAGCCAACCGTTTTATATGTCAAATGCGATCGGCTCCAGCCGCGAATCGAACCCGTTAGTCATCTATATAAGGTGATTCGCATTAAAAATGAACTCAAAAATCTCTCAGTGACTATTCATTCAAAGTTTGTGTCTACCAATGAGAGCGTGTGCAACTGTGCATACAAGAAAATCAATCCTACAAGTACACATTCAGTAGATAAGCTTGTTAATGTTGTTACCAAGCGAATGACAACTACAGAGATACCTACAGTGCGATAGTAAACGTAACTAGCTAATAACATTGCCAGTCGCGGAAAAGCTACGAAACGTAAAGCAAATAAAATTATTTTGATTCACATCTCTTTCAAGACACCGGCTCGCCTGCCACAATGTCGTGTTTGCAACTTCAAGCAAAAAGTGCATTTCCACACTGATCGCACGATTTCACCACTGCTCAGCGCATATCATCGGGACTAAAACCGTTCTGATCTACCGGCGTTTACGCACAGCATACAAGGAGATTGATAAAAAAAAAAAAAATGAAGTCATCATTATGCTCACGGTATTACATCGAAGCGTGAAAAGAGTGGCGGGGCCCGTCTCCGCGCCTTAGCATCTGAGCAACACAGCTCCGAAAAAAAAAAAAACGTTGCAGCGGTGGCGAGCCGTTGGCGAACTTTGACCGGCGTAACCAGGCTAGAAATTGAAGCCACGATATCACGCGCCGATAGCAATGTCTTCAAGAAATGCGCTAACCAGCTGGTAACCATCGATTTTCCTGCTAAACGGCCAGGCTTGTACAATTCACTCTGCGTTGACACCAATCGCAAATCGCTCTTTAGCGGGATGTCCACTGCCGTCGTTGTCGCGTCGTTAGCAGATTACGACGCGACGCCTGTATACGACGTTCAATGCCCACCGCTGCTCTAACCACGATAACGACCATTTTCACACGACGGAACGACGCGAAGAACCGTGTCAAACGACGAAACGACAGAGTAGAAAATTTTCTACTCTGTCGGGCGTCGTTAGCTCATCGTTTGAAAGAACTGGACTAGGTTAGATTTTGTAAAAGCCTATATTAGGTTATTATATGAGCACATCATTGCTAAATAATTTGAATTATCAGCTTCGAGTTTAGGTTACAGCCTGAACTAATAAGTGAGTAATTTTAAGAAGACTACCCGGTAGGCTGTTAACTTACCGGTACCCAACTAACTGGTCGACTAGGCTAAAGCAAGTCTGTCTACACAGCTATTGAAAGGATTTATATAAGCTTAAACAATAGCTATTTACTTCAGCTACAACAAGTAGGTCGAACATTTTATGTTAGTGAAGTAGCCTAAAGCCTACATACTGTAGTATGCACTAGTTCTGCGTAGCTAATGTAGAGAATAAAATTTGTCCTGCTCAAATCTACTGTATGTATGCATTATACTGTTTTAAAGTTATTCATTAGTGCTATACCATAGATGCTTATTGTTGTTAGTGAGGTGCCTGCTGACTTAATGACATGATGACTAGAGAAGCCCCCTTCTTTTATGTGATTAATTGAACATCACATGAAAATCGTAGGTTAAAACCGCACCACTTTGGGGCATCATGAAATAAGTGAGTATAAATTATACCAAGTATTTTGCTTTACCATAAAAGTTGGCAATGCTGCTGTTGGCAATATTTGTATGGCAATGTTGCAGTAAAATCTTGGACTTTTGTTTTGTATTTACAATAACATTGCTTATTTATAGCAGGATGTCACAAATGCAACTGTCCGTAATTGACCCTTGACCCTGTAGTGCTGACAAACCGTATAAAACTTATTCAAAATGTTTTTAAATAGAGCCTCAAAATGTTTTTAAATACACCTTTTGAATATTGAGGATAGCAGGAAGAGCATGAAGTTGCCATAGAAAAGTGAATTAAACCGCCAAACAATTTGTTTACCAAAGCAGCGCAGGCAAGCCTAACGTATTCCTGCTTCCACAGCTACGTTACGGTCGTTCGCGGTGGATATTTGTCGATCGTTAGAAGATCGTTGTCGTATCAGAGCGTTTTTCGCGCATCATGCGCTCCTTGGGGATTTCCCTGTCGTTATCGTATCGTTTTTCAGTGGACATCCCGCTTTACAGTGACTCTCAACAGCGCAGGTCAATTCGCTCAAATCACCACTGATCATAAAACAAAAACTGTATTATCCAAACTTCCACGAGTGGATTATCAACTTGCACCATTTCAATAATGACTACATCATTGGTGATACATAATAATGCCCGCAAGCGATATGTCACATCAGTCGCTGAAACATTTTGTGAGTTCAACAAAGTATACGGCATGAAGGCACAACACATATCGTACCTTCGCAATTCTCAAAGTGGAAATCAGGCTGAGGATGTTCGCTGCTCCCATAAAATATCAATTCCCATTCCATAAGTTGACCGTGGCGGCTCAAATCCCTGCACAAAAAAATCGATTGAAAGCCGAAGCAAAAATGATAGCACACTGGATACAAGGTAGTGTGCTTCATTATACTCACGCTATTACGCCGAAGCGTGTAACGAGTGGCATGACTCTTATCCGCGGCGTAGCACCTGGGCAACACAGAAACGTCGCAGCGGTGGCGAGCTGTTGGCAACACGTATCCGATTTGACCGGGCTAGGAGTCAAAGCCACGACCTACCGCACCGATAGCGATATGTATTTACCACCACGCCAAACGATCGGTCTTCAAACGTGACATATTTTTTTCCAGTCCAACCACAACCAAATTATCTAAGACAAATTTCCAAAACATACGCGTCCCACTGGTTTTTCTGAGCTGGCTACAACTTGAAATTCAGAAATTATCTGTAAACCTGTTAAGGACATGATCTGCAATCCTTTCAGGCGAAACCGTTACACCATGTCACTGACAAGTGCTGCAAATCACAATGTAGCAAAATAAAAGTTAGCGTCATAGAAACGTTAACAAACTCAAAATCTCAACTGCTCAAAGCTTTTATAACATCGTCATGACATCACCTGGCACAACGGCGCATCCAGGCGGGAGGGTTTGGGGGGTCGAAACCCCCCCTTTTTTGAAACCGTACCCTTGTTTTTAAAGTGAAGTGCATAACTGTTCATACTATGCAAGTGTAGTAGGCTACGTGCTGTTATTTCAAAACAGCTGTGACAGAATTTGCCCCGCATCATACTGAAGCTAAATCGGCTGGTTGGAGCAGTGGTAAAAGACACTGTTATCGGTGCGGGCAGGGGCGATCCAGGAAGGGGGATGCTTCCCCTCATCAGCCATTTTCAAGCATGTTTTTGATGAATACAGTTTTTTCATAATTTCGAATCTTTTTGATAACAATAAGCTTTACGCCCTAAGCACGCATAATCGAAAAAATGTACGAACAAAACGCATCATATTTGGTGAAACATTCAGATGTAGGGGCAGAAAATTTAAACAAAAATTTCCTAAAAATTGTTCAAAAAAGTACTAAAATGGCCACTACAGCTCGTAAATTTTCAAAAAATTTCCGGGGGAACATGCCCCCGGACCCCCCTAGGGCCTTTTTCATTCTCAATATGCAGCAAAATAATTCTGTCAGAAAAAACTACGCTTGAAAAGTATGTCAAAATTTGGTGCTTCATCCCTGAAAAACTTCTGAATACGCCGCAGACATGAAAACATTTTCCTTATTGAAAACTTCATGCCCCGGACCCACCAAAATTTTCTGGATCCGCTCCTGAATGCGGGATCGAGGTTTTTTTTAGAACCCCCCCCCCCCCCCTATTTGAAATATGCTGGGTACACCTTTGATCTGGCAGCAGTACACGCACACTTGGTGACTGTAAAATGTCGAGTGGGTTTGTTGGGCTAAAAATCGGACTGATATATACATGAAAATTACTTGAATTTTAGGGGCATGAAGATGGGTTTTCGAACTCAACTTTAATAAAAAGATTCTAGCCAGTATATTTGCGATCATGTTACAAACGTTTCGATAAAAACTTCTACAATCGTCTGTGTAAAACCACAGAGGCACTATAGGCTAAAAAGCTTACAAGTCCCAGCTTCTAACTTCTATCCTAGTGCCTCTGTAGCTTCATACTGACGAAGGTAGAAGTTTTTATCGAATGGTTAGTAAAATAACTGCAGATATACTGTCAATAATATTTTCATTACACTAGAATTTACTGTATTTACGCAGGGCACACTTCAAATCCTTTTTTTTTCTCAAAAATTGATCGTGCGCCTTGCAAACCGGTGCACCGAATGTATGATCAGCTAGTGACTTATGCATTATTGCCATTAAAATATTGAGCTTTTTTTTAATGAATTCACGTGGCAACCTGATGCTTTTCAAAAATTGATCAATCTTACAATCCTTTGCACCTTATGTGAAAATGTATGAAAATAAAAAATGAAAGCCATTTATTGGCATTGCACTTTATGGTCTGTAAAATACAGTAATCCAACATTCAACATGAGCATTTAAATATTTGAATTTCACAAACCCAACTTTGAACACGGATTCTAAGCAGGAAAAATTAAACAGACATATTTCATTTATATCACAACGCGAAAGCGGCGTGCATTGCATGCACAGGAAAAACTTGACGCATCGGTCAATCAGACTCAACAGTTTTTGAGAAATATCAGGTTAACGTATAAAGCTCATTACACAAAAAACTCAATATTTTTATGGCAATAAATCACTACCGGATCCATACATTAGGCTTATAACTGCACGATCAATTTTTGACAAAAAAAAAAAAGGGATTTAAAATGCACCTTATGATCTGCAAAATACGGTGGTTGCCAGACAACAATTTATTTCGTTCTTTAGTGAGACCACGCTGGAAATTTAACGACGCAAGCAACAACAACAGGTGTTTAAATGTCACATTTCCTCAGAGCAATTCATGATGCTAGAACTAAAGAGATTGGCTAGTTATTAAGATGAAGGATTAAATTATACCAGCGGTTCATACTCAATTAAAACAAAGCGAACAACACTTAGCTTGCTGCGGCAAACAGGTCACAATAAAAATTATATCATGACTTGACACTGTACAAAGAGGTCTGTGTTATTAGTTGTACCGCAATGTCAGCAACAAGCGACGGATGCGCTGAGTTAGCTCTACATACTGTATTAGGAAAAGTGTATGTCTTTTATGCGCATGAATCAGACAATGGTAAAAATAACGAAAAAAATTTTGATTTGTACCAACTTTACGAAATTCACTTGCATTGAAGTTTCATTATGCAGTACAGGAGGGTTTATTGCAAAACAAAGAAATTATAACTGAAAATTAAGGATCATATTTGTTGGAATTTCATAATGAACTACATTAATGATCTAAATAAATAAATAAATAACTCAGGTTATTTTCAAATTATATTGAACTGAAAATTCAACAGCAATTGAGGGAGACTGCGAAGTGAGCTTGGGCTCTTCGAGTCAGCAGCCACCCGTTAAATATGTCAAATGCGATCGGCTCCAGCCGCGAATCAAACCCGTCACGTAGGATCTGTCACCTGCGCCCGGTACCGCTAGGCCATGTCGCCGACATGCAGAGAAACCAATACAGAGAAACCAAAAACTAAAAAAGAAAAATCAAAACCAATATCCTCTTTCTCTATTTTTCACCTGTGATGACGGGTGGGCTTGCTTTCTCGTATCTGTAGTTGCCACACCCCCATAGGGTTTTCCCCCCAATGATGCGTCGTCATAAAATCCCAGTCAGAAAATCCTTGCTTTGATCGATCAAAATCTCTGCGAATAACAAATTGAGTGGAAGCTGCGACAAGCATGAAAAATTCAGGACTTGACTGCTGCGTACACAGACAACTAGGTTGACAACGTGTTAATTTTTTTCCAGGCAATCAGCCCGAATACCTGACTTAGTGTTTTAATTCGAGGATCACCGCTTATATTGGCAAATTGCAACTCTTCATTGTACGTTATTCTTTAAAAATTGCAGAATCACTTCACCACATAAGTTTTAATATTATAAAGAAATATATTTCGTCCCAATTGGACATCATTAGTCTATGAGTATAATGAAATGAGATAAGAACAAATAAACAAAAGTAGCGAAAAAACCGAAAACACTACGGGCAGAGTTGGACTCGGGCCGGGCTTTTCGGGTCGGGTTGGGGCCGTGATTTCTAAATTATTTGGGGCTTTTTTCGGTCTGATATTCAGCATGTCAACACAAAATATTTTCTATCTTTTTTAAAAATATTTTTCTTGCATTTTTCCGCATGTTCCACATGAAATAAATAAGTTTTCGACTGCTTGCCTTTTACTTACTTTCACTTTTATAGAGCAGCATAGAATAACCTGTAGGCCTATATTTGGACACTAAAATATTTCGGGCCAAAATCGGGCTTTTGATTCTTTCGTCGGGTTTGGGCCAAGTTCGGACAGTGGGTGTCGGGTTCGGGCCGCGGAAACCCGCCCGCGTCCAACTCTGACTATGGGGCGCCGTTTGGAAAAAAAAAAACATACGTTTTATGAACCATGTTTTTTGAGCTTATTTAGATTATTATTTGTCGGATATATATATAGAGGAAATACTTAATTAACTTTAAGTCAAACTCACGGCATACACTAGCCACTACACTGTGTTTCACGTGAAAGAACGATCATCAAGTGGCTTATTCAATCGTTCTTTTACGTGAAACACAGTGTAGTGGCTAGTGTACGCAGTGAGTTTGGTTTGAAGTTAATTAAATTAAGTTACAGCTCTGGCTTTTGTAGTAATTGAGCACTTTTTGCAAGAAAACTTGACAAGCTCCAGTTGTATATAGAGAAACTATATGACTTACGTACAGGACAAATTGTGCTGTAAGTCGGGCCAAACAACACACGCAAAATAAGTCGGACAAAATCGCTTTTTTTTAAACCGCGCCAATGCGCCGTTTGAAACAGAACAATTTTGTGATACATGTTTTATCAACTTATTCAGACCATTATTTGTCCGACTTATATATCGGACAAACTGCACTCTACGCGCATACTAACTGCACGTTTTGTGAAACATGTTTTGAGCTTATTTAGACCATAATTTGTCCGATATACATAACTTATTTAGCCTAAATGAGGATGCTTAGATGAGAAATTTATTATTTTAACTGCCGAAAGAGATAAAAATTTATTGAACAAGCCCTTGGAAATTATATCTAAATGTAGATACATATCTAAATGCCCATAGCATATTTTACCTCAGATAATTTTAGCACCAGGTTTTCATCATCATCCAATTTTAATCCGGTTTTTCCTCGTGTCCGAAGGTGGCCGGATGTACCTTATTCCTTCAGCAATCGCTCTCACTCTCTCCCTCGCACGATCTGTAACCTCCTCCACTCTCAACTCAATCTTCTTCAAACTCTCTTCGACTTGTCTCTTCCAGGTCTGCTTTGGCCTTCCTCGCTTTCGTTGTCCGTACACTTGAAGCATCATTACCTTCTTCAAAATGCTCTTCTCATCCCTCCTAACCACATGTCCATACCATCTTACTCCATTCGCTTGTGCCATTTTATCTAAAGTTTCCTTCAAGCCCAGCATTTTCATCAGATCTTCAGTATTCTTTCAATCCACTAGTTTTACTCCACACATTGATCTCACCATAGCTTTTTCGGTTTTTCTTAAAATTATCGTCTCATTTTCCCTCAAACACCACGTCTCACTTCCATATAACATTGCTGATCTTACGCAACTACGATACACCATCCCTTTCATTTTTAAAGAAAACTTTCTCCCAAGTAACAACTCTCCGCATTCTCTAAATTTCATCCATCCGATCCTTACTCTTGCAGTCACTGCAGTTTCACACCCACCACTAGCATTCAGCCTATCTCCAAGATAACAAAAACCTTTCACGGTCTCCACCTCATCACACAACACCTCCACTGGTTCTTCCTTGCCGTCTCCAATATCTTCACATCTTCTGCAGATAAACTGTTGTGCAAAACTGCTGGATACTTTTCTCGTTTAGGCGTATCTAGCGTGCATCCATTTCTTACACACTGTGCACAACACCGCATTAGACATAACTCTTTTGCCACATATTCCACACGGATCTACTTTGCTACATACAATTTCTCCTTTTGCATCACTCACCATCATCTTAGTCTTTCTAATATTCACTTTCATTCCTTTGCTTTCCGATGCACCTCTCCACCTTTGGAACCTCTCCCATAAATCCTCAAAATTTTCGCTCATTAGCACAGATCATCCGCGCACAAAATTTCATTCAACAGCCCTTTTCTTGCTTGTTCTGTCACTGCATCAACCATTTAGCAAATATCAATGGTGATATCACAGAACCTTGATGCACACCAACCCTTATCCCAAATTCCTCTGATAAACCCGATCCAACTCTGACTTTCGTCCTTGAACCCTCATACAAACTCATTACTGCTTTCACCAACACTTCTAGCAAGCTTTTCTTTCTTAGTGCCCATTCCATCACTTTTCTAGAAACCCTATCAAACGCTTTTTCCAAGTCTACAAAACACATGTACAGCTTTTTCTCTCTTCCACGAAACTCCTCTTGCATCCTTCTCAAAATAAACAAAGCATCAGTCGTGCCCTTCCCAGGCATAAAGCCAAATTACATGTCATCTGCCTTCTCTAATTCTCTTATTCTCTTCTCCAGCACTCTCTCGACTATCTTCATTGCATGCTCCAGCAGCTTTACTCCTTTATATGCTCCACAATCCATCACATCTCCCTTTCCTTTAAAGATTGGAACAACAACACTTGCTTTCCATTTTTCTGGCATACTTTTTCCATCTAAAACTATCTGACACAGCTTCTTTAGTACTTTAAGAACAAACTTTCCACTCGCCATTATCATGTTCATATTTACTTCAGAGGGACCAGCTGCTTTTCCCAATTTCATTTTATTCATAGCTTCCACCACCTCCTCATAAGTGACTTCTTCAACTGGTCCTTCAACCACATCTGCTTTTGACATTTGATCCCATTCATTTTCCTCATTCATGATCTTTTTCATATGATCCTTCCATAATTTTCCACGATCTTTCTCACAAACCACAAGTCTTCCATCTTTATTCTTCATGCAACCTCCACCATTTATGTCCATTCCATCCTTTCTCATGAACTTCACTAACTTGAAAACTTCGTTTGGTTTGTCGCATAGCACCTTCATCTCCTCCTCAGCCGCCTGCTTCATGGCTTTTGCAACCACTCTCTTTGTTTGGTTTCTCGCTTTCCTATAATTATTTTTATTTTCCGGTGAGCGATTCTTGCACCACGTATTAAATGCTTTCTTTTTCCGATCTATCGCTTCTTTTACTTGCTCACTCTTCCACCATGTGTTTCCCTGACCTCTTCTCCCTTTCGTCTTTCCGCACAATTCATCACAAGCTTTTAAAACACCATTCTTGTAGGACTCCCTCAAATCCGCTGCTTCAGTGTCCACTAATTCCACTACTCTTTGTTCAAATTCCTCATTGACCTCTTTTTCTTTCAGCTTCCACACCCTCCATCTCACCCTTTTACTCTTCTTCCCTGACTTCCTCAGTTTGCGCTCCTTCACATCAACCACCACCAGCCTGTGCTGCAATTCCCCAGGGATTACTTTCACATCTCGTATAGATACTTTCTCTTTCCCACCAGAACAAAGTCTATTTTTGTATCATTTCCACCTGAACTATAAGTTACCTTCCTTTCATCTCTCTCCTTGTACCACGTATTTGCAACACACAACTCTTTTTGAACGCAGAAATCTAGTAACATTCTTCCTTCAACATTTCTTTTCCCTATTCCATACCCTCCATGTATACCCTCAAATCCTTCTGCACATTTCCCCACATGGTCATTGAAATCTCCCAATCCCAACACCATTTCATTTGCATTCGCCACACTCCACTCACGCGCCATTTCCTCATAAAATCTCTCTTTCTCTGAATCTGGTTTTTGGTTTTCCACTCTGTGGTGCATAAGCACATATCACTCTAACCACCTCTTCTCCAAAGACTAATCCAATTTCCATAACTCTGTCGCACCTTTTTCTGACCTCTACCACGTTCTATGAGTTCTTCTTTAACCAATATACCCACGCCTCCGGTTTTGTCATCATTTCCGCACCACCACAGCTTGTCCCTCCTTCCCTTGACACCGATAAAGCGAGCTGCTTCACCTCTCTATCTCACTTCCTGCAAACAGCATACATCCACCTTTTCCACCTTTCGCTTCCTCAATTCTTCGCACACCTCCGTTCCTCTGCCAGAAATACTCCCAACATTCCAGCTTCCAAATCTAACTCCAAGGCGTTTTGCAACTTTTTCTTTAAAAAGTTTCAACCCGGAGATTCTTAGCACCCCTGCCCATTTAAGGGCTGCCGGGGACTGGGGGCCAAAATTTTCTTTTGCATCTTTACGAGGTTTTCTTGGAGCTTTTTATTTTACGGCCGCATGCCCTTGCTGACGCCAACCACAGTAGGCGTAGCCTTTGCCTAAAATGCCTTTGCTGACGCCAACCACAATAAATAAGCAGTGGGCCTAGTCTTTGCCTAAAAAGGCATACCCTGTAAGGCAGCAGGGTTGCTAAGGTACTTTAGCTGGCCGGTCGAGACCGTTGTCCGTTTGATGCCACGAGGAGGCACTACCCAGCTAGCATAGACATTGGGATCAGTGTGTAGGTACACCAAATTTTTCTGGTCGACTGTACAAAACACAAAAGTACTACCCATACATCTACACATATCAAACTTACTAACCGAATCTACTAAATTACGGACTTGCCTTGGAAGAAATGGAGAAACCTAAAACAGACAAAATCTAAACTAAAACTAATCTGACAAAAAAGGCTACCCCCTACCCAAAACTAAACCTAAAACTAGCTAAAAACCTTAAACTTAGTTAGAACACCCAGTAGGTCTACTAAAAAGCTGAGGAAGAGCTGCCTCGTAATAACTTAAGAACTCCAAATTTGAAATGAAAGTGCAAAAAACAAACTTGAAAATGAAGCTTTCATTACCCAACACAGGTAAAAATACGTTAACTCTAAGCGTAATTACGGTTATAAAAGTGAATACCATAAAATAAAATCTACACAGTTGCAAAATCGGAAAATACACCAAAAAATATGAGCAAAAAAAACACAATCAGCCTTACACAATCGTAACCATTTCGCTTCACAAAAATGGTTACGATTGTGTAAACCTATATTAACATTCGAAAAGTGATTTTTCCCAAAATTCGCTGATTTTGTTTTTCTGCTTATATTTCTTGGTGCATTTTCCGATTTTGCAACTGTGCAGATTTTATTTTATGGTATTCACTTTCATAACCGTAATTACGCTTAGAGTTAACGTATTTTTACCTGTGTTGGGTAATGAAAGCTTCATTTTCAAGCTTGTTTTTTTGCACTTTCATTTCAAATTTGGAGTTCTTAAGTTATTACGAGGCAGCTCTTCCTCAGCTTTTTAGTAGACCTACTGGGTGTTCTAACTAAGTTTAAGGTTTTTAGCTGGTTTTAGGTTTAGTTTTGGGTAGGGGGTAGCCTTTTTTGTCAGATTAGTTTTAGTTTAGATTTTGTCTGTTTTAGGTTTCTCCATTTCTTCCAAGGTCGTAATTTAGCAGATTCGGTTAGTAAGTCTGATTTTAGTGAGATCCGAATAGTAGTCCCATTTTTAGTAGTTTCGGTTGCCGTTGAGTTTTGCCACCAAGTTTTTTTATTTCATTTTTTCATATTTTCTTAACCGTGCTTAGCATATGGGAGGAAGCAAAGATTTTAGTGTTTACTGGCTCCTTCTTTTGTATTTGACTATCGGTAGTTTTTCTTTTTTTTTTTTCTTCGCATAACCAGGAGCGGTTTTTTTGGTGTTTTTCTTTCTTTCAACTTTAGTTTTTTTTACCCTATTTTTTGACATAACAGTTTCTTGGCATTATTATGAATGTGTGCTTTTGCCTATTTCTTCCTATGGGTATAACGGAATTTAGTAGATTCGGTTTGCGCTAAGCTTTGCCTCTTGGATTTTTTAATTTTAACTTTACCGGTGCTTAGTCAGAATTATGATAGATAAGAGGAGAGTATTTACTGATATTTCCTTTCGTTTTGATTAGTTTTCCTTTGTTTCAAATAATTAGGAATGGGTTTTGCTATTTTTTGTTTTAATTTGTATTTGTTCAAAATTTTACGTATACTATTAGCCTGTTGTATTTAGATGTTTCGGTTATTTATTTATAAGTGCATTTGATTCGCAATTGCTTTCTTTGGCTATACTTATATTTCTTTATCTTACCCACATTTTGGCTTTCTAAATTCTGCATAACTATTTTGTAGTAAACTAATTCGTTATTGGTAATGTTTCATGTTTTTGTTTTTATTTACGGTGGTGTTTTTGCTTTTTTCGCTACTTTTGTTTATTTGTTCTTATCTTATTTCATTATAAACAAATGATGTCCAATTAGGACGAAATATATTTCTTTATAATATTAAAATTTATGTGGTAGAGTGATTCTGCAATTTTTAAAAAATAATGTACAGACAAGTAGTTATTATTATACTTACGGTTATACGCCGAAGCGTGTAACAAGAGTCGGGGTCCATCTCAGCGGCTTACTCTGGGTAGCACAGCTCCGAAGAAACGTTGCAGCGGTGGCGAGCCGCAGCCGACATTGTGTCCGATTTGACCGGACCAAAAATCAAACCCAGATAACCATGTCGTTGTAATACAAAATCAATGTCAAATTACCGAGAATCAAAACAACGATCCCAACAACCTGTTTCACTTTGCGTAGGTCTTTCGAGGAGACCAAAACTTAAGTTTTTCACAAGTGATAATTGCAATCTCGTGCTACCTTCTCTCTAAGATGTTGGACACAGTTCCAGAAGGTGAAGTGAGAAAGATTTCCAATCCTCCCCTCCGGATGTGATTCAAACTGATGCGCAGAACAACATGCTCCAAGTAGGCGACCTCGTTGGGTTTGCGATGACAAGCTCGCGTCTCCATCGACACGACCAGCGGTCTGTTAGGCCCGATGTCTCTGTAACATACAACATATTTACATAATCAGCCGTTAAGCAGATCGTTATCACTGCGGGAGGTCTGGGGTTCGATTCCAGGACCAGCCAAATCGGACACAGTGTCGTCAACGGCTCGCCACTGCTGAGGCGTTTCTTCGGAGCTCGTTGTCAAAGAGTAAGCCGCAGAGATGGGCCCCACCACCACCACTCGCATTAGCCTATAACCATAAGCATAATGAAGGTTTGATTTTGATGAAACAGCCGCACGTGATCCTTGATTGAGCTTTGTATTGTAGATTGATTTTGTCTATATTGATAATAGGGATGAATAAGTGAAAACAATCGAGAACAGTGTGGCAGTGTACTCACATCAAAATACAATAAGCTTTTTTAAATGGTTTAAGTTAATGAGAAATAGGTATTTTTGAAGTGATAACGTTTGTAATGCAAAGGTGTGCCGCATCGAGATACTCAGTTTGGCGATACGTCATGCGATATACTTTCATATTGATATCGAAATTGACTGAAGATGCTACCGCAGTGCCGTATATAATGACTGTCTTCCATTTTTTTCAATGCAGTTAAAGTAAACGTTTTTAACACTATAATTAGTTATTGAAACTTTCGATCGAGGTTGAGACCTTTATTAACTTAACCGCAATATCCCTATTTTTTCAGCGAGTTCGCAGAATGATAGCAACCACTTATACGAACGTACCTAGCCAAACGTTGAGGATTGGTCATGCAGGTCTTTTGCTCCGGGACCTCGTGCCATGACCTCGCTACGTGAGTGACTCCTGCTGCATCCAGTAATCCGTAACCGAACAAGTGGGACACGTTGAATCCGGCTCCGTTTACAACCCAGTCACCTGCTTGCAAGCCCTCAGACTTGGAAGTCCGAACGATGATATGCTGGACGTCTCGCCATGTTAATTCGGGGTTTGCTTGCAACATCAGCGCCACCACACCAGCAGCCATAGGTGCAGATGCCGATGTGCCGGTGTGGCTGCCTGTGCAACGCCCGTGCAAGTCTGTGGTAGTCTAAAACATAGGCGTTTCAAAAATGAGCAGGAACGTGAAACAAACTCATGTTTTCTCTCTTATTCTTTTCGTAGGCCGCTTAAGCGCATCACTATCGGTGCGGAAGATCTGGGGTTCGATTCCCGGACCGTTCAAATCGGACGCAGTGTCGCTAACGGCTCGACAACGTTGCGACGCTTCTTCGGAGCGCTGTTTCTTAGGTGCTAAATTGCGCAAATTGGCCGCGCCACTCGATGCACACTTCGGCGTAATATCGCCAGTACAACGAAGATTTGATTATTTGACTAAGCACCATCAGATTGATGCAGCAAACGTCGTCGAAACGCATAATTTTGATTTTTTCTGATGCCTCGGAAATTAATTTTGGATTGCTTCCTACGAAACTGTGACAAGTTGACGTACGTTTACGTCATCTATCCCACTGCTGTGTAATCTACCTCACTTTGCGCATGAAAAATCGCATTGAATTTAGTAGAATTTCCTCTAAATACACTCGCGTAGCGTGACATCAATCATCAAACTGCAAATTCAATCAGCCACTTAGACCGAGCGCACACATAACGCTATTCGTAAGTACGATAAAAACTAACTTGTTATTAAATGCACACATATAATTGTTAAGATTTTGAAACCAGTGTCAGACATTCCAAAAAAATGATTAGTTGCATGAAGTTACAAAATTTGCGTTCATGCTCGCAACATCAAGGGTCGTGTCTCTGGTTGCGAAAACCAATGTGTAGAACCTGATCTTGATATGCGAGCACTTTTTACTTTAACCTAACGGCAAATTTTGTCACATCAAACTGGAAAAAATCACTAGCATAAGCAGAACCGCACCTGCGTAGTCAGCAAGCAGGTAATTATTAAGCTGATTTATCATAAGAAAAAATCAACTTTTCATTCATAAACTGAATTTTCTGCGTTAGAGTTAATACAGCGCAGATAATGACGTGCTTTCGACATTTGAGCACTGTAATTATCACGCAATTTTTAACCAGTCAATTTTCAATCAAAATTCACGAAGCAGCAAGAACGCGATTGAAATGCTTTATGCAGTTCTTAACAATGAATAATAAACTAATGTTTCTATATTAGTTACATAATAACATGACGTGTAAACTACCTATGTTGCGTTTGGGTTACGACCAATTTTCTTTGTTTTTTGTAATAAACAGACCTTGCACAAGCACGACTGTATTATCAAGTGCCAAAACTTACATTTTAAAAACTGCACAAACTACTGACGACTTCTTCTAATGATAATTTCAAACGATTATCGTTTCGTAACTTTTTAAATCTGAAACCATACTTAAATTTTTTCATCACTCAAGTCAAAAATAATCAATTTTTACGTAATTGAACTCAAAAATAATCAACAGAAACGAAGTACCACCACAGGGGCTATCTCAAATTGATAAAAAAGCGCGAGTGCCCATTCTGAAATAAGTTTCCACCTCATTTGGCAGCTTATCATAAGACAAGAGCATATTCGTCATGATAAACTTCTGCACCTGTTCATAATCACTTACATACACACGCAATTAATCAACAACTCCATTTTAGTCGGTCACCTCAACGACGTTGTCAGTGAAGCAAAACAATAGCAGATTTATTACCGTCATTTAAGATCATGATTAAAGGTAAATGAAAACGAAAAATAAGAATAATATTCTGAGAATTTGACCCACCCTAATCCTCACATTTCAAAGAATCTAATTTGGCATTAGCCATTCGATTAGCTAGTTTGCTTGACAGAAATCAGGAGGACTTTCTGACACCCAATAACATAACTACGCGTGATCGCTCTTAACATATATAACCTCATTGTTAACACAAGCACCTACACATTAACAAAGCTCTGTCACAAAACTTCAAAGCAAAAC
The DNA here is from genome assembly GCA_964006365.1 of Trididemnum miniatum. Classification (NCBI taxonomy): domain Eukaryota; kingdom Metazoa; phylum Chordata; class Ascidiacea; order Aplousobranchia; family Didemnidae; genus Trididemnum; species Trididemnum miniatum. The sequence continues at coordinate 4,767,812 of OZ023240.1, forward strand.
AAATGATATGTGAGCAATATGCCAAGCACAATCCTACTTACTATCTTTCCTTCATTATTGTCGCCACTACTGTACGTTGATGCAAGAGTAGATGCGCAGCTTTCCAAGTACCAAGGTCGAGCGCCGAATTGCGATACACTGAGAGAACAAGCATGCAAACAAAAAACAAACTGCATGCAATACACAATCAAGAAAACCAGCAAAAGAAAATTAACAAAAATAACAACAAACTCGAGCCAACAGATTCATTCTTTGGCCTCTAGCAGACAAAATTCGCTCACCTGCTGATTCCCACAGTGTAAATACTGTTTATGTATCCATCGCAGGCACAGCTGTCTTTGTTATGGCCGCCATTGCCAGAAGCCCATACGAATATAGAACCCTTTCCTCCACGACCCACTTTAGCGCCTACTTTGAATGCTTCTTTGGCCATAGGCCCAGGACCTGCACGTAGTAACGTAACTGATCAAACCTAAAACTTACGGGTTGTTTAAAAAAAATTAACTTAGACTGCGATGTAGGCTAGCGCACTGAGTCAACAGTGACTGGATTATGTGAACGACTCGAGCCGTAACTCATCACGCAAGATCTGCAACCCATACGCAGTACGCTAGTCCATGTCGCTGTTATGTTGACACTTTTGAATTCAACGGATTACTATGGTTTAAGGAGGTAAACGGCGACCATATCGAGCCCGTTCATGAAGTCGCCTAAATTTAGGTCAAGCCGGTGGCCCTGATCAGACCTATTAATCATTAGTCGCTTAATGCGAAACGATAGTAAAAGGGAAAGGCAAGTGACAGCAGAGGCTTGAAGCACACATTGTGTGGGCCATTCGCAAATGGCTTACTGCATTTTCAATTATGGATGACCGAACGCTGCTAGAACATGACATACGACATATAAACTTGATCCCAGGTATTTCCCACTTGTGCCGAGCGCATGACGGTAAAGAGGCGATTTTCAAATTCTTTATTTCGACTCGGTTGAGAGTAAAACCCAGTCTCCGGACTACAAAGTGAACGTCCTAATTGATGCGCTAAGCGCAGGTCGCCCACACGATTGATGCATGATCAATTTTTTTTAATTGAGATACGTTGAAGATTTTAGTTGGTCTCGCCTTGGTATGCCCCCAGAGCATCTACCCTTCGCCGCAGAGGATCAAGATACTTGAGGCTCCAAATCGAGCAGCAGCCCTCGCGACCACAAAGGAAAAGTGGGATCAGTAAAGTTAGTGGTTAAACAAATGAGGCATCATCTCATTCAACCCACCTTCGACAGTTACCCCATCATCGTCCGGTCCCCATGACGCACTGTAAATGTCGATATGATTACGTGCATAGCTCAATGATCTTGCTTCCACCTCATCAGTGACGTCTCCATCCAGCATCCGCACTCCTGTAACAGAAATGTTACAACTGCATAGTGACGCAATATTTAATCATCATGTTGCGTCAAAAATACTTGTACCAGGCGCCGGCGCAGCCAGACATAAAAAAGGGGGGACAACTTTTCCAATGAGTTACTGGTACTGAGGTTTCAGTAAGGCCTATCAGTTTATACTGAAGAACAAGTGATTTGATTCCATTGTTGCGCCATAAGTATATAATTCAAAAGTTTTTTATGCTTCTGCAACAACGGAACTGTTAATGCTCAAGTGTTAATTAAGGTACACGTTTTTATACTAACTGCGCTCTGATTTTTCTGGGAAGTAGCAAAAAATCGCCTGCTTTTTTCTCGTCGCTTTTCTGCACGTGTGCAACTGCGCTGATCCCACTGACTGCCCCACGCTGCGTTTATCGCAGATGTAGGTGTAATGTTTACAGGGGCGGATGCAGAAACTTTTGGAGAGGATGTAATTTTGAATTAGGTTGAATGTTAACTAAATACAAAGACGTTAAGACCCGGAAACCGGCGTAAATAAACCCTTTGAAATTGTTTCAAGTCAGGGGCGTATTCAGAAATTTTTTTATCAGGTAAGAGGCACCAAACTTCATTACTTTTTCAAGCGTAGTTTTCCCGCCAGAGTTAATTTTAAGCAATTAAAGTTCCAAAAACAACTCTAGGGGGTGTTCGGGGGTATGCTCCCCCGGGAATTTTTTGAAAATTGGCATATACTGTAAACGCCATTTTAGTGCTTTTTGAACAATTTTCAGGCAAATTTTGCTTATGTTTTTGGCCCCTAATTTTGAGTGCTTCACCAAATATGATGCATTTTGTTCGCACAGTTTCGACTATATGCGTGCTTAAGGCGACTCAGGCATATTGTTATGAAGAGGTTTGAAATTGCAAAAAAATTTCATAAAGCATTGTTCAAAATGGCTGGTGGGGGAGAATGCATCCCCCACATCCCTCCCCTGGATCCGCCCCTAAATGTTTAATGTAAATATGGCTTCTATCGCTGACGTCAACATAATCGCAGCTATCAATCGCACCCCGTGAAACGGATTCTCGCTAATTTTGAAGTCTTTAGTTAAGATCTAAACTGAAGCAGTTAGCGTAGGCAATGATCGCTTGCTTCAGCTGACATTAAACCTTTTTTTAAGAACAAAGCAATCTCCTAGCTTATAGGGAAAATATATCATCCTCAACTCCTTATTAAAATAGAATTTTTGCATAAGGACCTAAGGACGAGAGGTAAAAGCCTAATTGAGCATTGTTTTCTCAAGTCACAAAGAATAATTCTTTCCAGAAAAAGTCTCTATTGCGTACCGCTTTCTTTTTTGGAATAGAAAAACAAATGATTTGCATCCTTTTCTTTTCGATCAATAAAAATTTTTGTTCATTGCGGGCTGTTTATAACTGCGCTAATTCGCAATTTAAGTAGAAAGAATGTGACAGCGATTGATCATTTGTTACGTTTGGTTGTGTAAAGGTTTGAGGGCAGTTACAACGCAATGACAATACAATATGGCAGATTGCCGACACGGCGGCATTATTATATTGCAACCCATGTTTATTTGCGAAAATGTGATTCAATTGATCATTCAACAAATTATTCCCTCTTCCCCGCTTTTTCGGCCATTCAATCAATGGTCATGCTCAAATTAAACAGTATTTTAAACGGGGATCCCATTGTTTAATAATTTTTTAAATCCGTATTACAAAAGGGGGGCTGGTACCCCTAATCTCCCCCTCTGGCTGCGGCGATGGTACCAGGGATACGAACTAGACCTCGCAAGAAGGTGAGTGAGTTTTGAACTTATCCTAAACCTGATAAAAGTACTTGAACTGAAGAGAAATACGAGAAAAACTACTGAACTCGATCTGGAACTCGCAACATTAAAAACAAAGAATTTAAACTCGAGCTAAGTTTGCAAATTTTCAGTGAACTTGAACTAGATTGAGAATTCTTGCGAGAGCGCAACCCTGATATAAACAGCAAAGCTTTAATCAAAGTATATACTTGTGCAGTGAGCAGTAGTAATTGATTTTCTCGCATGTACATGACGCGAATGACCGGACGCCAGTAAGGGATCTCATGAGTCATCCAGTCACTGACACCAGAGTACGTGCAGGCCAAATCCAAGCTTACGTAAGTACGTATCCCTTACTTTGCTTTATCAATGACCTTACGTTTTTTTACTCGTTTTCGTACTACGCGTAAAGAAAGCGCATGTACATTATAAATAAACAACACAGGTAACAAATGAAGTAGTATGCGGGTACAAAGTTTGCATGCTTCAAATCAATAGCCAGCTACGGGACAAAATGCGAGTCAATTCGATTGGGTTCAGGTGTAAATCGTGCTGGTCGCAAAGCTAACTCAGCGCGTTATTGCTGTACTATATCGTGAATATTTTTTGTCGCTTGCCAATATAAACCGACATCAATAAACTGGCTTGTTAATACCATAAGTTCATTAAACCAACTTCAAACTGGAACTGCATTCAGTTTTCTATAAGAGACAACCGTGGACCATTTTATCACTAACATTGCGAATTTGCATGATTGATCGCAGAAAAAGCTAAGGAGTAGTTGTAGCTCGCAGTATTTCTTGGAGCAGTTTTCAGATGAAACTGCATTAGCAAAAGTCGGGAGAAGTTTAGAAAACAGCAATGGAGTAAAATGGCGTCAACATCATCGTTTGAATATAACAAAGCATCACCGCTTCTAAACACAGCAAGACAAGACAGCATTTAATCATGCATTGAACATACCCCCAATGCTGGCTCCATACGCTATTCCTGCCCCACAGATAGTATTGTTAAACACAGCGGCAACGACCCCCGCACATCGGGTGCCGTGTTTGTTTTCATTTGAGGGATCATAGCGGGGCATAGGGTACGCGTCTTCACCGTTGATATCTTTCGAAGCACCAGCATCCTAAACCATCATATTAAAATTATCGTTAATCCCTACTATTCCGTATTTTACAGACTACAAGGCACATTTCAAATCCTTTTTTTTTTCTCAAAAATTGATCGTGCGCCTTATGAGCCAGTGTACCTAATGCATGGATTAGGTAATGATTCATGCTTTATTGCCATTAAAATAATGAGGTTTTTTGTTTAATGCGTTTATACCGTAACCAGATTCTTCTCAAAAATCGTTGCATCTTGTAGTCCGATGAGCTTTTATGCATGGAAAAAATAAACAAACCAAGCAATTTATTGAAAGTGAGCCTCACAATCCGGTGCACCTTGTGGTTCTTACAGCACTTCCTTATTTTTTCTATTGAAAACATTTAATGTAGATCGACCTATGAAAAGTATAGTCATGTGCGTCTAGAAATATCCAAGTACAAATAAACTAATGAATCGTATGAGAGGTTCCTGCCTGGATCCGCCAAATAATTATCTACACTCTGAAACAAATAGTTTTTGTTGACCAACAACTTTCAAGCGGCAATTTTAAATTTACAGCAGTGTTAATTAACTCCGCGAAAAATGACCTTTTTAGTTTATCTTTCATTAACCTGCTATCTAGCAGCATCCTAGGGTAGATGCATAGGTGGCGGAAGCGGGGGGGCCGGGAAGGCCCTGGCCCCCCCACTTTTTTTTCAGGGGGGGGGCCTAATTTACGCATTTATTTCTACACTATTGCCTCTGCATGAATGTATTTGAAACTCAATGGACCTACCATCGAAACTTAAACTAGGGAAAGATCTTGAATCCAGCGATGTTTTTTCTGAAAATTTGTTTGTGGGGGGGGGACATAAACTAGAAGCGAAAACTGCGGGTCTGAAGCCCACATAAATTAAACACGTCTTATGTGGACAGGCTAAATATGGATTGTCGGCATAGAGTCGGATTTACACATAAGCTAAGCAGGCCGAAACCTAAGGCCTCGGAGAAAACGGGGGCCTCATCACAAACAATGAAGACCTTACTTTTTTCTCTTCGCCGATGTTTTCAGTGGAAAACTGAACATCTGAGGACGTGTATACCTTTTTTTTGATCTTCACTATACCGATATTTTCAGTGACAACAGGACATCTGAGGATGTGAAGACCTTTTTTTGCTCTTCCAATCAGTGTGATCAAATAGCCTAGGGCCTCTCAATGTCTAAACCCGGCCCTAACGAGCGTATTTAAGGGCGGGGCCATTGTGCCATGCCCCCCTCCCCATTTGACTCTGCCTTTTAGTAACGAAGAACAATATACTAATGGTGTCAAGTGACTGAAATATGCCAGACTCTTTTCATGGTTTCTCTAGCTTATGGCCAGTAGTGAATCCAGAGGGGTAGGATGAGGGATATGCATCCTCCCACCAGCCATTTTTAAAAATGTTTTTGATGCATACAATTCTTCTATAATTTTGAACCTCTTCGATAGCTATAAGCCTTACGTCATAAGCACGTATAACCAAAAACGTGCGAACAAAACGTATGATATTTGGCGAAGCACTCAGAATTAGGATCAAAAAAATCAAACACAATTTGCGTGAAAATTATTCAAAAAGCACTAAAATAGCTATTACAGCATGTAAATTTTCAAAAATTTTCCAGGGGAGCATGCCTCCGGACCCCCCGAGAGCTTTTCTTGTTTCTTAATTAGCTTCAAATTAGTTCTGTTGAAAAAAAAGACGCTGGAAAAAAGTAGAAATTATGCCCCCCCCCCTTCCTTTTACAATTTCTCGCTTCGTCACTGCCGGCCCTGGTTGTAAGTAAAGAAAATCTGTTCATTGGTTTTGGGCCCCCCCCACTTGAAATGCTTCCGCCATCGCTGGGTAGATGGTAAAGAAAAGATTAAATCCAACCCATTTTATCTCCAAAAAATTGCGAAATATAAAAACAGCATTTAGTATTCAATTTCTCAAATAACTTACGTAATTTATCGACAAATCAGGATGCAAGTATTCGATTCCGTCATCTAATATCGTCACAACAACACCTTCCCCATGGTAACCAGCTCTCCACGCATCAGTGACTCTCATACTACTTGGGCACACTGACGTATTGATCCCTCCACAATGCTGCAAATACATCAGGAAAATCTTTATTCAAATGCCACGAAAGCTTTACAATTAAAGTTTTTAAAAAATTAACTAATTTATCTTTTAACATGAAACCAAAAATTCATCAACGAATCACACTTTAGATAAGACACTTTTATTTGTTGCGTTTCGAAGAGGATTTTCCAAACTTTTGGAACATGTTCCCTCTTTGTAAACTTGAATAAATAACTGAAGTAATCTTCACATTTCACTGAACTGAAAATTTAACAAATTTATGTTGACTGCGAAGCGAGCTTGCACTTTTCGAGTAAGCAGCCATCCGGTGCATATCTGTCTCGTGCGATCGATTGTAATTGTGAATGGAACCCGTCAAGTCGAATCTGCAACCTGCGCGCGGTACCGCAAGGTCATGATGGAACTATTTTTTTCTAGGAACTCCACCTTTTTGCATCAATTTTTTCTACGTAACTAATGAAGAAAATCCAACAATTAAGCAAGATTAAGTAATGTAACGCCATCACGTTCGTTATCAATACTGCCGCATTAACACGATATATGCGATTGCTATCTGCAGCGCAATTTATCAATTCTCGGCATAATTTGTGACAAGCAAACTCTTAAGCAGAATTTTAGAGCAAAGTCTGGATCTGTAGCTTGTCTTCATATTGGTGAGAGGTAGATGTGCTGTCTCACATAATTATTGTAGGTAGAGGCAACAAACAGGTAAATTCAGATTGCTTTCTGCTTACAAATCGTCGCCTCAACAACTTTTGCACCTTAGAATTGATGTTATTATTATTATTATTATTAAGGGCGGTGGTGCCATTTAGATTAACAACGTTGATCGCAGGCGTATTTACCTTGTCCACATGTCCAATTTATGTGGGCTTGATGTCATAATTACTTTTTCAAATCATGACATCAAAAAATTAATTGTGATGCAGAAAGCCCACATAAATTGGACATGTGGACAGAGTAACTGTGTAGGCCATTATTTAGTTCCATTACAAGTTTCACCGCTTTTTTGTTTGTATGGATTATCCGATTACTGGCCGTATTCAGCGAGTCTTACGGCCTGCTGTAAATACGTTGCCAGCTTATTTAGATTGAGTTCATTGACCACAGAATTTATTGTTTTTTTTTCAAAAATTTTCTTTCGAAGTTTTTGGTGGACAACGCATTCTCCCACATGGTGATTGGGAGTTTCTTCTTCCAGGTTGCGTTTAGGGCATGTCGTCGACACTTTATGTCCAGTGGTAGAATTGATGTCACCAAAGTCGCTTATATATGCTTTAAGGATAGGTTCCAGGGGTTGGAAAAGATAAGAACCACTTAACTAATTTATATGTAATACAACAAAAAAAGGACGTCCTTTCTGGCCTAAGAAAGGGTGTGAGCTAGTGTAGTCAATAAGGATTAATTTGCATAAGGTATATTTAGTCACACTTTTGAACAGATATGCAAAACAGCAAATTATGACGAAAATTCTTACACGCGCCATTTCCTAATTGCAGCAGCTCTCGTTGGAAAACAAAAAGTAGAATATCGCTTAATTGATCGCAGTCAAATGCGGCTAATAAGTAATAACTTATTCGAAACATAATACACAACAAACGCGTTCGTCTAAACAATCAATGACTTTCACGATTTCACCATTGTAATTGATGACTGCTTAGTTCAGCGCACCTGCTTCGCTTAAACGCTTCGTTTGTTATGCAAACAACGGTAATTATGGTTCAACAGCTTATTGCAGCGTACATTTAAATGAACCTATTGTAAGCGAAGACTTAAAAGTCATACCACCCAATTGAAACGCAAACAAATAACAGAAACAGTGTTTACAAAATACCAACGTACTCAATAACTTTGCAGCCAGCCTTCTCGAGCACGCTTATTAGCTTTTTTTGAACCACACCTTAACACATGCTGTCATAATTCATCGGTGATGTAGGATCACTTGACACAGAAGCGCCTTTTATTCCATAATAATCAAAGAGCTTTTTTACATTCACTGACTTCATTTGAAAAATCTTTATGACTGGTACGTTTTTCATTGAGTTTGATTCGTTTATTTTAGGTTAAAAGTTAAGTAACCTCGAAGAAGTTTGATAACATTCAAGCGAGAAAGGTCATAAGTATTTACCATATACCACATTGCATCCCAGGATGGGTCAGTAACTGTGAAATGACTTATGTCCGGATTGCGAACGGGGGTACGCTTCTGTCTGGATAACACTTTCAAGCGTTCAACAATTAAAACCTGTAACATTAAAAGCAAAACTTCTTGTACCAGGATAAATCACTGCTTTTTCTTTTTTACATTCTTTACGATACAGTTATGTTCTTGATGGGATGATCATCATCAAAAACACGTCGTTTAAAATTTGAAATACCAATTTAATGTCAGCGCTGAAAAAATTCCATAACTGTAGGTAAGCAAACGATAGGATTTGCTTGAACTGTGTTACATTGAAAGAGTGTATGTAAATTGAAGCCTCATATTATATCATTTGATTATCTCAATTTCCGGAGAGCCACTGTTTCGACTTTGTCAATAAATTCAAAGTCATTATTCAAATACCTAAGATCACATCACAATAGTTTGAAGATCATAAAATGCCGACAGTATATTAGGCTATGCTTGATGGCCAGGTCAGAGAAGTTTACAAAATCAGATCAAAATATTGTTTAAAATAACATATACGCAAAGACTAAAATTCATTCGAATAAGTATATCTTGATGATCACAAATAGCAAGAATCGGACAATTGAGGCTTAAAACTTTATGTACGAGTTTTTACCAGTAATTTGGTCTGATTTTACAATAAAGACCCATAGTAGAACAAAAAGTTTCGGAATTTTTTTCAATATGTGCTTTCGCTGAAGCATTAGCATAACGTCTTCTCAAGCAATTTAATAAACCCCATTGTTTGTTCAATACAAACGTCTATAAACTGTTTTCTACTAGCAAAAACCAATGGAAATGCTTCTTAAAACAGAGTTGAAAAACTCAAACACTATTTTCATTCCAAGGACCCTTTAAACCAATCAATTAAGTAATAAAAGTAGACACTGTGGCAACAACAACGCATTTATTGCCCTTAGTCAATTGAGTTTAATTACAAAGCAATTCAAGTGAAATGTGACCAAAACATGGATACTGACCGGCAACTACTTCCCATTGCATTGCTTTCCTGCTTTGCACATAATTACAGATTGGTCAATGAACAGGAAAAGGTACGACAAATTGCAGAAAAAAAAAACAACTTAAATTGCATACATGGCTAGTTTGTTACTGCTAATACATAGCGAACACGAAGCCAACTATGCAAGCATGCCAAAAAGTTTTAATGTGTACAATAAAGAATAACTTACATCTCGTTTTAATCGCATCATTTTTCTTTTACTTCGATCTTTCCGTTCCAAGGATCTTTTTCGAAATCTCCTATCAATAAATGTGAACCAACCGTCTAAATCTTCAACCTAATAAAATATCAGTGACAGTTAATGGTACTGTTTGAAAAAATATATATTCCTGGAGTAGACACTTTTGTGGTATAAAGTTTGAGGTTTTATAGCTTTTTTATCTCCTTCACTCCAATAAATAACTCAAGGAATAATATAAACATAAGCACTTTACATATTGAACGTAAAACTAATAGAAGCAATGGACTCATTACATTTCACACAAATTAAAGCACAATATTTAATTGAACAACAATACATTATCTGCAAGATGCATAGGTGGGCACAGCTAACGCAAAAATTAGCTCCGCTAACAGCTAATCCGATAACCAAAAAGATTAGCTTCGCCAACGCTAATCCGATAACACAAATTTTTCGTTAGCGGAAGCTAACGCTAGTCCGCTAATTAATCATAAGATTTTAATTTGAGACAGAAACAACGAAAAATCAACTTTGTAACTTGTAGCAATCATTTTAATATCGCGTTTTTCAGTTGATTAGCCAAGTCCAAACGACATCGCATCAACGCAATTTCCAAAAGTTTATTTAATAGCACGGCACATTGTCAAGCTTTCGGGCACACGCTGAAAGAACTTACAGCATTGAAATAAACTCGGCAGTGAAATTAGCACAGTACTGAAATAAGCACATTACCGAAATAAATAGAGCAGGGAAATAAGCACAGTAGGCCTGTACTGAAATGCGTCGGTCTGATAAATCTGGCCATGTCTGATTATCGCGCCTTTGCGAAAAGCAAGGAACTTAATAGACCGGCAGCTGAGAGGGGTTAACACACCTTTTCTATACTGCGACCTTGAGTACTGCGTCAAAAACCATCGGCGAAAACTGATTTCTGCCGGGCTAGATTAGATACGTTTGGCCGTAACAATGGGGGCCCAAAAAAACCCAAAAATTGCTTGCATACTTTTTCTAGGTACCACATGAAACCCAGTGGAAACGAAAGCTTACATGAACCAGATCTCAAAATGGTTTGTGACGGAAGTTTTTTTGGCTGCTTTACCCCCAACAGAAGCCCCCAAAGTTCGAGTGATGGCGTCATTTTCGCTGTGACGTCATAACTAAAACTTTAGGGGCTTCCGCCGGGGGTAAAGCAGCCAAAAAAAATCCTGTCACATATCATTTCGTAATCAGTGCAATGCAAGCTTTCGTTTGTACTAAGTTTCATGAGTCATGTGATACCTAGAAAAGGTACGCTAGCATACCTTTGTGACGTCATCACTCGAACTTTGGAGGCTTCTGTCAGAAATGGAGCAGCCGAAAAATTTCTGTCACACACCATTTCGTGATCTGGTCAATGTAAGCTTTCGTTTCTACCAGGTTTCATTTGGTACTGGTACCTGAAACAGGTATGCTAGTGCTTTTTTGGTTTTTTGGGCCCCGGTTACGGCCAAACGCATCTAATCTGACCCGAAAGAAATCACTTTTCGACTATGGTTTTTGACGTAGTACTCAAGATCGTAATATAGATGCTCATCCCTCTCAGCTGCCGATCTATAACCTCTCAGCTCCAAAATGTCGAAACAGTGATTGTGCAAGCTCAGCATTATATCATTGACGGAGTTATTATTGCTTGATTTAAGCGCTTAGCTAGAAGAGAGCCGGTAGATATTCCTCTGGCACAAAAAACGGGAAAATATGACAGCTTAATGGCTTTTCTTTACTAAAACCGCTTTAGCAACCATTCTTATTCTAGTGGATTGGCTGAAAAAATTAGCTTCGATAACCAGTCCACTAACATTTTTGAACGTTAGCTGAACAGCTAATGCGCTAGTAAAAAAATTAGCTTCGCTAATTAGCGGATTAGCGATTTGTGCCCACCTATGGCAAGATGACTAATAAAGCATCAAAATTTGCAAATTATGATATATATCTTACTTTTCCCAGATTAATGAACCCATATTTGGCGGCAATTTCAGTTGCTTCTGCATTGCCTCCATCAATTTTTACAGCAAATTTGTTCAAATAAACACTTGGTTTTTCTTCCTCCAAATAGTGATGATGATTTCTTGCATAAATAATTTGAAGAGAGCAAAGTAATAAAATAAAAAAGAATGCCCAAGAAATCACACAAACCATTATATTCGCCACACTTTATATATTCAAGAAACACTGGCAATGCTATAAAAAAAAATCGTTGTATTTTATAATACAGGGTGCCTCAGAAGTAAGTATGCACTTTAAAATTTTAATAATAATCTAATGGAACATTCAAATTTGTCAAAAGTTTACATAAACAGTAAATATTCTGTAAACTATTGTGCTACATGCATACCTGCTCATAGCAGTGTTGTCCCTTCGTGTACAACCTTCGTTGGACAAAACAAATTGATTTTTACTTAAGAGATATAATCTTGAAGGTTTCCTATAAGTATTTACTAGGTAACATTGAAATTTTGGGCAGATATGTTTCATATTTAAAAGTGATGCTTCACGATTAATGCTGTTAAACGCTTTATCAGCTTCTACAAAAGAATAGCTTCATATTCATATACCGGTAGGCCTATATCATTCATCCCATGTATCGATGCTTCAGCTCCACCCATTTGCCCTGCACAAGTTTGAAGTGAGCCAGCAGCATGTGTCAGTTCTGGCGTAAGTAGCATCATGAGACATTTTCCAATTATTCTACGAAGTATTTCTCCAATTCCTATAGGTCTTTATTTTCAGCTGTTCTGATTGTGGCTCCTTATCTAATGGTATTACTGTACCGTAACCTGCATGCCACTAATTCTTGTAGTGGTGCTGGATTAACAAAGCGTTTGCTTAACGTTCTTGCCAGCAGAGCAATTTGGTAGCTGAGTTATTCACATTGTGGGCTCAATTTTTTGGAACACAACATTTGTTTATAAATATCTGCATCAACTTTGGAAGGCTCTCCAGATCCAAATGTATTTCTAGCAGCATTTGGTACCATTTCTAAATCGATTCCTTCATATATTATTACCTCCATACGAATGTCAGCACTTGGTGTAACTTCATCAATTCATAGTAGAATATGTGAATGAGCTACCTGAGGATTGGGGTGCTTTTTATTTAAAGCATTCATGGCTTCTTGATTTATTTCCAAAGATCCTGCTTGATGACGATTTATTAGTTTACATTCAGCTTTAATTTTACCTTGAAGATTTAATAATTAGTAAAAGTCTTGATAATGCTTCTTTGGTTTGTTTTTCTGCTGCTTCGAATACTTCCCTGAATAGCTTTTCCTTCTTTCTTAAGATCTTCAAACTCACCATTTTTCCACATATCTTAGCAGGTTTTTGAAATATGTATTAGTGGAACAAAAATTGTTAGAGCGTATAAAGTAACACTTTTCAGTTCTGTTTCATTGTTATAAAGGCTAAGACTGTAGAAGCCTTGTTGCTTCATCAATTACCTTCTGGCCACACTCTCCATAACACGATAAGGAGTTTTCAACAGATTTTTTGCCCATTTTAGAAATTTCATCATAACATACACTTAATTTTTCAGAAATATTAGTTATGCCTCCAATGTTACCCCATTTTGCCTTGGAACATTTTTGGATTTTTTTGTAGCAGGTATGAATATGGGGAAAGGATCATTACAGCATTATCGGTATATTTATCGTTGGAATCAGCTAATGTCAGTTGGTCAGCAACAAACGGCTCTTGCATAGCATTAACTTGTTTTTGTTGCCTTAGCCTGCAGTCTTTGCACCCCCAAGATTCCTCACTAAATGAAAACCCTTCAAATTCAGACCTACCACTTGGGCCAGCGCAAGAATAGTGAAACCATTGTTGGCATAGACCATCACATCCAATAGTATTGTAATTGCCTGATATTTCCTTACATTTCGGACATATTTCCACCAAACTCAAACCAATGTCTTCATTCCTTAATATCATAAAAATTTTTTAAAATAGGGTGGATAGACTAGTCTGACTTCAGTCAAAAGGCTTCCCTAAAACTTATTCAAATAAACTAGAACAACAACAACAATAAATTTATTTACCAGTTTCACAAACTCTATGCATACAAAATGCAACTAAATCTATCTACTGGTTGGAGAAAGCAAAAGACCACTGAGGTCATCTAGTTGCTGCCACCAGAAGATGGTCGAAATGAAAATGGTAGTCGTACAACATCAACAACAACACCTAAACCAAAAAAAGAAAAATGATAGTACACTAGTAGGCCTTTCTCGAATAGTTTGCTGTTAGTCTTACTATGGCATAAAGTTGGTGTTCTTCAATAATGACTCCAAAAATTTTGCTTTACCGCCTTTGAAAAGGAAGATAAAGATTTCTTTTGCTTAAGATCTAGAAACAAGTTTTGCCAGATTTTGACAACTGAGAATAATAAAGCTCTATGGCCAATCATCTTTGCCATAGGAGGAAGAAATAATTTTGAGGAGGATTTAAGTCTTGTGCTGTGGGAAAGAATCCTAGCAAGATTTGTGAAATAATGAAGACAGCTGGACGGTAGTTTATTATTAGTGTATTTGTATATGAATTTTGCAATTTCCAAGTAATAGATATCTTTTAATTGGAGAATTTCATTGTAATTGTAGAGTTGACTCATTTTAATACATTCCTTTCTAGTACGAAAGTTGACGCATCGTACAATGCCATTCAGTATTGCAGTTAGTGCTTGCAGAGCTGTTTTAGTTGCGCTTCCCCATACTGAAATTCCATAGTTTACATGAGATAATACAAAAGTGTTTAAAATTAAACGAAGAGTATGCCTATCTAAACAATGCCTTACCTTAAATAATGTATATACCAAATGCTGATGCCAATTTACTGATGATTGCTCTAATATGAGGTACCCAGCTAAGCTCTGAATCTATCAAAACACCTAAATATTTGTAAGAGTTGACTCTATCTAAGATTTTGTCACCAATTTTCAAAGTAATGGTACTAGTATTTACTTTATAAGTAGATTTTTGAGGTTGAACAAGCATGTGCTTTCCTTATGCAATAGGCCTATTGATTGTTATTTTGTTCACATTCAACCACAGTTTTACTTTGCTTAATTTATCATTAATAAAATTTTGAGACTGAAAAATATTTTTTGACTCGTGAAAAAGAAGTGTATTAAGTGAAGATGCATTTTGCAGATCATTAATATAAACTAAGAATAGCAAAGGACCCAGCACTGACCCTTGAGGAACACCAGTAGAAATTGTTTGGAAGAAGTGATATTGTCATAGAGAACATACTGTTTTCTATTGTGCAAATAAGAAGTAAGTAATTTCAGAGGCACACCCCTGACTCCATAGTGTTCCGATTTATTAATCAAAATACAGTGATTCACAGAGTCGAAAGCTTTTGAAAAATCCATAAAAACCTTGGACTTGAATAGCAACAAAAATAATAATGTACCGGTATTTTGCAAATCCAGTGCACACATAACACTACGGGACGACAACCATAAAACCAAACAAATGTCAAATAACATCCAATGAAACAACTAAGCAGAACACAGGAGTGCATCCAGCAAAAAATAATTAAGAGGATGAAGAAATGACAAGAAATTTAAAAAAACAAAGATGGATCTGCTGACAATTCGATAATTCTAACCAAAGTGCATCTATCTCTAAGCAGCACACAGAGTAAATCCAGCAAAAACATGATAAAGATGAAGAAATGCCAAAAAATTAAAAAATCAAAGATGGATCTACTGACAATTCAATAACTCTAACCACAGTGAACAAAATAACAAACAAAAAATCAACACGCTCATAAATAAATAAAATAGCTTGATGCCTAACTGCATGCATATCATTAGCTGAACTAATGAACTATGAGGAGCAGACTACAAATATGCACATACGCAAATCTAGTGGAAATTACACTGGTAAAAAAAATCAATTAGTCTAGATAAGGAATACTAGACAATGCAAAGGTTAAAAAAATTAGCAGTATCCAGAAACAAGACGTTTGAATAGAGAAACAAAAGTACTATTCACAACATTCCATGGCAAATTATTCCAATCCTGTATACAAGGGCGTAGTCCTACATTTTAGTAGTCCTACAACCCCCCTACATTTTTTCAGCCCCCCATAGAAATTTTTAGCCCCCCTTCAGCCCCCCTTTTTTGAGAATTCATAACAAAAGTACACCCTATGGCACTTCAACAATAACTTATGGCATCACTATTTATTTGTTTCTTTTCTTCATTGATACCATCAAAACCAACGTACTAACTTTTGCAACTTTGTGACAAAGGTGAGCAAAATCGCAAAAACTGTTGGATTTCCTGGTAACTTCGTGTACAAGCTCTTAGAGCGTTAATATGATGTCACAAGGAAATTTTCTTCAATTTTAAAAGAAACTTTAAGGCAAATAACAGCGAAACAACAAAATATCAAATTAGCTTACGTGGGGGGAAGTGGCATAGCGAGATATTTTGAAAAGGGGGGGGCATAATTTCCACATTTTTTTAAACGTTTTTTTTTTGGGGGGGAAGAACAAATTTGAAGCTAGGGAATGACTGGGGTAACAATTTTGGCCGGGGCCAGGGAATCGCGCTTGCCCTGCCCAGGGCCAGGGTTTATACAATGCTTTATATTGTGTCTAGAATACATAGCTAAGCAGGCTACTTGCGTCCTCACTCCTCAAGTAAATGCCGTCAATGGTGTTATGTAATGCTTTCGTAATTGTACACGTTTTTCATTAGTGCATGACGAACTTCAAAAACCCTTTAAGCATGCACGTTCTTTAATTTTACGCATCAACGTATTTTTCATATAAAATAAAAAAAATCTTCACGTGAAAATTAAAATGTGACTTTTATCTTTGTTGTACGGGACCACCCCAATTTTTAAGGAAGGGTTTTTGCACTTTAAAGGTCGTCTTATACGCTGGAATATACAGTAAATAAATTTGAAAATCAACCCCAACTCCAGCCAATTTTTATGACCTCCTCGGGCGGGGCCGGACCAGGGCAAAAAGTGGCATTTTCAGCCGGGGCCAGGGCCCAGGTTAACCCCTATTTGAAGCTGATTGGGAAACAAAAAAAAGTTCTAGGGGGGTCCGAGGGGCATGCTTCCCCAGAAAAATTTTGAAAATTTACATGCTGTAATGGCTATTTTGGTGCTTTTTGAATAAGCTTCAGGCAAATTTTGTTTAAACTTTTTGACCCTAATTTTGAGTGCTTCACCTAACATGATGCATTTTGTTCGCACATTTTTGACTATGCGTGCTAAAGGCGTATTGCTATCGAAGAGGTTCAAAATTATGGAAAAATTGTAGGCCTATACATCAAAAATACTTTTGAAAATGACTGGTGGGTGGATGCATACCCCTCAACCTACCTACCCAGCTCCTGGAATAAGCTTTGAAAACCATCAAAAGAGCCTGGCATACTTGTCACCATTAATCTTGATCTTTTTTACTAAAAGGCAGAAACAAAAGGGGGGATGGCATGACACAATGTCCCCCTAAATACGTTCCTGCCCTAGGAGCTTGCAAACGGATAATAAGTTACTTTAAAGGAGGTAAACACCTAAATGTCAATCTGGCTACTGTATGTTATGCTGGAGAAAAGCTTGAGTTCATCAAGCAATCTCCAAATGACTTCTACTGAAGTTAAGGTGCATGATACGTATGATGTATGTTGCGATAACTAGGATGCGATAACAAGTATGATAACACAAATTTCAGCCCCCCTTACTTGAAAGTATTTCCAACACCCTTGCCTGCATACACCTTTGTGAAAAACAATATTTTCAACAATCAACTACAACAAAATTTGTTTTCAATTTGAAATTATGTCCAAGAGTGTATTTAACATCCCAAAGTGTAAAAAACTTAGTATCATATAATCCAATTAAAAGGTTATCTGGTTATTCATCAATTTAAAAATTTCAGTAAAATCAAAGACGTGACTGCGTTTTTTGAAAGAGTCCAAATTCAATGCTGTTAATCACTCATCGTATGTTAAGCCCTTCATGCCTTGTATGTTTTCACTCATTCGTTTTTGGACTTTTTCAATTAATTGAATACGGTATCTTTTTTAAAAGGCAGTGTCTATTTTGCCGTTAACGACATAAAAGCTTTTAAGTCTGTTTTACCGCAGCTAGCGGTATTTAACCCCATGTCACACGAATATTACATCTTATTGTCTTCACAAACCTGATTGTTAACCCCAGGTCACACGAACCTGATTCGAATCGAAGCAATTCGAAATGAAGCCGAGACTAGAATCGAACCCAAAACTAGTGCAGCGCTTTTCTTTACAGAGTTATACGCTGCGCTCTATCCACTGAGCTATTGAGAAGTTGCAGCAATCTAGCACAAAATGGCGCTTAAAAAAGCTATTTTGCCGTTAACGTTAATTCTGCCGTTAACGGCAAAATAGACACTACCTTTTTTACAATGTGGGTTCCACGCTGCTGAAGCATATTCCAGATGCGGTCGAACTAAAAGCTTATACAGTTTAAGCAAAACATTTTTGTCACGACAAACAACACTTTTTTGCACATGAGGGAAACAACACTTTGTTTGAGCAATCCCAATGCAGATTCAGCTTTCTTGACTGCAAGCGCCACATATTTACTACACTTGCATGAGAATCTTGAATAAGAACTACCGGTATTTACTCGCCTACACTTGAATGAGAATATTGAATAAGAATCTTGAATAATTGAATGAGACTCTTGAATTGAATGAGAACTTGAATAAGAATCCTAAATGAGAAAAATCGTGGATAGCTGATTGTTTACTACTCCCAGCTAGCCTACACTTCAGCAGCCTAGCTGTGACTCTTTGAGCTAGTCTATGACTCTCATTAAAACTTAAATTATCCATGCACTTCAAATGGTGTCAAGAGATATCAACAACCTGTGGAATAAAGATCTGTGATACCTGTAGTTTAAACCTAACCTGCTAACTGCATACTGGTATGCAGTGCACAGAAACTAGAAGCAAAGCTGAGGGATACCACTACTGCTAGCCCAGTTTTCGGGCATTGCAACTATGCTTCTCATGTTATTTTTCTTATCCTTCCACTCTCCTCTTGCATGTTTCAACGTTTATCGTTTTGTTGCTTCTTCCCTTTTCTCATGCTGCCAATAAGAGAAAAAAATGTATGGAAGAAAAACGAATCAAAGCAATTTACCGATAGTGCGCCTTATGCAGTTACCGGTATGGTCCGTAAAATACGGTATACTGCATATTATTTTTGTATATTATTCTTGTGTTGACAATACCGCTATGGAAATAAAAGACACTTACACTTAACTACTGGTACCGGTATGACCATACCAGTAGTCCCTATATCCTTGGTATAACAGTGTAATATAGTCCATGGTTCAGGGCTATGTGCCAGCTACACCTGCCACATCGTTAGCAACCATAGACGCATTTCTCCTTCTTTTTAAAGCATCTAAGTTTGCTACTGACAGGTCTGATTGATGAGCATTCTCAAGGCAATGAATTGGCTAGATGCCACAAACTTTTTTCCTTTGCGGCTAAGCTGTCAATGTGTCCACGCAACTCCTAGCGGTAAAAAATTATTATATACCAAGCCGTTAGAGCCACAACTTAACTCATAGACCCAGTAAAATTATATTAAAACATTGCCGTGACATTGCTTACTTGCACCATTTCGTTTTGACGCATAATTTTAGCCAGCCAAGCGGTTGCACCAGAGTTGCACCATAGTTTACTACAGTGCTCCGCAACCTTTTCTTAATCACGGCACACTAAAACCATGTCCAAATTTTTGCGGCACACCTCAGCAAAAAAGCGCAGAAAATTTACGCATTAAATCACTGTAACTACAGTTTAATGGGATCAGCAGTTCAATGGGATGCTTGGGGTTGACGTAACGAGCTCAATCGCTGCATGTTGGGCTCTATATTTAAAATGGCAACTCGAAGTTCCCGATCAATTGCTTTCAAGCATGATCGTTTGTCATTTTTGATCAACACCAACGTCGAAAAACTTTGTTCACACAAATTTGTGGTGCAGAACTGGAGAAGAATTTCGAGAGCTTTTTCCGAAATTTGCCTATATTCTTTTTCAACAGCTATCCAAAATTCATCGAGAGTAATATCACGGAATTTCAATCGCAATGTTCTGTCATTTCGCAGTTCAAGAAAGTTTTCTTTACTAGGCAATGATAATTTTTGCGTTGAAATTTCAGCATCAACAGAAAAAGGATTTCGGATCCAATCATATTGTTACGAGTTAATTGCAAAAAAAATAATGGTCATACTTTTGATGTAACAAAGCCAAATGCCTTGTTACATCAAATCCGTAAGAAAATTGCAGCAGTGGGCAACTGGGCGTTGGCAGTCGCAGGACTTGACGCAAACGTGATCGCATTGGTCGTGGCGTATCGCAACGAGCTCGGTGTGCAGCCTCCTTAACGTTGTTCAAGGTTGCTCGCACTTCAAAATTAAGCAAAGTTAGTTGTAACATCAGCTTCCAGCTTGCGTGAGAAGAAAAATCAAACAAAAGCGGTTTCCTGAGGTTAGTCAAAGGTTAGCACAACGGGATCGACGTGTCGAGTGAAAGCTGGAATTTTTTATGTTTATACTTCCAAGACTAAGTGAATAATTCGTAATTGGCAATAAAACGCTCCTTATCATGAAGAATGTGGGGAAATCTAGATACATTTAAGAAAAACCGATCAGATGGCCGAGTGGTACAGAGCGTCTGCTTCTGGATCGGTAGACTTGGGGTTCGATTCCGAGTCGGGTCAAACCAATGACTTAAAAATTGGTATTCACAGCTTCCCTGCTTGACGTTCAGCATTTAAGGGACAGTGTGGAGAACAAGCCGGCAAGTTTACTTGTTGTGCCGTTGGGAAAGGCACTTAACGGAAGTCCCCCATCTTAGTGTGGTAGACAGATGGCTGGCAACTCCTAAGCGAGCTCGTACAGCGCTTCGTCGCTTTCTCGTGATAGGAGGATAAATATGCCAACAATAACAATAATAAAAAAGGTTCGGTTGCTAACAACAATAATCTGTTGTACAACGTGCGGGTCTCTTGGTAGTTATGCAATACGAGAAAAATGTGGAGATTAATTAAAGTGATGATAATCGTTACGCTAATAAGCGAAACTTCAAAAAGATCTTTTGAGATAGATCGGTGCAATTCTGAAATAAATCGGGAACCCACATACACTCTTTTTATTTTTTTTTCAGTTTAGTGGTTCAAAATATAATTATTCCGCGGCACACCCAGGATCGCCTCGTGGCACACCCAGGATCGCCTCGCGGCACACTAGTGTGCCGCGGCACACAGGTTGCGGAGCATTGGTCTACTACATGGTTGTGCAACTTCTTCTCTTTTGTGTTTCTTCATTTAGGCGTCACGCTCTGTTGCAGCTGTACGCGCATCGTGGGAAAAGACAATCAACGCTTGAAAATAGGTTGAGTATACACATGTAAAACGTTAGAAAATAAGCCCGGTCTACACTACGAGGTTTTTGAGCGCTTAAGCAGCTCCTTCTTTTTTCTCTTTATTATTTCTTGAAGTAAGCGAACAAGCCGATTGCTCCGACAGTGAAAATAAAGAAACGAAGATTGATGACCGAAAGTCTGGGCTTTCAAGCTTAAGCGCTTAAAATAAGCATATTGTAGACAGGCCTATGAAGTTTGGTTGCTTAACACAATTGCTGCAAATTAATAAGCTAGACGTAGTCTACCGTAGATCTAAGCCTAACTGGTAGGTACAGAGTTTTAACCTTATCAGTAATATTCTGATTTTCGTATCTAACACTGCACTAAGCCTTGTCTACACTTGGCGTAAAATCGTTTGCGTAGCGTAAAATTCTTTGTTTGTTGAAGTTAGTGGGAAAAACGCTAGCGCGGATGTGCTAGCACGCTCAACGCGGAATCTCCAGCGTAAAAACTTTGCCCTTTTAGCAAAGTATTTTTCAAACGCTCAGCGTTTTGTATGCTCTGATCCTGAGGTAGCAGTCAAGTCTTGGCCTAGGCTAGTTGAAAAACAGTGTTTTGGGACTGCTGCCACTAGCTGTGCCGTTGGGAAAGGAACTTATCGGGATTCCCCCATCTTTGAGTGGTAGACAGGTGGCTGGCAACCCCTAAGCGAGCTCGTATAGCGCATCGGTCGCTTTCTCGCAAAGGAGGATAAATATATGACTAAATAAAAATAACTCAAATAAAGGTTTGATTCAGCTTGTTTATATGCGATGGTCTTCGAGCTAGCTAAGCTGTTATCTGCTACCGCTACCTGCAGTGGTGCAGTCGTAAAATTAGAAGTGGGGGAACGCATGTCTGCAAATAAAATCCAGGCAGCTTGAAACCACGGTGCTTTGCAATGCAGATTTTCCAATGGACGGTATTATTCACTGCACACCAGGGCCTCGAACTTAAAAGAACTCGATTTTTTTGCCGAACTCGGACTTGAACTCGAAAAAATATTTTTTCTGAACTCGAACTTGAACTCGCATAAAACTGTTTGAGTTCATTAGAAAGATATTTAAATTGTTGAAAAGAAATAAAAGATCAACTGAATAAAATAAAATGAACTGTTCGAGTTCATTAGAAAGGTATTTAAATTGTTGAAAATGAATAAGTCGGCAGCGTGGTGCAGTGGTTTGAAGCGTCGTTTTTACGACGACCATGATCGTAAGGTTAACGGTTCAACTCCCAACCTAGTCTCATTGTTGCGTCCTTGGATAAGATGCTTCACGATGATTGTCTCTACTTGGTGGAATCTGACAAGCAGCAAATTAAAAAAGTCAAAAGAAAATTCAACCGGAAAACTTGGAAACAAAGGCAACTCCTAAGCGAGTCTGGATTCGTCCTACGCATAGCGCCTCCGCCGCTTTTTCGTGATAGGAGGATAAAGATGAAAAAATCAAATCATTACGAAAATAGTGTGTTGTTCAAGTAGTCACAATCCGTGGGAATTGAAGTTATGATCTTACCAAAAAAAAGCTGCACGTCGTTTATTTGTTCATGCCATTGCGACCTATAAAGTCCAGGGCTGCGAACTCGAACTTGAACTCGGTCATTTTTGCCTAACTCGAACTGGAAAAATAAAATTCTTAGCACTCGAACTTGAACTCGGACTTGGAAATATCTCTTGAACTCGGTTAAAAACCGATCGAGTTCGTAGCCCTGCTGCACACACATAGCTACCGGCGGCTGTAACACAGCAAGGTGGTGTGGGGGCAAAATCCCCGCCGCTGAGAAAATTTTGTGATTTTTAATGCCAAATTCAGCATATTTGGAGCAGTGGCGTCGCTAGGATTGGTGACACCCGGGGCGGAGCTTTATAGTGTCACCCGTCTTGCAAAAGCAATAAACTATTCAACGTTTAAAGACTGGTGGCCAGTGGAGAGCATAAGCCATTTTGCTGAAAGAATTTTGTATTGCAGGATAGACATTAAGAACTAGGAGTTGGGACGAATTGAAAAAAGCTGTGTTTTGTTATAGACTAATTTGCGCGAGTAGTCTTCTGGCATATTGCATATCTCGCGATATTATGCCGAAGGGCACTCTAAGAAGTTTGGGGGGCCCAATTTAGCGCGTTCACACCTCAGGAACACCGCATTAAACCCAAAAAAAACGAACTAGCGGTGGCGAGCCGGGCCAACGGCCACATTCTATCCGATATAATTAATCTGGAAACCATAATTTTACGTTCCGAATCCCTACCACTCCGGCTGTGTTACTCAAAATTCATGCCGCCAAAATACACCTTGCAATTCATTACACACATCGGCGCAATACCGCCAGGCAAATCTTATGGCGAAAACATTGAAAGAAACGAACAGAATAAAAAACGTCTCTGACCAAAAATAGATCTTCGTTTCGCCAACACATGCAATTTCAATTTTTATCAAATAAGTTACAGATTTCTCTTTAGCTTTAAGACAGACCCTCATGACTCGTATATCGAATAAGTGGGACCGGACCACAACCAAGAAAAAAAAAATTATCGACGCCTTAAAAAAAGTGTTTGGCCTATACTATCGGCTGTTTTCTTCGACGAAGATACCGGTACTTCGTTTTTTACTCACTGGATAGTTAGCCCAAATAGCTTCATCAGATCACACAGATGATTTGTTTGCATAAACATTAAACACAAAAAGAAATAAATGAACATAAATTAGGCTAGCTTTTTTACATGTTATAAAGGTATAGATGTAGCCACTAGCGTAGCCAGAAGTTTGCAATGGGGGGGGGAAGGGAAGGGAAGGTTTGAGAATGACATCACATTCGACCATACGTTGTATACAGGAGCGGATTCAGAAAGTTTTGGTGGAGTACATGCAATTTTGAATTAGGTTGAATGTCAACTAAATGCAAAGACGTTTAAACTCGGAAATGGGCGTAAGTAAGCCTTTTGAAAATGCTTCACGTATGGGGCGTATTCAAAAATTTTTTGAGGGAGGGGGCATCAATTTTCGTCACTTTTTTTAAGCGTATTTTCTCCGGCAAAGTTAATTTTAAGCAACTTAAGTGCCAAAAAGGACTCTAGGGGGTCCGGGGGCATGCTCCCCCGGAAAATGTTTGAAAATTTGCATAGTGCAATGGCCATTTTTGTACTTTTTGAACAATTTTTAAGGAAAGTTTGTCATATTTTTGGCCCCTAACTTTGAGTGTTTCACCAATGATGCATTTTGTTCGCACAGTTTCAATTATGTATGACGTCATTTGAGGCTCAATGGGGGGGCTGTAACCCCCAAACCCCCCCCCCCCCCCGTGGCTACGCCACTGGATGTAGCCTAGTATTTAGACAAAATAGCCTAGACTATGTAATCAGAGCTAAGCATTTGTTACTAAATTACATCGCCCTATATAAGCATGTTTGTGGGCTGGATTGGACCTAAAAAACGTCCTTTGCGTTGTCGCTTTCAAAAATACCGGCTTCATCGTCGGACTGCTGAGATTTTCCACTCAGCTTAGCAAAGCGAAGCATTGACCCTTCATATTCTTTCAATGCTTCCTCCCTTGCTTTTCGAACTTTTCTTTGCTGAAAACCACTGGGTTTTTTTGATATATGTACCCCCGCGACATATCAAAGTGATTTACTATATTCTTAAAGTTTTCCACTTAATGTACCCTCCAAGTAATATACCATGGCAGTGGCGTAGCGAGAAATTTTAAAGGAGGGTGGGGGCATAATTTGTAAATTTTTTTTAAGTGTATTTTTTTTTCAGCAAAACAAATTTGAAACTGATTAAGAAACCAGAAAAGCTCTTGGAGGGTCCGGGGACATGCTCCCCCGGAAAAATTTTGAAAATTTTCATGCTGTAATGGCTATTTTAGTGCTTTTTGAATAATTTTCATTCAGGCAAGTTTTGATTAAATTTTTTAACCCTGCTTCTGAGTGGATCATCGAGATCGAGACTTTAAAGTTTTCACCTAAAATGCGCGTTTTAGCCACCCATTTCCTATCAGAGATAAAAGCATCAATAAAAGGATAAAAGCTTCCACTTATTTCTTCGCGAGTTTCTTGCGAACAATGCGATCAATGACAGCAATTGAATGAGGCCTATAATTGCAAAGCAAAAAAAAAGTCGCTTTTGGCTGCGAAGGCTTTTATGCTTTTGAACGCATGAAGCTTACGTTGACGCTTGCAACAACATCTTCAAACGTTTTTTCTAGCAATTTTAAACTGTTTTCATCATAAAATGGTGTCACCCCAAAACGGTGACACCCAGGGTCTGTGATACATTTTTAGGTAATAATATACACCACTCAATAATAGTCCAATTGGACTTGTAACGAACAAGGCAACAATTTATCCGACTCCAACGTTACGTTTACTTTGACCAAAATAAAACCTTACTCGAACGGTACCTCATTCAAATAGAATCCTTATTCAAATAGAACCACCTTATTCAAATAGAATCACGTTAATCACAACAGTAACAAATAACGTAACAGATAACATTGAAACATCTGCTTGCTATTACAGGATGGGTTCGAGATCATAACTCACGGTGGTCTTATGGACCATGTTAACCATAGGCGCGGGAAGTGGGGTGCCAGGGGGGGCTCAAGCCCCCCTGAACTTTTTTTAGCCCCCCCTGAACCATTTGAGCCCCCCCTGACAATTAAAACATTTATGCACTGAGTGCGACGTGATTAATGCTCGCAACGTACATACGTAATGAAGCAAATATTTTTTAAAGTGCTTTTAACCAACGAAGAATCACTATTCTTTTAAAAATCAGTCAGTTATTATTCACTTGGTCAACGTAAAATTTGGTAAAATTTTCAATGCTTGAAGTTCATTTTTAACCGTGTTTTATATCAGCGTTTGCAAACCTTTACAGCAGTCATGGACGATGGCCCAGTAAAAGTATAATGGCTGTCAATTCTTGTAGCTGCCAAACACTTTACGCCAAACTACTCTGAATGCTCGAATGAAAGTCGCTACTGATCATGGGAATTACGTAAATCGTAAACGAAAATGCGGTGAAGAGCAAAAAAACGGTCCTCAATCCTTCAGATGTTCCGAATTCCACCAAAATTTTTGTGAAAAGCTAAAAAAAAGGTCTTCACGGCCCGGACGCGTTACATGAACTGGAAATGTTGGTGGCCAACCTGATTTGTGTACATGCCAAATTGACCCGCGATCGACAGCCAAGCATCCAAAGATCGACCGGTACATCGCGATCGACTGGTTGGGCACCCCTAATTAAGCTTATATGAGCTGGTGCAAGTTCTCTTCTGGTTGAGTTTTTTAATGGTTTTGAATTTTTTCTACCAACCCAATGAAGCGGCTAAATCACTACTAAACTGGCACCGATGATCAGTAGGCTACTCGATTTGAGGGGGATGCCATCCCCCCTGAAAACAACACCATCCCCCCATAAAACATTTTAGCGTAAACCGTTCCCTTACAACTATAATAACCATCTCTTTTTAGGTCTGCATGAAAAGTTGTAGCACTGCCGATGATTGTTACTAAAATTGAGCTAGTACGCCTACCTAAATACCTATATCTACACATCTCATTATGTTAAAAAATGGTTCAGTGCTTTATTTTGATTGTGTGTTTTTTGTTATTTTTAAACCTCAATGGGGCATTGTTTGTTGCATGTAACTCTGATCAGCAAAGCAAAAGTTAGATCGGGCAAATTTTGTTTGCCTACTTTTTGGTTTTGTGATTGAGGTATTTGCATTTTACAAATACATGAGTAGTAATTCGAGCATGGTTAGAAAAGCCTAATGGTAGTAAGCAATCTTGTTTTCCATGATGAAAGATTATCCTGAAAAAATTCCGGTCACTTGAGCGGCATGCAATTGATGTCTATCAAAATAGGTCTGCTGAGTGTCCTGCCCTTAAAAACGTGCGTTCGAAAAAAGGGGGGTCTGGGGGGCGAAGCCCCCCAGACGTTGACACGATCTTACTATTTTGAGCCCCCCCTGTCTAAAAAACGTTCCCGCGCCACTGATGTTAACTGTTCGGCCTTCAGTTTATGATTGAGAGGGCGTACTCATGAAATATCAGTAATGGATTTGTAACCCGCAATGCAGGCGGAAAACGACAGCAATGCAGGCGGAAAGAAACAGTGAGAATTAAGCCAGAAGAAGCTAGTTATGACTGCAAAACATAAATTGAGTGTGAGAAAATACATATGATGTTATAGCAGTCACTACACTCTCTCCCTATTAAGAGAAAAAAACTTATTTCACAGTCGAAACTTAATTTGATTAATCAAGGCAAGTCACTAGGTGATATTGGAATGAAAATGTGTGCTTAAGTTATGACATCGTGTCCGATATGAAGATAGAATCAAGCGATCGCTGTGTCCCAGATGGAAAGTCTTGGTTTGAGTAATTTAGTAAACTCATTGATTGATGACGATAGTAATTATGAAAAGGTTGATTGCAGAAAGCGAAATAGCACAAAAACAATAGAGTAACCACAAAAAGAATATTAATAATTTTTGAAAAGTCAGTTGGTTAAATCTTGCATGTTGAATAATTGTCCAGGTCATGTCCTTTGTATCATCACAGAGCCGGTTTGACAGTGATACTCATTGAGATCATCTTTTATGACGCTTTGCAACGTCGATTTCATTGTTGTGCTTCAATATGCTATCGATTGCTTCCGGTTGTAAACGCTATGGCTAAGACAAAATTTCACATTCATTTCCTCTTCTGACTATCGGCACGGTTGTAGACCTGTGTATGGTGGGGTGCATGAAATGTGTTGTGACATTGCCATTAATTTTGAACTGCAAAAAAAAGCAACTAAATAACCCCTGGTTAATGAAGTAGGCTTCAAAAACTTTTTTCACTTGGCAAAACTTTCGGAAGATTTTTCTTCTAGTAAAAAACAATGCAATAACTCAATTTTCCATGAAAAAAAAAAAAAAAAAACAACTGAAGGACGAGACAAAAGAACATTTAAAAATTCACTTAGCATCCAAACGTTAACGCAAGAATATAATTAATAAATTAATTCGGTATTATATCACTTTTTTACAACGCTATATGTATGGAAGCGTAATTATCGGTATTAATTCGCTACAATAACACGACACAATAGTATTATTGTCAATAATATGACACTATTGCATTGCTGTCAACTGCAAGTTTAGCGTAATAAAAAAAAAATTATCGCCAAGTTTAACAAAAAGAAAAATCACAGTGATCAAAATTGTTCAATTGAAATTTGCGTATGTGACAATAAGCGGCGCTGTTTCTTAAAAGAAAGAATGCAAGAAAAGAGATTGAAGTAAAAAGTTGTTATATTTTTGTGGAAAAAGAAAAAAAGTACCGCATTAAAAAGATTTTCGTAGTAATGAAGATTTTCTTTTCGAAAACGGCCATTAATTTTGTTCTGCATTTCCCAGTATTAAAGCTCTTTCAGTATTAAAGTTTGCTAGCGCTTAGGACGTCTTGCGTGGCTAGTCAAAAAAAATGGGCTCGGTTGCTCAGCGCTTAAGACGACATGCGTGGCTAGTCAAAAAAATGAAAAAGAAATCGAATGCAAGTCAAGTCTGAACTTGCAAATGGAAACTCGAGTCAGGGTACCCTTTATGTTTTTCTTATTTCGTCTTTATTTTTGATTTCGGCCGTAAACATGCCATGTAAAAACTCACCTAGGGAAACATTTTATTGAAAGCATGAAGTTGGTCCTTACGCGTTTTACCAACTTTGATGCAGCCTCAATCAACCCATGGGTGGCCAATTGATTTTTAAAAAATTCTTACGTAGGTAAATAATACAGACAAAACTGTTCAGTATCACTAGTTGCGCATAAAAAATAATGCAAAATCTGAATTAAGATTTGTCGATTACCACAAACAGAAATGGTATATTCTTTTGTTTTGTTTGTGAACTGAAGAATAGTAAAGAAAAAAGAACGCTGCGATAAATCCGGATTTTTTGGAAAAAAAAAATTTGAAGAAAACACAAATGTAGCCAGGAACGTGCAATACTAACGCTTAAAAATTATGCTTGATCCACATTGCATTAGGGAAAGTTATTCGATCCATCCATTCGTGCAAGCAAGTGATTGTCTCAAGCTCATACATGAAATTTCTATAAAGTATGCCGTCTGGCAAAAAATTTTCTGCGCTAGATGTGCACCTTTTTCTAAGGGCTAACAATCCCAGGGCAGTTGATAACAGTAGCTACAGGGCTGCGGTCTATTCTTTTGATGCTCGCACTGGAAGTATGTCCATGTGTCGAGTAGTGAGAATAATAAATTTCTTGCACAAGCCGAAGTAAATCTTCTCTTCATCGAAAGGTATGATCAACTAAGTTATTAATTAGGAAATAACAGCTAAGAGAAAACTTTGTTGGGATGCACGTTATGAGTTAGTCTACAATTTATGTTCTACAAAATTAAAATGTACGCGACCTGTAATTTCTTGGTGAAAAAATTCAAAAGCAATAAGGAGTTAACCAGAGTAGATGATTGGCTTATACCTAATAAGTTAACCTTAAATGTCTCGAAAACTAATTGCATATTATTTCGTCCTCCAAAAAGTGAAGAGATGAAAGTGAATCCAGTTGTATCTTCAAGAGGTAAACAAATTGAAAGAGTAACATCAACAAAATTTTTGGGCGTTTATGTGGACCAACATCTGTCCTGGAAAACCCACATGAAACACTTGGTGTTACTCAACCAAATTAAATCAACAGACAATTTCTTATCGCGGCCCATCCATTTGGAACTCTTCGCCCGTCGCGGCATCAAAGATAAAAAGCTAAGTGTTAAAACATTTACCAAAAAGCCTACCAACTATTTAGCATGTAATCCAATTAGCGATTAATTTTTAAAACCAAGTTTCTGTCCATCCTTGCTGCTGCCTTTCCGTTTTTTTTTTTTTGTATTTTTTTCAGGTTCCTGAGCAAATCTTCACTCATCAATTAAGTCAAGTCTTCATTGCCAACTCTTCCTGTGTGATGTCTCCGTTTATCGACATGCTGTGTCACCTTCCGCAATCGTCAATGACTTCAATTTGCAGTTTTTTTTGTTGTTGGCTTCCATGCACTGAGGATTTCCTTTTTCCCTCCAAAACGTACATTTTTAATAATAAAATACTGAATAAATTCCACTGCTCTTTTTCTTTGCTAATCATAGACTCAATTTTGACTAATGCGTGTTATTTATCAAAGCATAGATTCTTTGTAGGCCTGTTCGGTCTCTTCAAGCTTCCCTAATTATGTTACCTCAACTAACTCTTGAGTGGCTTTAAATTTTACAAATTTCCTTTTCTTAAGCTTCAAAGTCGGCTGTTTTTGTCTCTATAACCTGCATACTCCATAGTCGTTCTTTGTGGTGCGTGTATCATCCTCTCATCATCTTTTGCTCTGGTCGTGCGGGAAGAGGTTTATAATTATGTTTAATTGATTTAAAATGTGCTTTGGTTGATAAGTAATGACAAAGTTTAAAATAACTAATGCATTGCTACGTGTTGTACTATATTAAAATCAATATTAGGCAAAATGTCATCGAATTCTCCGAAAGTAATCTAAAATCTTATCTTCGGTCTCAAAAACTCAATGATCTGATTAATTTTGTGGTACTAAAAGCAAACTTTTTGTTTTACCGTAATGGTCTTGCAGGGAACAGCAGAACTCGCTGTTCTTATCGTGTAAATAGTTTGTGTTACGCTTTTGCTTTCTATCGTTTTGTTGTACATCATGATCTTGACCAGATGCAGATGACATGTTCGTCCTGTCGACTTGTGTTATTTCTGGTTACTGCGTCGCAGAGGAGTTTTAGTGTCGCGATCACTACTGTGTTTAATGTGTTTGTGTCGTCGGGAGGTAGGTTGGTTGTGATGCCGAGGGTGAAACTTGGAACTATGGGGTTGCATACGTGGAAGAGGTAATACCACAGTAAGCTGACGCCCATTTGAAATCTGACAAACGCGCTCTTTAAAATTGGATTCCCCAATAACCTACGTTCTGTGATGTAAGCAGGGGAAAACAATGCGAATTTCTCTCTTTCAGTTTGATTGCTGCCTCAGCCAAATGTATTAGACTTACACCGTATGTAGTCTTATTACAAACGCGAGTAATTCATGCAGTTTTTGTTTGCATCTGGTCAGGTTTCTGTTTTCGGCGATATCTGTCAACAGCGTATAGGGGCAAGTATGCATTATCATTATTTTATTTTATTCATTTATTTTTCTGCATACTCCCGTTCACTGTTGACGCTGAAGGCGGTAACTTTGTTTAGTTTGTTTATTCTTTGCTTTGCTTTTTTCGTGAAGGTGTGATCACACTGACTGGGATGCTTGGGCCTTTGTGGCGTTGAGTGGCTTTGTATGGTTGCGATATCGCATCTGTGCTGATGTAGTGTTGAAATGGGATGGGCCTGCGCAGCGTCTCGAGGGTCTCGGCGCCTCAGTTGGTGTGTTCGGGCCTTCATTCTGCAGATGATTGTCTGTTTTTGTTTTTTTGGATGTCACGACCATGCATATTGTTCTTGTTTTTTTTTTGTGTGTATCACTATCTTCATATCGCATGTTTTAGCGCTTTGTCGTTGTGTCGTTTCCTCCTTTTCTTGAGTTTCTCTTTCTGTAAATGTGTTCGACAGTACCTTCTTTTTTTTTTTTTTTTTTTTCAGGAATAAAAAAGCTTGATTGATTGATGGATATAGGAAATTTTCTATATATTTTGTGTCAGTTTTTTCGGCTATTTTAAGCCACACATTTGTCTTACATTTAAATAGGAAATATTCTATGCAACATATTGGACAAAATGTAGCTTAAATTGGCCGAAAAAACATGTGGAAAAACCTAAATTATTTTTTTCCAATTGACGAATCATAAATTTCTTTATACAGCATTTTGTGTCAGTGTTTCGTCTTTTTTAAGCCACACATTTGTCTTACATATAAATAGGAAATATCCATAGTATGCCTTGAATTTGTATGCTGCTAATAAATTGTACTTTACCTACTCAGCCCGAGATTTTAACGTGCGTTTACCGATGCGCGACACGTGACAAAAATCTTTCGCACCTTGTTTGTTTTATTTCACTGTTCACCGATCACGCGAAAACCAGGGAAATCCTTCTACATTTACTTACATTATAATTTTAGTCGCGTGCCGCGTATCGGTAAACGCACCTTTATGATTGTTAAGGCGGCTGCACACAGGCTAGCGATTGGAAATCCCCAAAGTTCAAACGACCTGCGTCTACGATTTCAGCGACAAAATCAAGCAACTATGCACACTGCGCGCGAGCGCTTGCGTTGCAACCGCTGCGACTGTTGTAATATCAACGACGCCACGTCGAAATGAATGCTTATTACATCTGGGAAAAATGAGCTTGGCTTGGATTTATGTTTCAACGTGTAACTTTTGCGTCACGCGCCAGGCTAGGCAATGGCAAAAATGCAAACTTTCGTCTTCTGTGTTCAACAAAAACTAAGGTAGAAAATCAAGCCCCAACTGACCAAATGCTTGGCCAGACCTAGATTTTTGCGACAAAAATTCATCAAATTGGCGCCTTACTGCACAGTATAGTACTGTTATGTATGATGCTTCTGGTTACCGCCGTGCAGCTTTAAAAATTTTGCTGCCGTAGCCCTGTTCAAAAACAGGTAGTGTTCAGCAGGATATTTTGTAAACGTATGTATCTCGTCTTCATGATGTAATCTTATTTTAAAATTACCTTTCCGTCGCTTTCTATGTTTTGATGATTAATTTACGATCACAACGTTTTTACTGTACGATTTGACTCCCTTCCGTGGTTTGACAAATTGCAGTTCTAGCTTTAAGGCTTTTGTTTGGCCGTTTATAAAAGCTTTGCTTATATATTTCGCAACAGGTCGAGTTAAAATGTAGAGCTCGCTAATAACAAATTGATATCAAGAGTTTTTCTTTTGATGACTTGCTTTTGAACTACTTACAAAATCGGAAGAGTAGCGAAATAAGCTAATTTGCTAAACCTATCTTGTTTAAAGCTAAAATAACATATTTTAGCTTTCAAAACTACCTATACTGACTAGACTGCCAGCATACTCTGCTAAGAGCTAAAATTGAGAAAGATCAGGCGGAAAACTGTACATAAAATTAGTTTCTTTAGCAAACGTGGCCTACAGCCTATTGTACCTACTGCTTTCACAACCTACTTTGCTTGCGATTCCTACAAAGTAGAAAATTTTACTTTGTCGCAGGAATCGTACAACGCACTTTTCACTTGCGGTGACCGCACTCGCTTCAGTCGCATCGCACGAGTCGCACGATTTTTCCGTAAGAAAATCGCAGCTGTGTGTATTGGCAGTCGCAGCAGTTGACGCAAACGTGATCGCAATGGTCGTGGCGCATCGCAACGAGCTCTGTGTGCAGCCGCCTTTAGAATCAATCTGAATTACTGAAGTTAGAAACCACAAACAAAAAAATATTTCAGATATTTATCAACTGAAGTATCATTTCAATTGATCGTGCCGTAAACTAATGAGTAAGGAAAATAACGGTCCCTGGTGACGCTTGGACCATCAAGGTTTAGCCTTGACCTAATGTTTGTGGGGCAACAGGTCTTCCTGCTGTGGAAGCTTACTTCTGCTGTCTGCAGTCAGAGTAGGAACTAGCCCTAGATAGATGTGATGATTCATAGGTAAAGCCTGAGTAGTGCAGTAATCTCAGTATAAATTTCGAACAAACGGAGGCGTACATAGACAAGATTAGTACCGGTGAAGCCGCAAAACCTGCATTTTTTACATATGGTTCACCAATAAGCACAAGAGTTGGCACAGGGTTTATACGGAATTTTTCTGACATATTCCCCTGACTTTCCTCAAAATCGCACCTGTTTTCCCTGACTTTCGTTTAAAAATCCCTATGTTTTTCCCTGACCCAATCCTGCAAAACATACTTTTTCCCTGACTTAGAGAATATAAACGAACAGTATAATATCAACCAGCAGCAAAAATAACTATGTATACCTAATGCCTACATACACAGAAACATCAATTCAGCAGCAGAAATAAAGATTTCACAGGTGACCTATCGCAATTTTATCTTAGAAAATCGCAAGAAGCTTGGCTTGAATACCAAAAATAAGAAAAGGCACTGCAGGATGATTGAATTTCAACCAAATTTTCTGTATCTAAGAAAGATTGCAGCTGCTTTTCTTCAGAAGATAAGTTAGCAGGTCTAATATCACTTCTTTTAGCAAAGAAATTTTTAATTTCGGCCAGTTCCTTGACTTTTTTCACATGGGATTTGTTGCCAGCATGACTACTCAATGCCCTGATTCCCATGTTGCTCAATGCTATATTTGTCTGACACAGTCGACATCTTGCTTCACCTTTGGTAGAAGCTTTACAAAGCCATGCCTTAAATTCTTCAGACGATAACCAACCATCTCGGAAATAAGTTTGTTTCGATTTTTTAGACATTCCAGGCTACTTTTAGAGTAAGAAAATATCTAAATAAAGAGAAAAGAATGAACTCAAGCTTGTTTGACATACAACAGCTAAAATAAACAATGGATCTTGATTCATAGGAGGTAAGAACTTTCCAAAAAAATTTCCCTGACTTTTTCCAAGTTTTCCCTGACTTTTTCGTTGAATTCCCTGACTTTCCCTGATTTTCCCTGACCATCTCGAAAAAGATATGTTTTCCCTGACCGTATAAACCCTGTGGCAACTCACCCAGAACAAGCATTAATTTCTTCTTTGAGAAGGGTTTCATCACAAACTATCTTTGCTGGGGAAGGCGCATTTCTTTCTTACATTGCAAGGTCTTTTTTCGAGATAAGGAGTTTGAAAAGCCCTTGCTTGTTCAGGGATGAAAACAAGATAATGACATCAGAATCGTCTAGCTTCAAAATGCAGGCTAGGCCTACAACCTGCATGGTAGCACTAGCAGAAATTGCGCAGGTGATAAACAAATAATAGTTTTTCCAAAGACGCACTCCCATTTTCTTAAATTTCTAATGCGAAAATGTAGAACCATTTTCGTCGCCCGCTAATCAACAGCAGCTTACTTTAAGCCAGCGGTTCTTAACCTGGCCGCTACCGCCCCCTAGTGGGCGGTGTTAGCTTTTAGAGGGGCGGAAATACTCAGGGGACGCTATGGAGGACGTTACATTATGGTGTAAAGATATTTTGTGTCATGATCAATATATTAACGTGCTCTGTACACAGGAGCGTATTTACAGGGGGGCCGCTTTTGACTATGTCTTTTAGTAAAAAAAAAACTGAATTAATGGTGCCAAGTGACTGAAATATGCCAGATTCTTTTGATGGTTTCTGTAGCTTATGGCCAGGGGCGAAGGATGAGGGGTATGCTTACTATAAGCCTACATCATCCCAACAGCCATTTTCGAAAATGTTTTCGATGAATACAATTTTGCCATTATTTTGAGCCTCTTCGATAGCGATAAGCCGCAGGCTACGCCTTAAGCACACATAATCGAAAATGAGCGAACAAAATAGACTACATCATAATTGGCCAAGCACTCAGATTCAGGTCAAATAATTTAAACAAAACTTGGGTAAAAATTATTCAAAAAGCATTAAAATAGCCATTACAGCATATAAATTTTCAAAATTTTTCGAGGAAACATGCCCGCGGGTCCCCCTAGAGTCGCTTCAAATTAGTTCTGCCGAAAAAAGTAGGCTACGCTTGAAAAAATATGGAACTTATGCCCCCCTCTTTTAAATTTTCTCGCTACGCCACACTCTGTACATCTGTATAGGCCTGCTATAACCCAGGGCTGGAAAACTGGAAAAAAAATGTAGGGACTTCTGTGGACGTGATCTTTTTTTTTGCTCTTCACTGATTTTTAGCGGAGAATAGGACATGTGAGCGGCAGACTAAGGAAACCTCTGAAAAGGGGCGCAGGGGGAATAAGGGTTAAGAACCACTGCTTTAAGTGGTCATCACTCATCAGTACACTTCACACGGTGTTAATGATTTGGTAGAAGATCGCACACTGAATACGTAAATTTCAAAACCTCAAGCAAACGAATTGTCGTTTGTAAGCTAACCACTATTAATCAATTGCATGGCACAGTCACAACAGCATACTGGAAATTCAAAATCAGTAGCCTAATACTAGACCTTTGAAAGTGGTGTAGATTTGTAGCCCACGCCAACGCGATGACAAGTACAGAAGATTACTGTCTGTCCTGCGATACATGCAAAGTGTGACAGTTCACACGGGTCATCTACATTGCACACGAGCTCAAAGTAAGAATTTTATTCGCGAAGAGTTCTCACGTCTACATAGAGCCGCTGCTACAAAAATGACATAAAACAATCAAACACAAAATTCCATAATGCGATACCACTGACCACAGTAAATCCTTCATTGAAGAACCTTCCCCAAATCTAAGCGGATTTGTGTCGTTTCAACAACTCTTTAACCACCATTAAGCCTTGACTTCACTCTAGCTCGATTACGCTATATTCAGCTCTTTCTTCGTGAGCATCCGTCTTCACAGCATGAGTAATATAATTTATGTCGTGTCCGTCACTCCAGCTCCAACGATTAGTCAACGGATTCCACATATATCCTAACGTTTTACGAACAATACATCCACCTGAAAAAAAATTCATTAAAAAGACTTGAATTAAACCCGAAAACGGTTTTCTTCAGATAAGATAACGGGGTTAAATCAGACTCGTATGACTGGGTTACCATGGCCATATTAACTGGAAAAACTAATGTTCATCTGCGCCACGCCACTGATAGCCGAGATGCACGCTGAGATTTCAATTGTGGGCAACTGCGTACCTTGGAAAACAACAGAGCTTTGTATAACTTGGATTAACCCAAACAATTACAAACCACACATCGCCAGAGACAGCATTACAAAGTGCAGCAACGTAGAGAAAAGCGGGGTAAGTTGGTCATAGCCTTTTTCCCTAAAAGTACTGGTCAAATTGACCCCACTTTGACTCACAGCATCTTCCTGAAGCAGCAACTATTACGCAGAGTTTGGAACCCGAGAGTATCCAATAACAAAACTAGGCGATAAAATTGTTTTGCAGCTATTAGAGCAATAGCAAAAGTTTGATTAGCATAAGCTTCCGTCGTCTCAACAAAAGACTTGAAATGTAATTTTCAACCTCAGAAAGGGAAAGATTTTACCTTTTGCATTGATGCAAGCTTCAAAAACTCAGCCGTACGATATAAATCGTGAGCAAAATAGTTACATAGTAGGGCAAGTTGGCCACTTCCAGATGGGGTAAGTTCGCAACCTTAACATTAATACCAATCGCCTGGCCAACTTAACGCAATTTTTTGACTCGAATTTGCTACACACTTGCTAATACACGTTACATCAATTTTTTCTCCTTTCTGTTGTAAAAATAAGTGGCTACTTTTGTTGTAGTACACTGGTTTCGTAAAAATGTCCCTCACTTGCAGTCAACAAGAGCTGCAAGCATGGTTGTTGAAGGAATTCTGGAACCATACAACTTTATTTTGACTTCACTTTTAACACTGAATGAAAAAATTAGTGATAATGATGCTGAATAAACCAATGCGTTTTGTCAGAAGTAGCAAATGACCGACCTACCCCCTGCAGCGAAAAATTTATCCCACTAATGGGGCAAGTTGGGCGTTATGTTATGAGAGTTCGTTTGCAGGTGGAAAGATCAGCGAATTGTGCGGATTTATTGACGTAAACACATAAAGAAAAGCTTACACTTTTTTATGGTATCTTTGAAACACATGAAGCATTTAAGACAACGGAGATATCTTAATTAAAAAAAAATCAGCCAACCAACCCTA
This sequence comes from Trididemnum miniatum, assembly GCA_964006365.1. Taxonomy (NCBI): domain Eukaryota; kingdom Metazoa; phylum Chordata; class Ascidiacea; order Aplousobranchia; family Didemnidae; genus Trididemnum; species Trididemnum miniatum. Next base: position 4,805,824 of record OZ023240.1, read on the forward strand.
CTCAAGAAATTACACTACATGATTTCCAAACATCTTACTATGAGTGAGAGTATTATTCAACTCATCAGGAGTAACAAACTTATCCCATTCATGAGTGCCATCCGGAACATAACCAAACACTTTTTCCGCCATGACAATAGCGATGAGATAGGACAATGTTGTTCGATTAAGGGTGCTCACGAATATGGAACCACCAGGCTGATGACAAAAACAACTTTTTATTACTCGACTGTTAAACTTTTAACAAACACTAAGCTGTTTACATAGAAGTTTTTTAATTAATTGCAACTTGCATATAACGCAGGTTAATATTTTTAAACCAGAATAAATTCATTAAAGCTACTTGCTGCTGGCTCTGAAATAAAAATTTTTGTTCATAGCACAACACAAAATTAACCTCCAACGTTTTGAATCGTGAACGGCTGCTTAAAGCGTTTCCGTCGCTTTCTTGCAAGAGAGATGAAAAACTGCCATAATACTAATAATATCCCATCGTGAACTAGGGAGAATGATGCAGATCTGCTAATAATGACAGCCTTGTTTCTACATGTCACCACTGCAGTCGCTTAGAAATGGTGTGTGTACTGCGTAGCCTTACTTTAAGTATAAGTCATCGCATGACTGTCGATTATTCCGGAGCAATCACTGTAGTGATATGAAAAATAGTGTCCAGCTAGCATCACTTTAATAACAGATGCCAAAACCCCAACAACAAAATTTTTACTATTTCACCAACCCACAACTCTAAAAGTAAAAGATCAAGGATGGACAAAGGGTGGCAGCTAACTAGATGACCAAAAGGTCTAGGCGCCGTCTCCTGGCGGCCATAACGTTTGCGTTTTTAAATTTCTTAATAGCTGTAGTACGTTTATTTCTGCTTTTGGTTCCGCATATAAATTTCAAATCAATGAACTAAATTTTTCACGACTTATGCGAAGCAACAGCAAAACGCTTAAAAATGGCTTGTAGCCAAAAGTCAACAGCTCCATCATGTTAGACACTATTCGTCTTGAAATCGATAATTTTACTCAGGATCATTTCCAAATGTAGTGTTTAATGGAAAAACTAGTGTTTCGTTACCTTGACTAATTTAACGCATGATTCTATAAACTGATTAATATCAACACAATGCTCCACAACTTCAGAGCTCACGACACAGTCATACTGCAGCGATCCAACAGCAACAATATCTTCTAATCCCGCGTCCAAGTATTGCAGGTCAGATAGTTCCGGGTCAGCATTCCTATTACAAAACATGTAATACTGCACATAAACACCAAAGATTATTCACAGATAATAGTTAGCACTGCTCTCAACCCATTCAACAACGCGAAGGAATAACTACGTATATTATTCATAAATTATAAACAATTTTTTTTCTTTTTTTAAGTCGAAAGTATAACTACTTAAGCAATAAGCATAAGTAAATTAGGGACCAATCAAATCTTCACTGTACCCGCGGTATTACGCCAAAGCGTGTGGAATCATTCCATGTATAATCAATCAGGTCATGGAACCATCACCTCTTATATTTTGGTGATGAAAATATATGGGATAGAGCTTGAAGAAACTAGAAGATTTTAAAAAAAATTTTGAAAAAACCTTGATAGACTTCCGAGTTATTGCAATTTGAAATTTCAGCCACTTGAAGGAGTTTACGTTTGTGAGCAGTGGTCACGCTTAGTGATTTTCTTGAATGTCTTTATTTCTGTTTCTGGTGATAAAATGATGGAATAAATGTCAATTTTAACATTTTTTGGGTCCAGAAATTTATTTTTTCACAGTTTTTTAACCAAAGTCAAAGGCTAAGTTTGCGACACAATTAAAAAAATAGCAATCGTTTCTCGAAGACAATTTTTGCATTTTTGTGTAGTATAGATCACTTGTTTTCACATATCCAAAAATTAGCAACTTGTTTTTTGTGCTTTTTGAGTGAACTAGATATGAAAAATAGTGCTACTTCTTGCCATATCATGCTCTGGTAAAATCTTATGCTTTAAATGTCATTAAATTATGTGAAAAAATATTTCATTACATTAACTGTGGGAATAAATTTACTTTAAAAACATGAAATTTGATTTATATCAAATGCACACTTTAAAAAAGTTATTTTTGGTAGATACTATTTTTGGCATATGATTTTGATCTTGGTCAGTTGCTACCATACATTCCAAACACAGTGAGTTTTCCTGATTTTCGCACAAAATTTCAAATATGGCAATCAAACACAGTTTTTAGTTTTCAAGCACATGAGTGTACCAACTTGCCCTTTTTTTTTAATCATTACATAGTTTTCAAAATTTTTCTTTATGCGCCCCTGCCAACTAATAAAACTAGTTGTTAAGATGTGAATTGTCAACAATTGTAAACTGCAACAAAATAATTACATTTAGCTGTGACATAGATACGGAAAATGAAACACATTTTTTTAAATCTGCACAGGCCTTGACAATCACATGGAAATCATTTGTAAGATCTTCCAGTAGCAGTGTGAGGAGCACAAACTTTGCTGAAATGGAAACCAGCATGAATCTTCTTTCAAAGGCCAAAAAAATGTTTTAGAAGGGCCAAGTGGGTGCATAAATTTTACTTGAGTATCCTGCAGGGTAGGGTTTCTCTTTTCCCCGGATTTTCAACTTCCCGGGAAACGAGAAACTTTCAAAACACTTCCCTGGAATCCTGGGATCACGAAAATCTTTAGGATTCCCGAAATTAGGGAAATTCCCGGGAAAATTTCCGAGGATTTTTTCCCGAGCTTGATTGTTTTGCCATTTTTTCTGGTTTTCAGCAGCTCAGATCTCCTTTTTAGCATTTTGCTATGTTGTTTTGACAAACTCAGTTTCAGTTTTTCCATTTTTTCGACAAATTGAGAAAAAAACTTTGATCTCACAAGTATTTTGTCTTAAAACATTTTGCGAATTTTGAAAAATGATTTTTTGTTAACAAAAAAAGTTTTTTAAATTTGCAGTAATGCATTTCTTAAGTCGGATAGATATTAGTACCACTGAAATCCTTGCTAATGTAAAAAAAAATTCCCAGGATCCCGACATAAATTTCCTGGGAAACGGAAAGTTTAAAAACCCCAATTTACCTGGGATATTCCTCGTCCCGATTTTTCGGGAGGAAACACTACTGCTGGATAACGTCAACCTCCAAAATCAATCCAACTCACCACTTTTCCTCATGGCTACATGCTACATAGTCATTCACTAAAACTTGAACGTTCTCTTTTGGACAATTAGAAAAATAGTGAATGCCTGTGTACAATATTGTAGTATAAACAAAGATACTGATCTATTAATATCAATACCTACGATAAAATGATTGGTATTCATATGTGAACATTGATTAGAAATTCAACCAACGACATATCCACTACAGATGTTGTAACAACATTTCTGATTTCGGTTTTAAAATGGATAACAAATTAATCAAAACAATAAAAATAATTGAAAACTTGACGAATTTGTTAGAACCCATCACAATTTACTATTACCTTCCTTTGTAGGTTACAAATTTCTGAATGTCCAACATGCATGCTTGAAATGTCAAGTCTAGGCATCTTTGGCAGGAAAACTTTCTAGGAAAGTCATGCAAACCAAAACCACTTCATATTAGAAAATTTTCTGTGACCTCATAATAATAATAATATTTGTATGAACAAATTGAAATGCTTCCGTGATGTCACTAAGAATAGAATTTAATGATGATGTTCATGCAGAAATATTTTTTCTGGATAAAATGGCAAAATTGCCAACCTGAGAATCATTTAAAAATTGGAATTTTAAAATCAAATTTATTCCAAAAGCACAAAAAACAAGTTGCTAATTTTTGGATATGTGAAAACAAGTGATCTATACCACACAAAAATGCAAAAATTGTCTTCGAGAAACGATTGCTATTTTTTTAATTGTGTCGCAAACTTAGCCTTTGACTTTGGTTAAAAAACATTGATTTACTCCATAAAGGAGATGTTTTAGACAGTTGTAATGTGAAAAAATGAATTTCTGGACCCAAAAAATGTTAAAATTGACATTTGTTCCATCATTTTATCACCAGAAACAGAAATAAAGACATTCAAGAAAATCACTAAGCGTGACCACTGCTCACAAACGTAAACTCCTTCAAGTGGCTGAAATTTCAAATTGCAATAACTCGGAAGTCTATCAAGGTTTTTTCAAAATTTTTTTTTTAAATCTTCTAGTTTCTTCAAGCTCTATCCCATATTTTCATCATCAAAATATAAAAGGTGATGGTGACAAATTAAAAAAAAATTAGTTGATTATACATGTAATGACTCTGTAACGAGTGACGGCACTGGCGGGGTCCATCTCCACAGCTTAGCGCCTGGGCAAACACAGCTCCGAAGAAACGTCGCAGCGGTGGCAAGCCGTGTCTGATTTGACCGGCTTGGGAATCGAATCCCAGACCTCGAGCACTGATAGCATTGTGCTTAACAACTGAGCTGACATACCGGTCAAAAAGTTTAGTGACAGCCCCAGATAAATAATGGTGAACTCGTAAGATGCCGTTTTGCAAACATATGCAGAGGCTAAGAATTGGTAACAGTCAAGCATGTTTCTGGCGTTGTCATAAGTAAAACATACAGATCAAATGAGCAAATGTGCATGTCTGCCTCTGTAGCAGTAAACGCGGGTGCGAATTCGAGTTGGGCCAAACCACAGACGATAAAACTGGTACTCACAGCTTCCCTGCTAGACACTGAACACCAAAAGGATAGTGTGAAGAAGCCGACACGTTTACTTTTTCAAGCCGTAGCGAAAAACACTAAAAGGCATTTCTCTGTATTTTTGATAAAGACAAGCTCATCAATGACTTCGTCGCTTTCCAGCAATAGGATAAAAATGCAAGAAAATAAAGATCATCTATAAGTAACCAAACACCGTTCAAATTTTGCCAGAGAATATATATAACTTATGCTTCGATTTATACAAAATAATGCATTTTTGCACAAGCACGACACAATAAAAAAGAAACACATGCAAACATAAATAATACTCATGGAGCCACATAAACTAGCAAGCATTTACAGCAGTGTGTGTATAAAAATTCAACACCTTCATTGATGCCACGAAAACATGGTGAAATGCTTAATATATTAATTGATCAACGGTCATTTTATACTGATAAACAAGGTCTTCAATAATTGTATTGATGCTAGTACGATGGAAAAAGCGAGTGGATCGATACACCATTTTGTTTGCATTTTACTTCACCAACCTGTGTTGTTTTGCAGCTGAAATTATTTCCTCAGAAGGATCAATTCCAACAACTGTAGCACCAAGTCGAGCCAGACTCTCTGACAAAATTCCTGCGCCACAACCAACATCTAGAATCTAAACAGTTTGAAATTTATTTAATTGGCATGGTTTATTGAACTGGCCTGAAGCATTCTTGGTCACTACGACAATGATCCCAAGATTAATGATTAAACTTCTCTTAGAGCTTTGTTTTTGCCTTCTTAAACAAAATGCTTCACGATGATGATTTCTGCTTGGTCAAAAAATTATTTAAAAACATGAAAACAGCAAATATTCACCGACTATGGATTTGTAACGAAATAGTGTTTTCTTTGCTCACTCTAGACAGGACAAATCAAGTCAGATGTTACGTGAAACCTTGTCACTGCATGTAAAATTTCAATCAAACAAAAGCACAATCTGACTGGAAATTTTTACAAACCAAAACAACATTATGCTCAAAAACAAATCCAATCCTGCGGTCCTACTAAATACCGCAAAGGACTGAAACACCGCAAAGAACGACAAACGACCACAAATTGATGTACTAAACACCGCAAAGAACGACAAAAGACCTTAAACTGATCAACTAAACACTACAAGGAACAACAAAGGACTTGGAATCACATCACAACAGAGAACGACAAAGGACTTTAAATTAGGGTTAGGTTAGGGTTAGAGTTAGATTAGGGTTATCAAGTCCTTTGCCGTACTTTGCAGTGTTTAGTACATTAATTTGAGGTCCTTTGTCGTCCTTTGCAGTGTTTAGTAGGACCCCCTATCCTGTAAATGTTCGGCTCCACATGGATATTGGATACCAGTTTCACACCATAGGCATTACAAACTTAGTGCATATAAAAAAGTTTGATTTGGACAGGTAATTTTACGGAACTGCAAAAACAATAAATAAAGCTTTGCCCTGGCTAGCATACTTTAGTTTGTTTGTAATGACAGCCATATCTCCGTCGTCAAAAGAAAATGAAAGTTTTCTCACTTTGAGGTCATGACAAGTACTAAGTTTTTTTGCAAGACATGTGGTCAGGGTTACTATAGCAACTTAACAGTGAAAAAAGACACAGTTGGTTAGCGACTAGGATGCTGCAAGCAGACCTCTGCAATTATCGAGTCAAGCAGCCAACTACCGAAGGCAACAGCAGTGGTAAAAGTATTAAAATGTATGAACATACCATCAGGAGACGTATAGAAACTAAATGAAAGAATTATGAGATTATTCTTTTAAGTTAAATATATGCTTGAAGATGCGATTTTAGCTTGCAAATAAAATACCTTTTAGGCAATTTCTGGATATGCGAGAAAATTACGTTCCAGATTTTGAAACCTTGATACCGTACGCTATGTTGTGATTTATTAGCACAATATCTTGGAATATCTATAGGTTATTTGTATTGATGGAGGATCTTGCTGAGTGTTTGTAAATTTGAGATGTTTTGATAAATATATTAGAGAAGAAGGAATATTGTAGTCAAGGGTGGAAACCAAAACCTAAACCTGAAAACCCGGTTGTGAAGAAAATTTTTGAAGCCCAAACTGAAACCAAGGGTGGAAACCCAAACCTAAACTTAAACCTGAAAACCCGGTTTCGAAGGATATTTTGGAAACCCAAACTGAAACTGACACATACTACGCCAAATTTTTGAAAACCAAAACTTCAATCTAAACCGTTTTTTTAGAAACGTCAAAACCGAAACTGAAACTAAAACCTGTTTAAATTTTCCAAAGTTTTGGGTTTTAATAATTGTCATTACCATCATTACCAGTACAGTTCCTTTAATGCTGAGCGTCAAATAGAGAAGCTGTGAATATATACCAATTTTTGAGTCTTTGATTTCATTGGACTCGGAATTACATAAAAGTCGACAACTTTTGAAGTAATTGCTCTCCTCACTCCGCCATCTGAGCTGCTACTTATCATTGTAATAACACAAAAACGCCAAGAAGTAAAGCATTTGAATAATCCGTATTCAAAATAAGATAGCTTTCTTGAATGAAACTTAAACCGAAACTGAAACCCAGAAACCGAAGCTGTGCGCATGCAAAACTGAAACTCGAACCTATTTTTCAACAGCCGTGAAACCAAACCAAAAATGAAACCTGACATCTGGGTTTCAACACACCGAAACTGACACCATAACGCCAAGTAGCCAGGTTTCCACCCTAGCTTTCTAGTGACAAAGCAAGTGCACTTGCCACAGCCAGCTTATTCTCAAAATTGTCCTTTTGCAGAACGTCAAGCAAAAAGCCGTGAACAACTTTAAAATCTTTGATTTGACTCAACCAGCATCAAACTCAGAGTCATCACTTCAGAATCAGACACTCTATCCACTAAAACACCCCACCAACAACATTGAAAAAAAAAGAATTGATTCAAACGACAATGATATATCAACTTACTGAAATACCTTGCAAAGGTTTAGCTGAAGCTGGAACTCCGAAACCCTGCAGCAGCAAATTATCTCTAATAAACGGCACACGAACTTGATTCATGCTGTGTAAAGGCTGCATTTCTCCATTCTTGTTCCACCATCTGTTTATAAGCAAGCAGTTACATGATGTTTGTCTGCCAGTAACACTTTAAACCATGGTGCTGAACTGCTTGAAATATCGTACCAGTTTTGATATCTATTGCCATTTAGTACCTGTTTCAGTTTAGAGTGTTTGAAACATTGTGGTTTTAGATCCACTCTGAGTTTTAAAAGATTAAATTTAAGTAGGTCTTTAATTGATGTCCTGGTAATCAATGTTGGGTAAATTAGTTTTTGACGTGAATCCAACTCCAAATCCACCAGTGTCAAGTCCCAGTCAAAGTCCACAGCAAGAAAAATTTTTAAGCCCAAGTCCATCATATAAAAATGCTACAGCCCAAGATCATTTAAGCAAAAAGCAGGAATTTTTGCTCACATGCTCATACTAAAAGATCTAACCTTAAAAAGTGTAAGCCAGGCGATCAAATTTTAGAAATAAGCAAAAGCAAACTTTCTTCGTCGTTCCTCACAACCACGTCCTCTGTGCCTGTGGTTTCAACTGTCAATCATTAGCTCTACAATCTAACCGACTACGATGAGCAGGAACCTAACTATTTTGCGATTTTTGATCAACAAATTATGATAATAATAAGAGATGATAATGAGGATAGTTTGGTTTCTTCGGCTTTCATTTTCATTGTCACAGCTGCTGCTGGAAATAGCAAGAATGTGAAAATGACATTCACTAACACGCAAGTGCAAAAAGTTATGTTTCTATCCTACTATACTATCGAGCTTCTCAGTTACGGAAACTAAAAATCTCAACATCAGTAGAATTATTAGTTCACGACATCCAAGTCACAAGAAAAAATGACAAGTACAAATCACGAGTCAAATCCAACTTCTCAAAATCTGACTCAAATTCTACTCAACACTGCTGTTAAGCAAACCCCAACTAAACTTGCACCAAAGTTTGTTTAATTTGCAAAAGTGATTAGTGCTACTTGTTGTTTATAGTGACATGGCTTAGGGTATTGGTGTGTATTTAAAGTTACTGTGTGCAACGTGCTATCTGTTGACTTGCGTAATCACCATTTTTGTGTCTTCACGTAATCAGCACTTTAGGTATCTGCACCTTGGGGCCAGCTGAATTGCGAAATGCTGTCAGAAGCCGTCCTCGTGTTTCTGTTCATTTTTAAGCTGCAGTCGAACTGTATGGACGTTTACGTTATTTCTGTTCTTTTTAATTTACCAATAAAAAAAAATTTAACAGTGGCGACGAGGATGGCGGCTCTGGGGATAGTCAAAGAATTTGACCCAGATTTAGAAGAGTGCAGTTCTTAAATCGATCTTCTAGAACAGTTATTCATATTGCATGAACTTAAGGAAGAAAAACAAAGAAGAATTTTTTTATTGAGTTCAGTTGATCCTAAAACATATAGCATGTTAAAAGATTTGCTTGCCCCTGAAAAACCGAGTACAACGTCATTTAAGGAACTGGTTGATTGCCAGTAAAAGCATTTTACACTTTCGATTTTAAAGACTGCAGAAAGATTCAAGTTGTTAAAGCGGGTACAAGAAGATATTGAAGAAATTAAGAAATGAAAAAATAAATAATATAAATAACTCCGGTTATTTTCAAATTATAATGAACTGAAAATTCAACAGTAATTGAGGAAGACTGCGAAGTGAGCTTGCGCTCTTCGAGTCAGCAGCCATCTGTTACATATGTCAAATGCGATCGGCTCCAGCCGCGAATCGAACCCGTCATGTAGGATCTGTCACCTGCGCGCGGTACCGCTAGGCCATGTCGCTTTAAGTAAATAAGCGGTGGCATTGTGCAATTCGCAATGAATTGTCAATATGGAGTTATTTTGGATGATGCTTTAACACAATGTTTCGTGTGTGGACTGCATAATTCAGTGATTCAACGCAGATTGCTTTTAGAAGCGGTTTTAACAGTCGAGAAGGACACGGAATTGGCGAAAATAACAGAAAAAGCAGAATCAACTAGGTAAAAAAATATATCTATGGGACCTGCGAGTGAAGTTAATAAACTGGATGAGACCAAGTCGTTTAACGTTGCAAAGGAAGCAGTGCTGTTTTTGCTGCGACAAACAAGGTCATTTGGCAACAAACTGTAATCTCAAGAACGTAGGATGTGTTTGATGTCGGAAAGTTGGTCATATTGCTAGAGTTTGTAGGAAGAAAGTTGACAAAGCACGTTCCAACCGGGTGGAATCGCATTCATCCGTACATAGTACCATGGATGAAGGTAACGAGGACACTGCTGCTATTAACACTGTGACGATTTCGGAAACGGGGGTTATTTGGATCAAACCTGTAATTAACGAAAAAAAGTTGTGATGCAATTGGACACTGGATAGGCCTTAACAATAATGTCAAAAGAAGACTTTCAGAGACTTTTTGTGGGTGAAAAATTGAGTAGAACTAATGCTGTGATGAAAACATTTTCAGGGGAAAAACTGAAACCATTGAGTTATGCTATTGTTAAAATTAGTGTTTTTAAATAATCAAACGTTAACTTAAGTTGCATGTGGTTGACATAAAAACACCCCCGTTGTTTGGTTGAGATTGGCTTAGTTTTTTGTATAATTAAAATGACGTACTTAATGTTTTTAATTTGAATTCCGAGATTCATGATCATGCTTTAAGTAAGTTGCTACATCAGTACGAGGCTGTTTTTGAAAATACGCTGGGAAAATTAAATGATATCACGGCGAAACTGTAGCTAAAAAATGAGGCGAAGCCGTTTTTTTGTAAAGCACGATTTCTTCCTTACGCTATGAAAGCAAAAGTGGAAGCGGAGCTTGAGCGGTTGCAAGAGATGGGTATTGTAGAGCCAGTTTCGTGGTCAGATTGGGCCACGCCAATAGTACCTGTACAAGTAACATTAAATCCGGTGTTAAATATTGAGTTGTAGTTGATTTGCCTAAAGTTGGAAGAAATTTTTACGTCATTTGCTGGGGGTGAATGTTTCTCTAAGTTGGATTTGAAGGACGCTTATTTACAAATGGTCATGTCTGATGAATCGAAATGGTTATTAACAATCAATACCCAAAAAGGGTTATTACATTATAACCGTTTGGTTTTTGGGGTGGCATCAGCTCCCGCATTGTGGCAGCGTGCAATGGATCAAGTGTTGCAGGGTTTAAAAGGTTGTCATTGTATGTTGTACGATATGATAGTCAGGGGTGTTACTAGGGACGAACATTTGTGCAATTTACGAGCTGTGTTGAATCGTTTAAAACAGTATATCCTATGGTTAAATCGACAGAAGTATGACTTTTTTTAAAATAAAATTGAATTATCGGGGCATATCATTGACGAGCATGGATTACATAAGTCACCAGACAAAATTGAAGCAGTTTTGAAATGTGCAATATCTGAAAATGTGTCTCAGCTTTGATTATTTCTTGGGTTGGTGAATTATTATCACAAGTTTTTACCTAATTTGTCAAGTGTAATAAGCAATTTGAGACGTCTTCTGGCGAAAGACGTTGCATGGGAATGGTCGAGTGATTGTAAAAAAGCGTTTGATGATGTTCGTTCTTGTATTGCTTCGGAACAAGTATTGACCCATTATAACCCTGATATGCCTCTAAAATTAGCTTGTGATGCGTCTTCCCATGGTCTTGGTGTGGTTTTGTCACACGTTTTTCTGCAGGGAATAGAAAAACCTATCACTTTTGCATCAAGATCATTGTCAAATGCGAAAAAAAAAGTACGCTGAAATTGATAAGGAAGCACTCGCTATAGTGTGGGCAGTTCGAAAATTTCACAATTACATTTTTGGTCAACGTTTTACAATTGTGATTGATCACGAACCGCTTACGTCAGTTTTACACCCTCAAAAAGTCATACTCAAACCGGTCATGACTGCTGCGCGTTTACAAAGGTATGCTTTGCTTTTGTCAGCTCATAACTACACCATCGAGTATTGGAATACCAAAAAGCATGCTAATGCAGATAGTTTGTCGCGACTTCCTCTAGCGGTTAAAGCAGAAATTGATGATGACTATGCAGATTGTTTTTATTGTGAACCGTTTGAAAAACTTCCAATAACAGCAAGTACAATAAGCAAAGAATCTCGAAAACACAAAATTCTGTCACGGGTGTTCGCTTTAGTCTTGAGTGGTAATTGGATAATAGATAACGAGCTGAAATATTTTTATCAAGAACACAATGAGTTATCAGTTTGTTAAGGGTGTTTAGTTAGGGGCCAAGAGTAATTATACCTGAAACATTAAGGTCAGTTGTGCTTGCTGAGTTGCATCAAGGACATGTTGGTATCGTGAAAATGAAAAATGTTGCTCGTAGTTACCTGTGGTGGCCTTGTATTGATCAGAATATCAAAAATCTTTACAAACGCCAGCAGGCCGTCCACGGTTGTGTTACATTCGTGGCAATTGGCCGAACGACTTTAGCAGCGCATACATATCGATTTTGTAGGACCTTTTATGCAATCCATGTTTTTGATTGTGATAGATGCGTTTTCGAAATGGCTTGAAGTGGTGGTAATGAATTCCACAACAACTGTTAGAACGATACATAAGCTGGGGGTAATTTTTTTTTGATGGGGTCTTCCTGAACAAAATAGTGTCAGACAATGGGCCACAATTTAAATTGGAAGAATTTGAAATTTTTTTGAGAAGTAATGGTATTGCTCATATAACCACTGCGCCATATTTTCCTCACAGCAATGGGCAAGCTGAATGGTTTGTTCAAACCATGAAAAATGCGCTGACTGCTGTGAAGAGTGAAGCTGGGTCATTGAAATTAATATTGTCGAGATTTTTATTGGCTTACCGTAACACACCACTTGCACTGCTTAATGAATCACCCACGGTGTTGTTTTTGAAGCAATCTCTTCCAATCGTTTAGATTTGATTCATCCCAAAGTCCAAGAGGGGGTGAAAAGAAAAGTTTTAAAGCAAATCGAGAAAGACAAGAGTCAAGTACTACCAGCACTAGAAGTAAACCAGAAGGTGGCTACTTACATCACCGACTCAATGGAAATAAGTGGGTGGTTGGCACTATTGAATCTGTTTTGGGTCCGTTGATGTTTAATGTGCGAATTCATCTCGATCTAGTGTGTAAGCGACATATAAGTCAAATTATTCCTACACCGCAGAGTGGTGAGTCGATTGACATGGATGAACTGTGGGATTTTTCTTAATTATCTCCAGAGAAACAAAACACTGACGAGCAAAACAAAGACACTGATGCTGAAATAACTCCAGTTGAGCAAACTTGTCGATATCATTCGCGAGAAAGGCAGCTACCTGTGCATTATAACCCATCAATGTACGTACGAATTGTGATTAAATTTTTGTGTTCATTAGTGGGGAGGAATGTTGTGTATTTAAAGTTACTGTGTGCCACGTGCTATCTGTTGACTTGCGTAATTACCGTTTTCTTGTCTTCACGTACTTAGTGCTTTTGGTATATGTACCTTGGGGCCAGCTGAATTGCGAAATGCAATCAGAAGCCGTCCTCGTGTTTCTGTTCATTCTTAAGTTGCAGTCGAACTGTATGGACGTTAAATAAAGAAACTTAGCAGGTATCATGCATACGGCACAGGTTAAAATCTTATGTGATGGATTTATGAGTACAATTCATGGCAGGAGTTGGTCACATTTGACGTGCATATATAATTATGGCAGGCTGCAGACTCAAAAAGTGCAAGCTCCTTTGCAGGCTCCCTAATTATAGGAAGCATTTAGAGCACCGGCAAACCTTTCGTAGAAACAAACAAGCAGTCTGGTGCAGCAGCGGTTTGATTATGGAAACGGGGCTGGTGCTCCAGACACTACCTAATTATATAGCAGTGTCTAGAGCAGTGGTCGACAACCTTTTTTTAACGCAGCCCAGATCACCCTTTCAATAGCTATTGAAGGCCCACTACATCTAAAACCACGAATATACTGTACAGCACGACTACAAACTACAAAATAAAAAATAGGTGTTGTTTCAAAAGCAGAGAAAATGCAAAGCGCGTGCTTTTTTTTCTACTCACTCGCTCGCATCAATAGAACAGAAGAAACAAAGCGAACATTGCATGAAAGAGATACAGACACACCGCACCCATTTTTGTGCATGGTACCAGTACTCTGGGTTTTGCTTTTGTATATAGCCATGTATCGCTGGGAGAAAAAGAATTGGATTGTTTTACGCGCAAAGCATCAAAGGGAAGGTTTTTATTATTATTTGTATGGGCTTACTTTATATTTGCAGCTAGCATGCGGCCCAAGGACTTTGTAAAACCAAATAGCCCGCGGCCCACAAAAAATTGCTAAAAGGCCCACAGTTGGGCAGCAACCCACAGGTTGCCAACCACTGGTCTAGAGCATTAACCCGGTTTCCATAATCAAAACGCTGCTGCACCAGACTGCTTTGTTTGTTTCTATATATTGATTGATTTTTTTATTTATCAATTAAATAAGAGGATAACAAGGAAAAATAAAACAATTTAACTGTTTTCATATTTTATATGACCTTGCTGTCATGTGGGACCAGTTTTCCTGCGCTGCAACGAACTGCTTGTTTGTTTCTATAAAAGGCTGCTGGTGCTCCAGACACTTTCAATTTATAAATTGCTAAATTTTCAGTTCAATTTATTTTGATAACAGCCAGAGTTATATGTAGCATACGCCTGGGTTTATTTTTTTGCCAAAAATTTCAGATGTTTGAATTTACTCAACAAATTTTAGACATTTAAAAACTTTTCGGCAAGATTTCTGAACAAGCAATTTTACAAGTTTACCAAATCAAATGCTAATAATTACTGCATTTCGCAAAAACACAAAGTGTAAGCAATAGCCGAGGTGTTGCATTTTCCCCGGTAACATTTTTTTTTTCCTACAGCCACTATGATCGCTTTCCTTCAGCAGAAGAATTAACTCTGCCGATGTTTGCTGCTATCTCCATTCCTTATGTTGTGCTGAATGCTGATCAATGCTGTGTCATTGTCTGTAGCCTGTCTCATGAAAAAATTTGTCATATGATTCGTAAGTTATGCAGCAGGTAGGCCTAAAGCCGCCTAAGTCACATTGATGAGAATGTTTTATACGAGTTCAGAGCTTGTACTGAAGTGTTAAGTAGAGTATTTTTGGAGAGATTAAGTCATAGTTGTTAAAGCAGCACTGCGTTAAGGTGTGCCCATAGGCTGTCAGTGTACACTGGTATTTCTTATATGCTGTTTAGCTGATGAATTGTGAGTACAGATTTTGTTTTCTTGTATTTTGTGACATAGTAACTATTTTGTTTAGCCGTACTGATAACTTTGATTGTTTTTTGTGTTTTTAAGACCGCAATCCAGTAGATCGCAGCACCAGTGATAATAGTAGTAGATTAGGGCTTGTGCTAATGTGTGTTTTGTAATTGGATTTTTGGCTGTTACCACTATCTGTATAGTACATTTTTGACTGATACCTTGTATCTGTATAGTGCATTTTCTGCTTACTCTTCATTCTCTATTGAACAAAGACTGAAAGAGGGAGTTAGCAACTTTTGACAGTAGACTGGTAATCACGGTTGGAATCATTCAAGTAGGATCAACCTGCTATATACCCTCTGTTGAATTGCTGGAGTGTGGGTACTCTACAAGACTAGTTTCAAAAACAAAACTTTAATCACGTTAAGTGTTTTCTTTGACTGTTCTTCTCGTCTCACGTTGAGTATTTAGTATCCATACTGAGTGTCACATCGATTGACAGAACTGATTTTATAAGAAAATGATCTTTTTTAAATTACTTTCTTCTGAAGACGCAATAATTATTCTCCTCTTTCAAAAATCTATTGTGGCTGACTATTTCACAACTTCACTCAAAATATCAAAAGCAACAAATTGTTTCTTGTTGTCATTAAAGTCTCGAGCTGTGAGGGAGTCCAAATAACAAAGCCTGTGCGCGATATCGCAGTAGCCACAATCATTCTAATTTCTAGACATAATTCCTGGATGTGGTAAAACGCAAAAACGATTTCTTCTCGCTGACAAATGAGAATGTTTCAACAAGTACGATACACATGTTGCAAAAACCTCATCAGACGTTACTGTGGCAGCAGTTTAGTTGCAAAAAGGAACTCGAAAATTCTAATGATGAAAATGAGCAAGGACCCACCACAAGCGTATCATTGTGCAATTTATGAGTAAAATTTTTTTTAACACTTTGCCCAAAATAGCTCCAACATTGGGCAAAAAATTCAGACAATGTCTAAAAAAAGGCAGTGTCTATTTTGCAGTTAGTGGCAAAATAGACCGTCAACGGCAAAATAGACACTTTCAAAAAAAAAACACAGGCATACCGGTACGCTATTTTTCAAAGTTTAACCACAAGCTCAGAGATTTAGAGCAATACTGCAATCATGCCGGTACCGGTAATGCACACCATTTACAGAATATTTATTTATTTATTTGAACAAATACACAATAAAAGATTGGCTAAAATAAGGAGTAAATTAACACAAAAACACAACAGAAATTAATAAATAAGACAACATATAGCGGTCCTACTAAACACCGCAAGGAACTACAAGGTACTGAAAACAGTGCAAAGAACTACAAGGAACTTCAAGATACTTTCAAACTAAGTACAAAGTAGCTGATAACACTACAAGGTACTTTTAAACCAAGGTACTTGGAGTCGGGGGGTTGGGGTCGAGGTCGGGGTCAGGGGGGTTGGAGTTGGGGGCATTGGGGTCGAGGGGGTTGGGGTCGGGGGGTTGTAGTTGGCATTGGGGTAGAGGTCGGGGGGGTGGAGTCGGGAGGGGGTAGGGGGGTTGGGGTCGGGGGGAGGTGGAATCGGGGGGTTGTAGTTAGTTTGAAATTACCTTAAAAGTCTTGTAGTTGATTTACAAGTACCTTGTAGTTTCTTGTGCTGTTTTCAACTACCTTGTAGTTGGTTTAAAAGTACCTTGTAGTGTATTCAGCTACTTTGTACTTGGTTTAAAAGTGCCTTGTAGTTCCTTGTGCTGTTTTCAACTACCTTGTAGTTGGTTTAAAAGTACCTTGTAGTTCCTTGTGCCGTTTTCAACTACCTTGTAATATAAAGTACCTTGTAGTGTTTTCAACTACCTTGTAGTTGGTTTAAAAGTACCTTGTAGTGTTTTCAGCTACTTTGTACTTGGTTTAAAAGTACCTTGTAGTTCCTTGTGCTGTTTTCAAGCATTTTGTAGGTTTAAAAGTACCTTGTAGTTCCTTATAGTGTTTTCAACTACCTTGTAGTTGGCTTAAAAGTACCTTGTAGTTCCTTGTAGTGTTTTCAGCTACTTTGTACTTGGTTTAAAAATACCTTGTAGTTCCTTGTGCTGTTTTCAACTACCTTGTAGTAACTATAAAAGTACCTTGTAGTTCCTTGTGGTGCTTTCAAGCATTTTGTAGGTTTAAAAGTACCTTGTAGTTCCTTGTAGTGTTTTCAACCACCTTGTAGTTGATTTAAAAGTACCTTGTAGTTCCTTGTAGTGTTTTCAGCTACTTTGTACTTGGTTTAAAAGTACCTTGTAGTCAGGTAGTTCCTTGTGCTGTTTTCAACTACCTTGTAGTAGCTATAAAAGTACCTTGTAGTTCCTTGTAGTGTTTTCAAGTATTTTGAAGGTTTAAAAGTACCTTGTAGTTCCTTGCGGTGTTTAGTAAGACCCCAACATATAGTGTGCAGATCAAGTTTTTTCAAATGCTCGTAAATACTTGAAGACTGGTGGCAGATACTAGGTCATGAGGAAGGCTATTTCAAATTCTAACAATACCATTAATGAAATTACGAAATTGATCACAACTGGCATAAAATTTGGATTGAATGACAAACTCATGGGAGCGCAGATTTTATCTTCTCTTGGAGAGAATATAACAATCATCAAATTGTAAATCAGAAAAATTATAGTAAATTTTAAACATCAAAATAACATCGCACTTTAATCTACGATATTCCTGAGATTTAATACCAAGCTTAAGGAGACGATGAGCATAAGAAGCGAACGGTATATTACAACGAATAAACACATCATGACTGAATATGTATTGACAGATATCAGCAGCAAACAGGCAAACACATTAACAATCCCCAATACAAGGGCATAGCCAAGGGGGGGGTTCGGGGGTTCAAACCCCCCCATTGGTTTGGCAACGTTTGTGCTTTACAGCCGGTATTCGTTGACCTGTCATAAGAAACGATAAATTTTGTCCTTGCTTCGTCTGCGATTGTTGCAACATCACAACGCAAGCCCGCATTCCTAGCGTTGCTCAATTACGAGTTTCATTGTTGCGTTACAATATTATTTACCACGCTTGCACAATCGCAATTACAAAACTGTTGGCTGGTGTTCATGGCTGTTGGTTTTACGATCTAATTGTTATTGTAGAAAATAGGTTTGCTTAAACATCGTTCCCCTGACTTCGTTAGCAAATATCTAATTCAAAGTCCACAAGTCGAGGTTTCAGTTTGACAGAGAATTTAACTATTGACAAGGGCAGAAATTTCTATAATTGATTGTATGATGTCAAAGATGTTGAATTGCAGAAGTCGTGTAAAAAGAAAGCTATTTATTAAAGTCAGCTGCTAAAATCTAATTGAGTTTATTGAGATTTATTTTTTATTGATTTGTTGAGATGTCTGCAAAAAGAGGTTCATCTTCGACCTAAAATAAAACAATCTTTGATTATTTTAAAAGAAGTAAAACTTCCAATCCCGCTATCTCTGTTGAAAAAGAAACATCACCTAGTCCTTGTGAGCGCATAGAACAGCATGGAGAAGTTGTTGATTCTGAGCAATCTGAAGGCTTCCTTGCCTGCGACCGACAGGAAGAAGTCAATGAGTCCGCACAAACTCCAGACGTTGAAAAAACTGTTGATTGCTCCAATGCTCCAATAATTATTACCGTTGACGAGGTGTCTCCATCCTCCACTGTTGCTAGTTCTAGCGAAGTTTCATTTGCTTCTACTCCTGGCTGTTCTAACAATGATAATGTGCTGACATCAACTACTGACATTCACTTTTGCCTCCATATCACTCTCACAGATATGCAGAAACTCAGCATTATTGAAAAAATATGGTCTCCCGGACAAAGTCATGTATTTCCAGCAAGTACCGATACCCCACGAAACATGCGTTTTCAGAATAGTTGGTTAAAACGTTTTAAATGATTTGATGATGATGATGATTTCTTCATCTTTATCCTCCTATCACGAAAAAGCGGCGGAGGCGCTATGCGTAGGACGAATCCAGACTCGCTTAGGAGTTGCCTTTGTTTCCAAGTTTTCCGATTGAATTTTCTTCTGATTTCATTAATTTGCTGCTTGCCAGATTCCACCAAGCAGAGATAATCATCGTGAAGCATCTTATCCAAGGACGCAACAACGAGACTAGGTTGGGAGTGGAACCATTAACCTTGCGATCATGGTCGTCGTAAAAACGACGCTCCGAACCACTACGCCACGCTGCCGACACTACGCCACGCTGCCAAAAATGGCTTGCATATTCTCAAGTAGAAGATGGAGCTTTTTGCAAGTATTGCGTCTTGTTTGGGAACAAATCAGGTATGGGAAGGGGAAGTCAATCTCTTGGCACTCTTTGCGCTAAAAAATTTGACAACTGGAAGAAAGCTTTGGATCGGTTTAAAGAACATGAATTATCAAATTATCACGGTGAAAGCGTAATGATTGCTGAAGGCTTGAAATCGGTTATGGATTTCAAGCCTTCAGCAATCGGTTACAAGGAAAACAGGCAGGAATCGGTTTACAATCAGCTTAACAAAGCTGCTAAGCAACAAACCATTAATAATCAAAAAAGAGTTCTACCAATAATTGAAGCAGTAATATTTTGTGGACGTCAAGGGGTGCCTTAGCGAGGCCACATTGATGCAGGTCCAAATACTATTGAAGAACCAACCACAAATGAAGGCAATTTTAGGGCTTTGGTGAGGTTTCGAATCAAAGATAATAAAGAGTTGCAAGAATTATTTGTGAACGCTCCCAAACATGCTCAGTATTTGAGTCCTCAAATACAAAATGAAATTATATCCATCTGTAATGATTTAATTCTTTCAAATCTGGTAAAGAAAATTACCCAGGCGGAGTACTTCTCAGTTCTTGCGGATGAAACTACGGATATTTCGTGTAAGGAACAGCTTTTTATCTGTATTCGATATGTAGATTCTGATAATTGCTTGCAAGAAGACTCTCTGCAATTTATTGAAGTGGACTTGCTTTCAGGTGAAAGCCTCTCCAGGGCAATTCTGACAAATCTTCAACGATTTGGGATAGACATCAGTAAAATGCGAGGACAAGGTTATGATGGAGCAGCAGCAATGAGCGGGAGACTCCATGGAGTGCAAGCTTATGTACAAGAGGTGGTTCCGACTGCTGTTTATGTGCACTGTGCTGCTCACAGTTTGAATCTAGTTATATCGAAGTTATATCGAGATTGTGTTCCGTACAAGCAGTGCGTAATTGCATTGGCATTATTGGCGCTGTTTGCAAATTTTTCAACACTCCAAAGAGACAAGCTGCACGCAAAACAACCCAAGTAGATGCAATAGACTTGTACAAATGTCAGCAACCAGATGGATTGAGAGGCACGACAGTGTTATAGTTTTCTTGCAGCTTTATCATCTAGTCATTGCAGCTTTAGAAGAAGTTTCCTCTTGGCAAGACAGAGGCTCATCAACAAATGCCCAGCAGCTGTCTATTTCAGTTCAGCAAAGTCAGTTCTTGGTTGCACTATTTTGCTTAAACAAAGTTTACAACTTTAAAAGCGACCTCTCGAAAGCGCTGCAGAGTAAGTCAATGAATTTGGTGGAGTGTGTAGAGTTAGCGACTAATGTTCAAGAAGAGCTGGAGGACATGAGGGAAAACGCTTTACTTGTATTTTCAGAAATGTATCAAGAAATCCAAGTTGTGGCTTCTCAGATTGATCTGGAGTTAAAAAAACCAAGGCTAGTTCCTAGTCAGCGAAATCGAAGCAATGTGCAAAGCGAAACAGTTGAAGATTATTATCGAGTGTCTGTTTTCATTCCTCTCATAGATTGTTTCATTTGTGAATTGAAAGCCCGTTTTGAAAATCATAAATCCATCTGGCAAGGATTTTATTCACTCCTTTCCAAAGAAACCGCAATTAACGGTTCTACAGTGGTGCAAATCAAAAATATTAAAGATCTTGCTAATTTCTATTCAAACGATATAGACAAGGACCAAAGCGGAGTGGAAGCCGAATTAAAGCTTTGGTTTCGCCATCTTAGCAAACTTGATACGCGGCCACATGAATGTAACTCTAGCATTTTTTTTAGCATTTACAAGCTTTTGAAAATTCTTGTGACAATGCCTGTGACGACTTGCACCAGCGAAAGATCATTTTCCACATTACGTCGTTTGAAAACATATTTGCGAAACTCGATTGGAGCTGAACGTTTAAACGGCCTTGCTCTTTTAAACATATTCCACGGCATGACTCCTACTCCGGAACAAGTCATGTCACAATTTTCCAAATCTCCCTGAAGATCAAATTTCACGTTTTAAAATGTGTTAACTTTCAAGCAAAATTTGTCACTGTTTCCCGTTTCGTAACGGTTAGTTTTTTTTCGTTGCATTGTGGACTTTTGTGCTTTATAGTTGGCAATGAGTTTTTGTGGTGTAGGCTTCATTAGAATTTGGCTTAGTGTTTCAAACCCCCCCCCCCATTGAAAATTCCTGGCTACGCCACTGCCCCAATATATGCAGATATGCTCAGTGCTGTTATATTACGAATAATAATAAAAGACATCATCACTCCAAACTCTTGCTCACACTACTAAATTATTACAAACAGATTCTGATAAAAATACATTTACAATAAAAAGACTCTACTACTACTCTTATGTAATCCGATCGCAATTGACATATCTAATCGCAATTGACATATCCGATCGCAATATTAAGCTGATTGACATATCAATACAATTGACATTTGACATATTGACAATTGACATATTTAATTGACAAATCCGATCGCAATATTAAGCGGATCACAATATTAAGCAGATCGCAATTGACATATTTAATGGGTGGCTGCTGACTCGAAGAGCGCAAGCTCACTTCGCAGTCTCCCTCAATTACCGTTGAATTTTCTGTTCAATATAATTTGAAAAATAATCATAAATGTCACACCCAATTCACTTACTTTGAAGCAAGCTTGGAGAATTTTGCAACTTCTTCATTAGAATGGAGAGTTTGAGACAGAAACCCTGCAGTATGCATCATGCAACTTCTGTGTCTCAAAAACCTGAAGCACAATCCAACACGTCTAGAAGCAATTTTAAAAGACGTGGAACATACAAACCGACTGACAGCTCGTGCAAATATACCACTGTCAAGCACATTCATTTCTAAAGCTAGGCTAAGATACTGAGTACCATACATTAAAAACTGTTACATACCTGCAAGCATAGTACCGGTACTTAACACTGTGCATTTCCGAACTGAGAATTCAAATAATATATCTAAATACCAGTACCGGCACTAGACTATTAGGCCCACAGTGCACATTGCTGAAGTATTGGCCGTCTACCAGTACCGATAGCATATCCTAATACTGCAGTGGGGTAAATGGCAATGCTTCCTATCATCAGATCGCCAATCACTGTACGGTATCAGCCATAAACATTGTTATTTCATGGGAAGTGTCTATTTCACCGGAATTCAGCTCCCCTACTTTGATTTTCAAACTTTGGGAACTGTTTACGACTTCCAAACCATGCTTTTCACACTAGAGCAGGGTTGACGAAGCTATTTCCTATGGCGGGCCACTTTGTCACTTACCGGCAGTGATGGGCACGATAAACCTTTCTGTACTAAAGCGATAACGATAATCGATAACTTCAAAGAAGCCCTGGGCGATACCAATAAATCTCAATTTCTTAAAGCGATATTGGTAATCGATAAAGTATCGCCAATAAATTTTTCCGAGAAATGTTGCGGTAAATTTTCAATGTGTTTGACAAAGTTTTTTTTTGTAAGTCAAATTTCAAAAATGTTT
Organism: Trididemnum miniatum; assembly: GCA_964006365.1. NCBI lineage: Eukaryota > Metazoa > Chordata > Ascidiacea > Aplousobranchia > Didemnidae > Trididemnum > Trididemnum miniatum. The sequence continues at coordinate 4,828,591 of OZ023240.1, forward strand.
TTTGAGATTTTTCAAGAAAAGAGAGTAGCTCACGGACTCTGCCGTGAAATTGAGCAAAACAAAGAGATACCGGTAATTTTTTAAAATTATGACTAGTCTTAATGAACATCGTGTGTTTTTTCCATAGCGCCAACTCACTGACTTTAAAGTTTAAACACTGCGTCCATAAAAAATCGTTTGTCGCGATAATTTATCGGTGATAACAAAATATATAACAAAAGCGATATTGGGTAGGTGGTAATCGATAATTCAGAATTATTTTGAGCGATAACAATAATTGGTGATAAATTATCGCCAATAAATTATCGCGATAAATGCCCATCTCTGCTTACCGATACCAATGAGCAAGTGGGCCGCATAACTTTTTAGTCATAGACCTATCATGGAACCTGTTGAAAACGAAAAAATTGTTCATCAGCAACAACAACCAGTTTATTTTCACGCATCTGGAAGCCCACAATGTTAAACAATCACATACAATAACATCAACGTTAAATAAATCACGGCACAAAGACTTACAGATGTACATAGCAAGGTCGCGAAGGGACCTAAAGGTCTTCGAGTCAAGCGACCACCAGTGAAAATATCTAGTACATATGACATAATCAAGTTTCATACTATCAAAGAAGAAAAGGAAAAAAGACAGAAAAAATAAAATAAAATAAATGTGTTGCCGAATTACGGAATACAGTACCAAAAATTTAAAGTGTAAGTAATAACTTTTTGTATTTATTTTTAAACTGTTTATGATTATGTTGTTTAAGTTTATCGGGTAAGCTGTTCCAGATTTTTGAGCCTCGAAACTTGATGTGACGTTGAAGTAAATTAGTAGCAAACTGAGGAATAAAGTATTGTTGATATTTGGAAGAGTTTCTAGTTGATCGGGAGTAAATTGATGATACCAAAGTAAATATATTGTCAAAAATTTTCGGTAATTTTTTAAGATGGTATTTATGCATAAAACTTGCTAAGACAAGTAAAACTAGTTTATCCAAGGACAAAATATTAAGTTGCGCATAGAGAGGAGAAGCATGATCTCGCCAAGCCGCTCCTGCAAGTAAACGAATTGCTTTGTTTTGAATTCTTTGCAATTTGGATAAATTAGATTTAGGAGTTGCACTCCAAACTAGTAATCCAAAAGTCAAATGAGAGTGGATAAACGCATAACATAATTTTTTAAGTATATGGTTGGGTAAAAACGGTTTGGTTTTGTAAAGAACTCCAAGAAGACGAGAAAGTTTGGTTTCTAGCATTTTAATATGTTGTTTGAATTGCAGTTTATTATCTAAATGTATTCCAAGGTATTTGACACAGTCAACTACCTCAATTTTGCATTGTTGGTAAGATAGATTCATAGTAATAGAATTGTTTTTAGATTTAGGAGAAACAATTAAGGCAAAAGATTTTGCAGGATTAAGAGTAAGCTTGTTGGCTGATATCCAACTTGCTATATTATTCAGTTCCAGGTTTAAGTGCTGTTCTAGTTCTAAAATAGAAGATGAGTTGGCAATTATACATGTATCATCTGCGAAAAGTCTAGGAGTATTATTCATTGAATTTTCCAAGTCATTTATGTAGAGCAAAAATAAAAGAGGTCCTAATATCGATCCTTGCGGAACCCCATAGTTAATAGATTGTGTGTCAGAGTTAACATTGTTAATGTTCACATATTGTCATCTATTGCATAAATAGGATGAAAGTAATTTATGTGCATTGCCCCGTATGCCATAGTGATCCAGCTTACTCAGTAATATTGTATGAGTCACGGAATCAAATGCTTTCTTCAAATCGAGCATGATAAGACCTGTGTACTGTTTATTAGAGATATTGTTGTAGCATGTAGAAACTACATCTAGAACCGCATGTTCTGGAGAGTAATTCGCCCTGAAACCATATTGAGTAGATGAAAGAACAGAATGCTTTTCGACAAAGGTGGTAATTCTTTTGTGTAATACTTTTTCAAATACCTTAGATAACACAGGAAGGAGTGAAATAGGACGATAATTATTTACCTCAGATTTAGCACCAGATTTATAGATAGGTATAACTTTTGAAATTTTAAGCGATTCTGGAAAGATGCCGTTCTCAATACAGAAATTGAAAATAAAGGATAATGGAGCAGCAAGAACAGTCGAAGCAGTTTTTATAAAGAAAGTAGAAAAGCCTTCGCGACCAGAAGAAGAACTATTACGCAGAGATGATATAATACGCTCTATTTCTTGAGGGTATGTAGGAGCACTGAAAATGGATTCTGGTATTCTGTTTCGAAGAAAGTGTGACGGGTCTTTGTTGCATGAATCATTGATTTGATCTGCAAGTGATTTTCCTATTCCACAGAAATAGTTGTTGAAATGATTAGCAATGTCCGCAGGATGATTTACGTCAGAATTATTTATTTCAAGAACTTTTGGAACAGAACAGGACATTTTGGAGGGAAGTAGGTTACGTAAAGTCTTCCACATTTTACGTGGGTTGTCTGAGTTATTGAATTCTTTTTCAAAGTAAAGTTTTTTTGATAATTGCTTGACTTTGGTAAGTTTGTTTGCATATCTTTTATAAAAACAGTTTTTGCTGGTCACGAACAACCGAAAGTAATACTATCACTATAAAAATCGATCTACAATCTTATGTTTCTCTGCTGAAGACATCGAAATAAACGGCTACTCAAATATAGATCGAGAAATAGACTGACCAACACCTTAAAAATGCTGCAAAATTTGCATATATTGTACTACAAGCTCACCAATTCATTTCGGCAATCTTACATAATCCCTACTACTGTAAGGCAAGCTAAGCTCTCAATGAAGCTGCAACAAACCACGAGTTATGATGTTATTATTATAACATAACAATGGATGAACTGCTGAACCCCGAAACAGGTGAAAGGCTTGTACCATACGCTTGTATGATTCCTGCGTGATATGCGCGTGGTTCAATCGGGGGCTCAGCTTGTGATATCGCATCGCAAAGATTAGATGGGGTCACGGGGAAATAAGTTCAAGACTACTGGTCTCGCCAAAATGTTCGCTGGCCGCAGGAAATTCTTTCGCAGGCCGCATGTTCATCACCCCTGCACTAGAGGAACCGTAAAACGGTTATAAATCGAAGTAGGGGAGCCGAATACGATACCTGAAGTTTGAAAAACAAAGTAGGGAAACCGAAAGCACAATTACAGTAGTTTGAAAATCAAAGTAGGGAAACCGAAAGCATGGTTATGTTTGGGGTTCGAATTCGAGGTTAGGCCCTAACCCCAACTAATAACTCACTAGCACCCCTAGCGATCCTTGGGGCTTAATTCAAACAAGCTCCAAAAGTTGTTAGGTACCACGAAGATTAATTTTTTGCAGTTTGTAAATCCGGAGAGGTGATTGGCCATTCAAGGTCAAGTATTCTGAAGAATGAGTATACCTTAATATGCCAGGGTGCGGCTGATAAACTGCGCTTTTCGATGAAGGTTTTACGTAGCCGAAAAAACGATTCCATTACAGTGAAACTCAAACTACGGGAACCGAAAAGTATGCCCACACATGGAAAAATTTCCAGTTCCTATAGTTTGAACATCGTAGTTGCATAACCGTTTTCCAGTAAAACAAAAGCTTCCTATTTTATGATAAAAGAAACAATTTGCAACTGTTTATGAGACAGCAAAATCAGCTCAGATGGTCGAGTGGTAAAACGGTTACTCTAACTCTAGGCAATGTATGGTATAGAAGGCATTTGGCAATGTACGGTATGGAACAGTAGAGGCAATGTATGGTACAATAGGCAATGTATGGTATAGTAGGCAATGTATGGTATAGTAGGCAATGTATGGTAATAGGCAATGTATGGAATAGTAGGCAATGTATGGCATAGTAGGCTCAGATGGCCGAATGGTACCCTATAGAGCGTCTGTCTCTTGAGCTGTAGACTCGGGTTTGATTCCGAGTCAGGTCAAACCAACAACTTTAACATTGTTATTCACAGCTTCCCTGCTTGATGCTCAGCATCAAAAGGACAGTGTGGAGAACAAGCCGGCAAGTTTACTTCTTGTGCCGTTGGGAAAGACACTTAGCGGGATTCCCCCATCTTGGTGTGATAGACAGATGGCTGGCAACTCCTAAGCGCGCTCGTATAGCTCATTGATCGCTTTCTCGTGATAGGAGGATAAAAATGCAACTAAACACTACCGGTAAATACTAGTAGGCAATGTATGGCATAGAAGGCAATTAATGTATGGCATGGTAGGCGATGAACTTGGTATAGTAGGCAATGTATGCAATAGTAGGGGCAATGCGGTAGTCCTATTTTTAGGATCTTTAGGATTTTTAGAATTAAATCCTTAGCGTCCTAAAAAAAGACCACCAGTAGAGGTAGTCCTTTTTTTAGGATCTTGTAAACGGTTTGCTTTTTCGAACGTGTTTTAGCATTGTCAGCTCCATCATGATGAGTTACAGCCAATAAACACCGGAAATGATCGATTTTCTAACCGCAAGATACCGAAAATCAATTTTAAATGCGTAAAATCCTTAGCGTCCTAAAAAAAGACCGCCAGTAGAGGTAGTCCTTTTTTTAGGATCCTGTAAACGGTTTGCCTATTCGAACGTGTTTTAGCATTATCAGCTCCATCATGATGAGTTACAGCCAATAAACACCGGAAATGATCGATTTTCTAACCGCAACCTAACCGAAAATCAATTTTAAATGCGTAAAATCCTCAGCGTCCTAAAAAAGACCACCAGTAGGGGTAGTCCTTTTTTTAGGATCCTGTAAACGGTTTGCCTATTCGAACGTGTTTTAGCATTATCAGCTCCATCATGATGAGTTGCAGCCAATAAACACCGGAAATGATCGATTTTCTAACCGCAACCTAACCGAAAATCAATTTTAAATGCGTAAAATCCTCAGCGTCCTAAAAAAAGACCGCCAGTAGAGGTAGTCCTTTTTTTAGGATCCTGTAAACGGTTTGCCTATTCGAACGTGTTTTAGCATTGTCAGCTCCATTATGATGAGTTATAGCCAATAAACACCAGAAATGATCGATTTTCTAACCGCAAGATACCGAAAATCAATTTTAAATGCGTAAAACGAAACGCGTCCTAAAAAAAGACCACCAGTAGGGGTAGTCCTTTATTAAGTATTTAAGCGGGTCTCGGTCCAATTTTGCGTTGGGAATCGACTGAAGTATTTTTTGGGTGGGTTGGCTGGCAAAATGATAGGTTTGGTTTCTTTCATGTGGTACAAATTTTTCTACGCTACAGTGTTACAATTTTTAGGAATTTCCACCGAACCCTAAAAACAACTCCGTTAAGCCGTATAGGAGTTCGATGAAACTCAGTTTAAGAACCACTGAGAGATGGTCTGGTGTACAGCCTATATCCTAGCTTTGGTTTCGCCTCTAAATGCTTTACTCGGTGACGATCAACTGCATCTGCCACATAAGCTTTTTGTTGTTGGACCAGTACGAAAAGCTGCGGAAATCATTTATAAACGCACCAAACGCTGACATTCGCCAGGGGAGGGGGTAATATGCCGCACATTCGATTTAATGGGCCTACAATTTCGGATAAAAGTCAAATGCAAAGCTTATGCCTGTACCTTCCCTATAAATTGTTTATTGGATGGGATTACTAACATTGCGACATTTTCTTGAATATGCCAATATAATAAAACGAAGAGCAAGTTTTGAAGCTGGCTAGCAGTTTATGACTGAGTTGGTATTATTCTTCACATTGCCTGTGTCATCTTCGTCGTGTGAGCCAGCTTTTTCGACTCTTAAAATTACCAAAAGCTTTTTAAGAAACACAATGGGACAAACACGTTTAAATGATTTGGTGGAAATGTAGGTAGCAAGCGAGGAGCTCAAAGCTATAAAAATCGGCGATATTCGCGATTTATATTAGTAGCAGGCATCAAGGCGTTAGTCACTGCTGATGTAACGTGTAGGCCTATGTAGGCTATTTGTCAGTAGACAATTTTATACCAATGTGGGTTATATTTCTTTGTCGGAAGTGAATATTATAGCAATGTAAATAGCAAACTCGTGACATTTTTTATCGAGTTGGAGTTTAATAACATTTTACTAGTTTTAGTTCAACTTCGTCATTTTCAGTTTTTGTCACTGTAAGTCTGAGTTCAGTAAATGTTACCGATTTCATGCTATATACATTTAAGTAGTTTTCACAGAGTTTTAAGCCACTTTTATACAGTTTAGGCCAAGTTGAATGCTAAATCCAGGATGTGCTTTTTCAGACCGAGTTCCAATTCGATTTCTGATTTCGAGTTTGGGAAAAAACGTCTAGTTCAAGCTCGAGTTTGCAGCCCCGTTGGACAGAAATGGCTTAGGCCTACCGTATATGCGTAGCAGCACTTGCTATGTGCTTGCAATTTTTGGAATATGCCCAACATTTTTGGCTCTGGCAAGGGCTGTAAATAAAATTAGTCCTAGTTTCATCTCGCTCCCCTCCCCCCTAATATTTTGGTTGCACTTCACCACTGGTTCTACGTATCATAGAGATGATAACACAGTTAACACGTTGCGTTATGTGCAACAAAAGTTGAGCAGTATAAAGTATACTGCCTCTTGTTTTTTGTTAGAGTTAGAACAAATGGTGTACATTTTTTCTGTTTTAGTGTTGTTGTTTTTTGCATTTATGCTTCACAGATTCACTATTTCACTCGTTTCTTTGATTAAGCTATCTACGATAAAATAATTTTTAAAGGCTGGGAGTTGGTTAATAACGCTGCTCGATCATCACTCGATGACACGCAATGCGCGCTATTGCTTTTGATGTCATTCGTGTGTCGTAAGCTTCTGTTGCATCAAATCAAATCTTCATTATACTCGCCGTATTACGCCGAAGCGTGTAACGAGTTGCGGGGCCCATCTCTGGGCAACTCAGATCCGAAGAAACGTGGCAACGATGGCGAGCCGTTGGCAACACTGAGTCCGATTTGACCGCACGGATAATCGAACGCTAGATCTCCTGCACCAATAGCGTGCGCTTGACAACTGAGCCAACCAGCCGGTTATGGACAGGGTAACTATACCAGCCGCTTGCCAGAGTGATTAAAGGCATTGCTGTCGGCGCGAGTGGTTTGGAGTTCAATTTCCAGGCCTACCAATTTGGACAGAGTAACTGTGCCCGCACCGATAGCAATGCTTTTAATTATTCAGGCAACCGGCTGGTACAGTTTTTTTGCCGGAATCAAATCAGCTATACATTTTTTCTGGACCTTTGCAAATAATGAACTTTTCTAATTGTACCGATACTCATTATAGTTGAGTAGCCCTGGTTTACAGGATCCTAAAAAAAGGACTACCCCTCCTGGTAGTCCTTTTTTTGGTAGTCCTTTTTTTAGGACGCGTTTCGGACTACCCCTCCTGGTAGTCCTTTTTTTAGGACGCGTTTCGTTTTACGCATTTAAAATTGATTTTCGGTATCTTGCGGTTAGAAAATCGATCATTTCCGGTGTTTATTGGCTGTAACTCATCATGATGGAGCTGATAATGCTAAAACACGTTCGAATAAGCAAACCGTTCACAGGATCCCAAAAAAAGGACTACCCCTACTGGTGGTCTTTTTTTAGGACGCGTTTCGTTTTGCGCATTTAAAATTGATTTTCGGTATCTTGCGGTTAGAAAATCGATCATTTCTGGTGTTTATTGGCTATAACTCATCATAATGGAGCTGACAATGCTAGAACACGTTCGAATAAGCAAACCGTTTACAGGATCCTAAAAAAAGGACTACCTCTACTGGCGGTCTTTTTTTAGGACGCTGAGGATTTTACGCATTTAAAATTGATTTTCGGTTAGGTTGCGGTTAGAAAATCGATCATTTCCGGTGTTTATTGGCTGTAACTCATCATGATGGAGCTGACAATGCCAAAACACGTTCGAAAAAGCAAACCGTTTACAGGATCCTAAAAAAAGGACTACCTCTACTGGTGGTCTTTTTTTAGGACGCTGAGGATTTTGCGGCTGCGTCCGCAAAATCCTAAAAATCCTAAAGATCCTAAAAAAAGGATGACCCGGGGCAATGTATGGTATAGTAGGCAATGTATGGAGTAGTAGGCCATGTATGGAATAGTAGGGGCCATGTATAGTTGGTACACGACAACTGACCGCCACAAACTGGCTGCGAGACAACCGACCGCCGCAAACTAGCCGCCATGCAATCTGATCACGAAGCAAACTCGCCACTACGACAACTGACCACCAAAGCACAAGGCTTGAAAAACCACTTCGCACCGGTTTTGGCTCTGCCTTTTAGTAAAAAAGAACAAAATTAATAGTGCCAAGTGACTAAAAATGCCAGACTCTTTTGATGGTTTCTGTAGCTTATGGCTAGGGGGATAGGATGAGGAGTATGCATTCTTCCACCAGCCACTTTCAAAAATGATTTTGATGCATACAATTTTTCAACAATTTTGAACCTCTTCGATAGCATTAAGCCTTGTGCCTTAAGCAGTTAAATCTAGTTCTATACAGCGAAACCTACTTTTACATGAGGTTTAAAACAATTTACGGGACATTACTGAAACACGGAAATAGGAAAAGACGAAAATCTTGCTAAAATACGGGAAGTTCGGAAAATACGGAAAAAGTGCTGAACTAAAAGGCGGAAATGTCGGAAAAAACGGAAAGGCGGAAATGGCAGAAATCTTGATAAAATACGGAAATAGGAAAAGACGGAAATAACGGAAAAAGTCAGAAGAAATCTCGCTGAAAGACGGAAATGTTAAAAGGGCATCTTGCTGAAATACGGAAATAGGAAATGACGGAAAGCCGCAGTTATTGCTGAAATATACGGAAATAGGAAAAGACGTAGGCTATAATGCTACAAAGCGGAGGAAATCTTGCTCAAATCTTAAGCAAAATAGACTGATTTTGCATCAAGCTGCAGTTTCTTACCAGTAATTAAACTTTGATATTTCGATGCGAAATCGTCAATCCAACTTTGTCAGGGTGCCTGTGATTTTCTCTATCATTTATACAATAAACTTCTTTGTCAACATACGGAAAATATTCCAAAGGTGAAAATCTTGTTGAAATGCAAGGAAACAGGAAAAGACTGAAAATACTACAAAACAGAGGAAATCTTGCTAAAAGACGAAAAATGTTAAAGACGGAAATCTCGCTAAAAGGGGGAAAATATTACAAAGGCGGAAATATTGCTGAGAGACAGAATTGTTACATAGGTGAAAATCTTTGCTAAAAGAGAGAAAATGTTACAAAGATGGAAATCTTGCGAAAAGACAGAAAATGTTGGAAAAACGAAAATCTTGCTGAAAGAGAAAAAATTTCGTCTTTTAGCAAGATTTCCGTCTTTTCAACATTTTCCGTATTTTAGTAAGATTTTCGTCTTTCCAACATATTCCGCATTTTAGCAATATTTCCGTCTTTGTAACATTTTCCGTATTTTAGTAACTTGAAATTCCTGTCTTTGTAAAATTTTCCGTATTTTAGTAAAAGTTTTGTCTTTTCAAAATTTCCTGTCTTTTAGCAATATTTCGGTCTTTGTAACATTTTCCGTACGGTATTTTAGAAAGATTTCCATCTTTCCAAGATTTTCTGTCTTTTAGCAATATTTCCGTCTTTACAACATTTTCCTTATTTTAGTGACTAAGTTTTCCGTCTTTGTAACATTTTCCGTATTTTGGTAACTTTAAGATTTCCATCTTTTTAACATTTTTCGTATTTTAGTAACTTTAAGATTTCCATCTCTGTAACATTTTCCGTATTTTAGTAACTTTAAGATTTCCGTCTTTGTAACATTTTCTGTATTTTAGTAACTTTAAAATTTCCGTCTCAATAACATTTTCCGTATTTTCAGAAATCTTAGTCAGATAGAAATGTCAAACCTTAAAGTTACTAAAATACGAAAATGTTACAAAGACGGAAATCTTAAGTTACTAAACAGCTCAGATGGCCGAATGGTATAAAGCGTCTGTCTCTTGAACTGTACACTCGGGTTTGATTCCGAATCGGGTCAAACCAATGACTTTAAAATTGGTATTCACAGCTTCCTTGCTTGACGCTCAGCCTTAAAGGTACAGTGTGGAGAACAAGTCGGCAAGTTTAGCCTACTTGTTGTGCGGTTGGGAAAGGCATATTACGAGATTCCCCCATCTTGGTGAGGTACACAGACGGCTGGCAACTCCTAAGCAAGCTCCTATAGCGTTTTGATCACTTTCTCGGGGTAGGAGTAAAATATGCGACTAAATATAAAAATAAATAAAGATATTTTCGTAACTTCAAGATAAAGATTTCCGTTTTGGTAACATTTTCCGTATTTTAGTAAGATTTCCGTCTTTTCAACGTTTTCTGTCCTTTAGCTACATTTTCGTCTTTGTAACATTTTCCGGAAAGGTATTTTAGTAATTTAAGATTTCCGTCTTTGAAACATTTGTTACAAAGACGGAAAATGTTGCAAAGACGGAAATCTTAAGTTACTAAATTACGGAAAATGCTACAAAGACGGAAATCTTAAAGTTGCTAAAATACGAAAAATGTAACAAACACGGAAATCTTATAGTTACTAAAATACGGAAAATATTATAAAAACGGAAAGCTTAAAGTTACTAAAATGCGAAAAATGTTACAAAAACGGAAATCTTAAATTACTAAAATACGGAAAATGTTACAATAACGGAAATCTTAAAGTTACCAAACTACGGAAAATGTCACCAAAACGGAAATCTTTATCTTGAAGTTACGAAAATATCTTCATTCATTGTTTTATTTACTCGCATATTTATTCTCCTATTACGAGAAAGCGATCAAAGCTCTATATGAACTCGCTTAGGAGTTGCCAGTCATGTGTTTACCACACCAAGATGGGGGAATCTCGTAATATGCCTTTCCCAACCGCACAACAAGTAGGCTAGACTTGCCGACTTGTTCTCCACACTGTACCTTTAAGGCTGAGCGTCAAGCAAGGAAGCTGTGAATACCAATTTTAAAGTCATTGGTTTGACCCGATTCGGAATCAAACCCGAGTGTACAGTTCAAGAGACAGACGCTTTATACCATTCGGCCATCTGAGCTGTTTAGTAACTTAAGATTTCCGTCTTTGTAACATTTTCGTATTTTAGTAACTTTAAGGTTTGACATTTCTATCTGACTAAGATTTCTGAAAATACGGAAAATGTTATTGAGACGGAAATTTTAAAGTTACTAAAATACAGAAAATGTTACAAAGACGGAAATCTTAAAGTTACTAAAATACAGAAAATGTTACAGAGATGGAAATCTTAAAGTTACTAAAATACGGAAAATGTCACAAAAATGGAAATCTTAAAGTTACCAAAATACGGAAAATGGAATCCCGCTAAAGTGCCTTTCCCAACGACACATTAGGTAAACTTGCCGGCTTGTTCTCACTGCTGTCCCTTTAATGCCGAGCGTCAAGCAGGGAAGCTGTGAATGCCAATTTTAAAGTCATTGCTTCGACCCGACTCGAAATCAAACCCAAGTCTACGGGTCCCGCGAGGCGGACGCTCTCATCACTCGGCCATCTGAGCTGTTAAGTCTTTTAAGTCTTGAGCTGTTAAGTCTTCATTACGCGTCTTTTCCTATTTTCGTATTATTCAGCTGTGATTCCGGCTTTCTATCATTTCTTATTTCCGTATTTCAGCAAGATGCCTTTTTAACATTTCCGTCTTTCAGCGAGATTTCTTCTGACTTTTTCCGTTATTTCCGTCTTTTCCTATTTCCGTATTTTATCAAGATTTCTGCCATTTCCGCCTTTCCGTCATTTCCGTCTTTTCCGCCTTTTAGTTCAGCACTTTTCCGTATTTTCCGAACTTCCCGTATTTTAGCAAGATTTCCGTATATTCCGTCTTTTTCTATTTCCATATTTTAGCAATGTCCCAATTCACGCCATCATTTTCCAGCTAAAAATTTTTAGGCCTGGAAAACCATGACCAATAGCTCAACTAATTTCATATTGAAGTTTAAATTTTTGTGATTGAGTCTATTGATTTGAATCAAATGGCATTTTTTTGCAAACTGACGCTGCATTTACGCTTTAAAATAGCAAGAAATGCTATTAGCTTAAAAACCGCTTCAAAAATGATTGCCTATGTCCAATTTACTGGTTACTTACCATGTAAAGTGCCTAAAACACTTACAATTATCTTGAAATTTGTTTTAAACAATAATTAAAATCAAGACCTTCACGATCCAGTTAAAATTTTTAAAATCCATCGAGAATAACTAAAGTTATGATATTTTTTGTAACACTTTCAATCGTTTTTACGTGATAAAAGATAGCCAGCGTTTGTCCAAGTGGATAATTCCAAGATGGCGGGTCGGAGCTTCAAATTGTCACACTTTTTCTCGCGTCATGCCCATGCGCATTCTAGTTGTAGTATTACATTTCTATCCAAGCAACCAGCAGCTCAAAGCTTCAAGTGGTGTCTTACTAGTCTACCTGCTAGTAACTGACCGCACAACCGCACTACTGCACGCCCGACATTTTTCAATGACGTCAGTGGACTGTATGACGTTATTGTGGTGTTATGCATTATGATTGTAAATAGATGCGTCATTATTAATGGCAACACTGAAGTTGCTACGCTACTGCTTCGCGCCGTTTTTATTCATTCTCTCGTGTGAGCATTGTGAGTTGTACATAAACTAATAACGTATTGAAGTTATCTGTCTATTCGAATGAGTTATAGAACAGAACATGGCGTCGTCGGTCATGATTTAGAACCTACAGCAGCAAAATTCAGTTAAGTTCTTCAGAGTTTTCATCCAAACAGCATAGCCTGCCTTACGACTATCATTTCAGTTACCAGCAGTCTAGTCTACCGACAGTTGCTGCATTCATCATTATGCCCACCCGCAAGGAACTCGAAGCTGAGGTCGATAATTTACGAAAACAGCTGGCTGAAGCAGTTTCCCCACAGCAGTTAGACGATTCTGCTGCTACATCTGCTGAACCCCCAACTTGGATTCAACAGTTTTTAACTGCACAGTCTGAAAGTCAACGGCAAATGCAGCAGCTAATGGGCCAATTGGTACAACGCGCTTCTACGACAGAGTCGCACACTGAAGAAAGTCAGTCTTCAAGTCACCACACGCGTGAAGTCGATCTCCCTCGCCGTCCGAAGGCAGATGCTCAAAAGCCTCCTATTCTAGACGTAGGAATTTCGTTGGCAGAATTCGCAAAATGGCAAAAAGCCTATAATGATTACGTAGTGGTAGCTCAGGCTCAAGAGCTGCCGCAGGGAAGCCAGCTAGCATTATTGCGCACATTTTTCTCTATGGACATGCGGGAAGCAATCGAACACGTTCTCCTAATTCCTGACGAAACTGAATTGTCAGCAGAAGCACTGTTGGACAAAATTAAAGAATACGTTCGAAGCCAGCGCAACATCGCTTTGGATTGTGTCGCATTTGAAGAACGCAAGCAAGCAATCGGTGAGTCTTTCGATGCATTTCTTATCGCTATAAAAACATTAGCTCGCGACGCCGACCTATGTGACTCTTGTATGGACCGCCGTCTCGTGACTAAAATTATGTCGGGCATACGCGATAAAGAAACCCGGATGAAACTTCTGGCTATTTCCCCGTTACCGGACTTACAAAAAGTTACCGATCTATGCAGATCTGAAGAATCTGCAAAACTTGACGAGGCTCGCATGGGCAGAGCGAAATCTGAGAAAAACGTTTACCGAGCTCGATCCAAGTCTAAAGACATATCTAAATCCAGTTCTTGCCGTAGATGCGGTAGATCTACATGCCCACCCAAAGGACAAACTGTGTGCCCAGCAACCGGCAAAACATGCTTGAATTGCCACAAAAAGGGCCATTTTGCGTCAGTGTGTTTTAGTAGGCCTAACGTGCAATGTGCTACCGATAACAAGCGAAAAGCTAATGGCCATGTCAGAGTGTGTGCTCGCAGCATCCATGAGACGCAAGGTGATCAACCCGCCCCGCAAATTACCGTCGCTTTGCATATTGCGGAGACGAAAGATCACATTGGTTCACTCGAGGCGACACCTGACACGGGGGCGGAAGCCACCCTTGCCGGAACCTACGTACTTGACCTGTTGGGAATTCCAGCCGAAAATTTACTTCCTCCTCGACATGATGATTTAATTGCTGCCAATGGGTATGAGTTGTGTTGTATTGGTACTCTACCTTGTGTAATTGAGTATTGTGGTCGTACAGTTGATGAACGTGTGTATATTTGCGAGCGTGTTGATACTTTTTTGTTAGCTTGGTACACATGTATGTCGCTTGACATCTTGCCAAACACTTACCCACGGCCTATTAATCAATCGCACTCTACCAAAACGGTGTCACGGGTCACTGACCGCCACCCCACTGTGGATTTTCATGTCTCTTGTCAGCCAGCAAAGGAAGAAGTTGTTAACGTCAAAGAACAGTTACTACGAGAATACAGCGATGTTTTCACCCAAGAAGGGAAACTCCGAGAGATGACTGGAAGACCAATGAAGATATCCTTACAAGACGATGCTCAACCATTTTCGTTGTCGGCACCCCGCCAAATACCATTTGCTTACCGTCAGCTGGTTAAAGAAGAGTTGGACAAACAAGTCGCCGCCGGCGTAATCCAACCTGTCACAGAAGCCACAGACTGGGTCCATCCTCTCGTGGTAGTGCCAAAACGAAATGGAGAAATAAGATTATGCGTTGATCTCCAAAAGCTGAATTAGTATGATAAACGACCGTACTACCCAACTCGCACCCCAAGTGATGCAGTATCGAACATTGCACCCGATTCCCAGTTTTTCACAACGTTGGACGCAGTAAAGGGATATCGGCAAGTGCCCTTGGACGAAAAAAGTCAGAACCTGACCACTTTCATCACTCCCTATGGCAGATACAAATTTCTGCGAGCACCTATGGGGTTGACGTCTTCCCAAGACGAATATTGCTCTCGAGGAGATGAAGCCATTCAAGGCATCGATCGTGTCGAAAAAGTGGTAGATGACATACTAATCCACAGCAGCTCCCCTCAAGACAATTTGAATACCGTTGTTACTGTGTTAAATAAATGTCGTCAGCGCGGCATTACCCTCAATCCCGAGAAATTTGAATTATTGCAGACCTCCGTGGATTATGTTGGATACCGCATCAATAGTGAGGGAGTCAAGGCGGATCCGAAAAAAGTGGAAGCCATACGCAAATTTCCAACCCCTACCAACATTACTGAGCTCCGTTCATTCATGGGTCTAGCCAATCAGCTGGGACAATTTTCCAATCAGCTGAGCAAAGCTGCAGAACCACTCCGTGACTTGATGAAATCGAGGAACGCATTTTTATGGACCCCAAATCACGAGGCAGCATTTGAAGAGACTAAAAACGTGCTGTGTTCTCCCCCTATCCTCGCACCATTTGATCCCAAGTTGCCAACAATGCTACAAACAGACGCATCGAGACTGAAAGGTCTTGGATTCGCTTTGCTTCAAAAGCATGGAGACGACTGGAAGCTTACTCAAGCTGACTCAAGATTTATCACGGACACAGAGTCTCGTTATGCTATGGTGGAACTAGAATTATTAGGCGTTGTTTGGGCTATCCGCAAGTGCCGCACATACTGACAAGGAATGCCCAAGTTCGATGTCGTAGTGGATCACAAACCATTGGAGTCGATTTTAAATGACCAAACGATGGAGATGATTGACAATCCGAGAATTCACAGGCTGAAGGAAAAACTTTGTGGTTACACGTTTCACACGATCTGGCGAAAGGGAAAGGACCATACCATTCCAGATGCCCTCTCAAGAGCCCCGCTTTGTGACCCCACACCAGAAGATCTTATATCGGACGGCAACGAAGGCTCCGTCCGTATGCACATTTCTGCCGTCCTTCGAGAAGAAAACGTGGATGGGCAGCCTCTCATTGATCCTTTGATAGAAGCAATACGGGAGAGTACAATTGCAGACGAAGATATGCAATCTCTCATTGTAGCCATTCAGGATGGTTTTTCTAGCAATATCAAGCTACCCGCGTCTATGAAACCCTTCAAGAAGCTCTCGCACCAGCTCACTGTTGAAGACGGATTAGTTGTCATGAACGGACACCGCATCGTTATACCCAAAAGTGAAAGGCGTAATGTGATGGCTAGATTACACGCCTCTCACCAAGGAATAGAGAGGACAAAGCGACGCGCACGCCAAACAGTCTACTGGCCGGGTATTGGAAGTGACATACAAAATACCGTCGAATCTTGCTCTCAGTGTCAGGAATACCGCCCAAGCCTTCAGAAGGAACCGCTGATGTGCGACCCTCCACCGTCCAGACCCTTTGAAGATGTCTCGGCTGATCTTTTTTATCATGCGGGAAAGTCGTATTTGGTTTATGTTGATCGTTTATCTGGCTGGATCAAGATATCGGAATACCGAAATGACCCCTCTTCCCAGCAAGTGATCAGTACACTTCGCAAATTCTTTGTGGATGCAGGCGTCCCAGTTCGCATTCGCACAGATGGTGGGCCCCAATTTTCCTCCGGCAAATTCCGACAATTTTTGAAGAGGTGGGGAGTCAATCACGCCATCAGCACTCCTCACTACGCCCAGTCCAACGGACATGCCGAAGCAGCTGTCAAAGCGATGAAGAGTCTTGTTGCCAAATCCACCGTTAGCGACAACATTGATAGCGACGAATTTTGTGAAGGCCATCTGGAATGGCTTAACACCCCTAAACAGCACGGGTTATCTCCAGCTGAGATCTTGTATGGATCCCCCATTAGATCTATTGTACCAGCTACTCTCAAATCACTCTCCAAGACGTGGAAGGAACAATTGGAGAACCTAGACAAGTCGACTTCAAAGGAGAGAGAGGAGAAATTATACAATCAGCATGCCAAGCCTTTAAAATCGCTACGAATCGGTGACAAAGTTCGTATACAAGCAGTGATGGGCACGATAAACCATTCTGTACTAAAGCGATAACGATAATCGATAACTTCAAAAAAGCCCAGGGCGATACCGATAATCGATAAATTTCAATTTTTTAAAGCGATATCGATAAATTATCGCCGATAAATTTTTCCGATAAATGTTGCGGTAAATTTTCGATGTGTTTGACGAAGTTTTTTTTTTGTAAGTCGAATTGCAAAAATGTTTTTTCTAAATTTTTCAAGAAAAGAGAGCAGTTCACGGACTCTGCCGTGAAATTAAGCCAAACGAAGAAATAATTTTTAAAAATTACAACAAGTCTTAATGGACACCGTGTTTTTTCCATAGCGCCAACTCACTAACTTTGAAGTTTAAACTCTGCGTGCATAAAAAATCGTTTATCTCGATAATTTATCGGCGATAACAAAATATTCAACAAAAGCGATAACGGTAATCGATAAATCCAAACTATTTTGAGCGATAACGATAATCGATAAAAAGTTATCGCCGATAAACTATCGCGATAAATGCCCATCTCTGTATACAAGACCCTGCCACGAAGAAATGGGATCGTTGTGGCGATATCGTTGGCATCGGAAAAAACCGAGATTACCACGTTCGTTTGCCTAGCGGACGTGTACTTTGGCGCAACCGAAGATTCGTGAAACCTGCCGCCATAGTATCTCAAGAGACGGAAGAAGACTCCGAAAACTCTGCACGGAAAGTCCACTTCAATGATGAGGTGCAAGTGCAACCCATTCCTGCTAGGCGAAGCGAGAGACATAGACAAAATCCATCACGTTTTAAAGATTTCGTATAGCTTGACCAGAAAGCTACGTAAGTGTCTAGTTTCGTGTGTTCTCTTTTAAAAAGGGGGGTTGTGGTGTTATGCATTATGATTGTAAATAGATGCGTCATTATTAATGGCAACACTGAAGTTGCTACGCTACTGCTTCGCGCCGTTTTTATTCATTCTCTCGTGTGAGCATTGTGAGTTGTACATAAACTAATAACGTATTGAAGTTATCTGTCTATTCGAATGAGTTATAGAACAGAACAGTTATCATCATTTCTGGTTAATTAAAAATGATCGGAAATTGAACTTAATGTAATTTTTAACGCCGTTTCTGAAAAAACAGTTTCACTCTTCAGTTCCCCTTTAAAAACCTTAAGGTGAGGTTGTGAGAAACAAAATCTTAAATTGTCAAAATTTTGCTTTTCACAATGTAACCTAAGGCTTTCTCATCATGCATTGCATACTTTTATTTCTCCGCCGCGCGAGCTTACCGGTGCGGCGGTGCCTATCGTTATTTGGACCATTTTTCTTAAATCAGCTTGCGTTTTGCGAAAACAAACGCCAAGTTGAACTTTTTAAAATATGGAGTCCTCAAGCCGAGGACGTAGTCGGCAGCGTGGCGCAGTGGTTTGGAGCGTCGTTTTTACGACGACCATGATCGTAAGGTTAATATTTCAACTCCCAACCTAGTCTCGTTGTTGCGTCCTTGGATAAGATGCTTTAAGATGATTATCTCTGCTTGGTGGAATCTGGCAAGCAGCAAATTAATGAAATCAGAAGAAATTCAACCGGAAAACTTGGAAACAAAGGCAACTCCTAAGCGAGTCTGGATTCGTCCTACGCATAGCGCCTCCGCCGCTTTTTCGTGATAGGAGGATAAAGATGAAGTAATCAAATCATCATCAAATCAATCAAGGACAGCGCAAAATCCAAGGCCTAGGAGAGCCAAGGACAACACGGTCGAGGCCAAGGACTTCACAAACCTGTCCTCGAGGACTACATCACTGACGATTGGAGCTGTAAACTGGTGTGCGTGTTTCTTGTACCTTACACGACCAAAAGCTCCGTATTTCTTCCGTAAGACAGGATTCCATTAGTTTGCATAAACAGCTTGTAAGACTTAGGCTATTGGGCGGTAATTTGATGGATCACGCTTGTTGCTTTTTTTAAAAATTGGCACAACATGGGCAACCCTCCATTGCAGTGAAGTGTTCGTTGGTTAAGATATAACAGGAAAAGTTGGCTCAGTTGTGGAAGAAGAATTGATTCTCCAACCTTTAAATTAATGCAATATATGAAATGTTATCTGGGAAAATAGCAGCAAGGTTTTTGGTTCTTGCCATACATTTTCCTACCAATTCAGTAGTGAAAGTCAAGGAAATAAGCTCATCCGTAGTTCGTAAAAGGAATGTTGCAGCGATCTTCATCAGTAAATATTGAAGAAGAAGAGTCACTCAGCAATTCATCAGCACATTCTCCAGCATTCTCAGTCACATTTCCAATTTATCTTCAACAAGTGGTCGAACCCCGTAAGCTTAGTTGCTTAGCGCACACGCTTTCGACGCGGGAGGTCTGGGGTTCAAATCCCGGGTCGATCAAAACGGCACAGTGTCGCCAACAGTCCTTCGGAGCTGTGAGCCAAGGCGCTAAGCGTCGAAGATGGCCCAATACCGCGAGTATAGTGAAGATTTGATTTTTTTGAAGTGGTCCAACCAAGTTTTTAGATTTTTAATGTGACTTAACATATGCCAAAATGGTTTTAGGCCTACATTCTGATTATTTGCAAGAAATAATTCAAAATTTGTTACTGCATGGTGTATACTATTTTTCAGATTTTTTGCAGCTTCATTGCGAAGCAATTTGTTTCCATGGGTTCTGTCAGTCAAACAGGTCCTTTGAGCTTTATTTCTCAGTGCATGAGCGAGGCACACATCTTCTGTTTCCCAAGAGAAGGCCGTCAGCTTCTAAGCGAGCTCGCTATAGCGCTTTGATCGCTTTCTCGTGATAGGAGGATGAATATTATGCGACTAAATACAATTTCAAGGACTGTGGACCAAACCAACCCCGCTTGTTCAAAAGGCGCCAAAAGTGATCATTGCCATAGCGATGTGGAGCATTAAAAACTCAACAAGTATTTCAACTTTGCAAACCTGAGTTTAACCACGCAGAGCTAGCGGTAAGTAGCATTGTGGCATGGTTTAGTGCTGTTGCTGTGGTAGGATTTAGGATTATTCAGCAGTGACACACTGTGAAAATGTTATAGCTTTGTGGTAAACAAAGAACTATGATAGTTTTGGCTAGTCCACTGCTACAGCAATGTGGTTCTGGCGTACCGTACTGATACCAGTAAGGTGATGCCATTTCTGTGATAGCCTAATTGATTTCGATGGTAGTTTAAAAAAGTAAAGAATACCGTAATGTGATTGGTATGATATTCGTTATTGCATTAAGCATTTACAGGTATGGGCCTTGCATTTTCTGTGATGTGCTCAGTAACAAGAAACAAAATTAGAATGAAACCAAAACATTCGTAAAATACGGGTAACTACAAATACCAGTGCACTGGCTAGTCCATAATCTTTTAATTGAAGTTGTTTACCAATACTGAGAACAAGAAAGTGAAATAGGCCTAAATGTATCTCATCCATTTTTGTAACGTAAATTGCTGGTAGACTGGTAGGCTAGATTAATTGTGCTTGGATTTCCTAGTTGAATAGCCAGATAGGCTACTCCGATAGTACAATTGAATCAGAAATTATGAACACTTGGACCTAGCACTGTTCTATTAATTGTTTAGGTACAATTATCCCATTCTTTTGTAAGCTACACAAATGCATATTATCCCAGTCAGGCAAATGCAATGTCTGCCTGTCACAGTCTGTCGCTTATAGGCCTACCTACCTGTAAATTACTAGCAATTTTTGTGATATGTCTTGGCCAACACAGCAGAACAGAACACATTTATTTTAGTCACACAGTAACAAACACGATTCAATTAAAGTAAATACCGGTAGGTAACGCAAGTTACCGATATTTGCGTAGGTTTGCGACTGGGAAGCTGCAAAGGACTGCAAGGTCATTGAGTCAAGCAACCACCCTATTTCGGCATAATCAATATTGAAATTTAGAATGAAATGTGTTTTGTCAAACTATTTAATGACTTTGTTGAATTTGTGCGATCAAAAATAATGTAAGTTATGCAGCTTGATAGCCTGCAGGTGTAGGTTGTTGACAAATCAGTGCATCTCTCAAAACTGGCTGCAAAAGCCTGGGGGGATAATGATTTAATTAGTCACCATATCTGAACAATAGATATTTTTTGAATTGTATATACCGGTAGTTTGGATCCTTTGAATTTTAAAGATTTAATTTCGTTTGGAATTGCATTCCATACTTTAACTCTCTGATGCTTACTGGATCTTTGCAGTCTATTAGTAGGGTACAGGGGAGTATGTAAGTGTGCGGTAATTCATCAATATGTAAGTGTAATTCACTAATTGATTGTCTGATGGTTTGTTGAGACATCTTACAGACTTTGGTAAAATAATTTAGGAATGGGGTTGGTAGGCTTACTCTGTACTTGTTTTTGAAGAGGACAATAAACAAATTTGGCAGTTTCTCAAGTATACAATTCATCTAATTGCAGGACTTCAAATTCTTCGTAAAATGGCAAAGCGTTATCACAGTAATGAGCTCCGGAGATAACCCTTAATGCTTTATTTTTGCAAGGTTTTTAACTTTGTTAGAAAGGAGGAAAAAGTGGCCCCCCAAGTTAATATACCATGCGTAAGGAGTGGGTGGATCAGGGCATGGTATAGCTGTAGCAAGGTTTTTTGGGGAAGTACGTGTTTCAGTTTTCACAATATCTCGACAGACCATGCCACTTTGTCTTCTAAGACTTTGATTTGTTCTTTGAAAGAGAAGCTTAGTGTCAATAAAAAGTTTTTAAGTATTTGGCACTGGACACTAATGTCATTGTAGTGTTGTTTTTCATGACGGTAAGGTTGGTTAGTAGATTAGAACTCTTGGTGAACTTTGGCGGAATAATAAGGATGCAGGTTTTTGAAAGATTTATAGTAAGTTTACTAACAGAGCACTGTATATTTAGCCTTTCAAGCTCTTGAGTGATTTTATTTTGTAAAATTACTGGGTTGGGGGCCAAGGACAGTATTAATAGGCATGTGTCGTCAGCAAATAATCAGGATGTGCTCTCAACTGCATTAGCAAAATCATTAATATACAGAAGGAAAAAAAGTGGACCTAGGGGGGATCCCTGGGATACTCCATAAGTTGTGCCTTTGACATCCCATCAAATTTGGTTCATTAAGACGAATTGTTTTCTGTTGGTTGCATATAATAATAATAACAAATAATTTGTAAACCCCCTAAGGAGAGATAACACATCAACACCTAACTAGGGGGCACTTAAAAGCAAAAATCAACAGAAGACAAAAATTCCACAAGTGAGTCAAGAAGAGCAAACAACTTTACACAGTAAGGCGTGAAACACAGATATTCAGAAAACACAGAGAAATATACGAACAATCAGATATCTGGTACATCAGAAAATGCTAATTCAAAATAATATGATTTTAATTGACTTTTAAATTGTGCAATACTGTCAGCTTCCCTAACACTTAACGGTAAACTGTTCCAGACAGTGGCAGAAGAGTATGAAAAGGCTGATTTATATTTCACATATGTTGGTTCGAGTGTTTTTTTGATCAGGAAGTTATCACAAATGTTCCTAAAATGATACACACTAGACGATTTTTGTAGCATAACCAATTGCTGAAGATATTTAGGAGCACAGCTCTTTAAACATTTGAAAACTAAAAGAGCAATTTTAAATTTAACTCTGAAATTAATAGGCAGAATATGCAAAGATTTCAAGAATGGTAACATATGACAACGACGTTGAGAAAATTTAAAACTAAAAACAAAACGAACAGCAGCATATAATACTTTAATGAGCTTGTTTAGTAAACAACCAAGTAGACCATAGAACAAAGCATTACAATAATCTAAATGCGAGAATATCATTGAATGAATTAATTGAATCTTGAGTTGCATACACAGTTTGGAAGCAATTCTACCAAGGTTCCTCAAATTGCAATAACATACACTTACAACATTGTTTATATGATTTACAAGACTGAATTTGTCATCAATTAGTACACCCAAACTTTTAACAGAGGAAGAAGAAGAAAGTGGAAGATTATCACTAAGATTTAGTCCATGAATTACTTTGATGCTGTTTATAAGGAATGGTGCAAATTCAACAAAGTTGGTTTTAAGCTCATTAAGCATCAAAAAATTGGCATTCATCCAAGACTTTAAATCAGAAACAAAACACTGAATACGATGGATAACAACAGATTTTGGTATATCACTAGAAAACCCAAAGTAACACTATATATCATCAGCGTACATATGAATTGAGAAATTGTGCTGATGTGCAATCTGTTCAACGTCACGGACATATAAACTGAATAAGACTGTGCCCAAAATGGAACCCTGGGGAACACCGGACATGGACTCAACATCATAAGAAGAAGAATTATTCACTTTCACATAATAATTCCTTCCTGACAAATACGAGTCAAACCATGCCAAAACGTTATTACAAAAACCGTATTGAAAATGCAGTTTTTTAAGCAAGAGCTGATGGTTAACAGTATCAAAGGCAGCTGATAGATCAAAAGTTAAAAGAGCAACATTTAATTTCGAGTCAAGCATAGTCTCTATGGCATTATGAATTGCAACCAGTGCAGTTTCACAACTGCGATATGGCCTATATGCAGATTGAAAAACACCAAATAAATCATTAGACATCAGATACGGCATAATTTGATTATATACGCATTTTTCTATTACCTTAGAAAGAAATGACAAATTGCTGATGGGCCTATAATTTTTCATAGCGTCCTGGTCAGCTGTAGGACTTTTTAGCAATGGTCTGATACAAGCATGCTTAAAATGATCAGGAAAAATACTACTACTCAGAGACAGATTAACGATTTGAAGAATGGGCATTATCAAAATATCCAAACAAGTTTTCAAAATTGCAGTGGGTAAAGTGTCTAGTTCACATGTCTTAGAGTGCATACCACTTATTATCTCACTCAGATCAGGTGCTGATAGTGACTCAAACTCTGAAAGAGTCATAGCCCCAGCATCCTCAAGACTAGAATTAATAGCACATACGCGAGATAGTGAAGTACAGGCTAATGATTGAGATTTGATCTTATCGGAAATGTCTTTAACTTTGTCATTAAAGAAGTCAGCAAAGCTGCAAGCAATGTCCTAATCATTGTTAGGACCGCCTGAGTTAATACCATTGCCAAATTGTTTATCAAGTAGCATATTCACCACATGGTATGTGCTTCGTGTATCACCTTGATGCAGCTGTAATTTAGATACATAAAAAGATTCTCTCTGCTTTGAGTAAACCGACTTCGCCTCAGCACAAGCATTATAGTACAACTTGCGATTAAAGGAAGAACGATTCTTTTTAAATAGGCGATGATTGAATTAATTGAATGAATTAATTCAATTACTTTGGCAGCATGTATTAATAAAACTCCAACAGTCTGTTTCACGCTTACGCGATCATCAGGGAGTCCAAATGAAGAAAATCTTTAGAACTTAACACAAGGGTACTCACCAAAATCCGATACAGTTAACAAAACCTACACTAAAGCAACTGCCAATTCAGAGACTCAACGCGCCGTTCGGCCTTCCTCATTTGAACTGATTACTAAATTAAGTGCGGAAAATCTGCCATGCTGCTTTACTAGATTCGTTCTATCCTCATCAAGCTTACTAAAAATCTGTACATGAATAAATTATCTTATGTTATAACCTTGGGAATGTTATGACAGCTGATTACTAGGATAAAGGCCATTATGACAAAATTACAAATTAAGCGGTTATGACATAACAGAAAATGTTACACTATGAAGGGGTATGGAATGAGAGGCAGTGCAAACTAAATAAAGGCGAAGTGGCAGTAGAAACAAGTCAAAAGCGTTACAAACAATACACAACTCACAAAAAAATGCATATAGTGATAGGCCTTGCTCAAATTATATGGCATTAGAGTTTTTTAGTGTAAATTTATTTTTGTGTCTACATTTAGATATAATTTCCGAGCGCTTGTTCTATAAATTTTCATCTCTTCCGGCAGTTAAAATAATGAATTTCTCATCTAAGCACAGGTTGCATCTTCTTCTGCTCATTTAATAAGGTGTTGACTTTTTCTTGATTGACCATTTCACGGTTGGATTAAAACCTCTGTTGACGAATGACCAATAAAATTTGGAAAGCTCTGTAGCACTTGACTTATGTGGATGTCGGTATGAATAATAAGTATGATTGTTATATCTGCTTTTAAATTCAGGTTCGCAGCTGCCATAATAAATTCGAGAATCTTTGCTTTGCTTGGAAGCGCTAATACGGTAGGTATCAGCACTGATATTAAAGCGTCTGCAGGCTGAATTTTGGTTTGCTGGCAGGTGGGACGTCAATGACAAATGGCTTGCGTTGGTATTATTGTCTGATAATGCAGACAAACTGCTATTCGCTCCGCCAGAAGCTAAAACCAGAGTTACATGTTTATCTGAAATTTCTGCTTTATAGATTATGCAACAAATGTTACAGCGACTGTTCAATGGGCAAAGTTGTTTATTTCTGCAATTACATGGTTTTTCTTCCTCAGATGCTTGGGCTAGTTCCAAAATACGTTGGTTATGATTGTTAATAATAGATCCAACGTTTGGCATGCAGCTGTAGCTAATTTTAAGATTGTTTTTATTGCAAACTTTTCTTAACTTGTGTGGTTTTTGGTGAAGTGCTTCTGGACTAATTTCAAAAATTCTTTTCCGATGTTACTTTTAACGTGTTTGCTGAACGGTGGATTGAACCAAATAGTGTTGCATGATCTGTTCTTATGTCTTATGACAGTATCTGTTGGTGAATAACTTAGAGCAGAGGTGACGAACATGCGGTCCGCGGGTCGCATGCGGCCCGCGAAAGAATTTCCTGCGGCCTGTGAACATTTTGGCGAGACCAGTACTTTTAAACATTTTTTTTCCCCGTCTAATCTTTGCGATGCGATACTAAAAGCTGAGCCCCTGATTTAATCAAGCGCGTATCACACAGTAATTATATAAACGCTCAATACAAGTCAACAAGTCATCTGTTTCAGGATTCAGCAGTTGTTCATCCATTGTTATGAAATAATAATAACATAACTCGAGTCCGTTGCAGCTTCAGCATAGTGCAGCAGTTTACAAGTACTATTCGAGTGAGAGCTTAGCTTGCCTTGCAGTAGTAGGATTTTGTGAGTTTGCGGAAATGAATTGGTGAGGTGGCAGTACCATTTATCATATGCAAGTTTTACTGCTTTCTTGAGGTATTTGTTATTCTGTTTTTTAATCAATATTTATTAGCCGCTTGTCTTCAGCGAAAAAACGAAATATTGTAGATGAAAAAAGAGTACTTCAAAAAGATTGGACCTATATCCGATATGTTTATGACCAGGAGCGTATTCAGAGGGGGGCCATTGTGCCATCTTTCCCCCTTTTTGACTCTGCCTTTTAGTAAATAAAGAACAAAACTAATGATGCCAAGTGACTGAAACATGCCAGGCTCTTTTGATGGTGTCTGTAGCTTATGGCCAGTGGCTTATCCAAGGGTTAGGATGAAAGGTATGCATCCTCCCACTAGCCATTTTCAAAATAGTTTTTGATGTTTACAATTTTTCCATAACTTTGAACCTCTTCGAGAGCGATAAGCCTTACGCCTTAAGCACGCATAATCGAAAATGTGCGCGCCAAATGCATCATATTTGGCAAAGCACTCAGAATCAGGGTCAAAAAATTTAAACAAAATTTGCCTGAGGATTATTCAAAAAGCACTACAAATAGCCATTACAGCATGTAAATTTTCAAAATTTTTCCGAGAGAGCATGCCACCGGACCCTCCAAGAGTTTTCTTGTTTCTCAATCATTTTCAAATTTGTTCTGCTGAAAAAAAACGCTTTAAAGAAATGTGGAAATTATGGCTTTCCCCTTTTAAAATTTCTCGCTATGCCATTGTTTATGACTAAAAAGTTATGCGGCCTGCTTGCTTATTGGTAAGTAACAAAGTGGTCCGCTACAGCAAATAGGTTCGTCACCCCTGACTTAGAGATTGTCAAAATGTGAAAAAATTTGTCAATAATTTTTCTTAAAAGTTTTTTTTCTTAAAAATTCTTCTTAAAATTTAATAATTTTTCCTAAAAATTCAATAATTTTTCTTAGAAATTCTAAAAATTTGCCAATAAAACTGTTATAATTACTTAATTTATTTAGTAGAATCCTGTGTGACACAGTGTCGAAAGCTTTTTTAAGATCAATAAATACTAGTGCTGTGAATTGATTGCTGTTAGTTTGGTTGTGTGAGGAGTTAACTACACGTTGCATAGCATGCGCCGCAGAAACCTTACTTTGAAAGCCATATTGGTTAGCGTGGATTACTTTGTGTTTGTTAATGAATTTTATGTAATAAATACTAATTGTAAGAAACAAGTTTTGTGATGCAATAGATATGGGACAAAAATAGTTTAAGGAGAAAAAGTAAAGTTTTTAAAGTTTACTGCGGCTTGGTTTCCTCCCCAGAACATGTGTTGCAATGCATTGAACATTTTGGGAATACATCATCATCCCCATATCGCCTACTCACTTTTTTTTTTACTACCAGCTAATCTTTTGCCCCGAAGAGGGTGGGCAATATCCCCCACTTTAAGAATCACTGATATACAGTAGTCTGTTTTTGATATGTTTTTTAATGCTAAATTAATACCAGTATTGCATTGCTTTTAAAAGTGATGAGTACCAGTAGTTATCCAAAGTGGCTGTATTTACAACTTGTAACATTTTGCTGGTTTGGTTTATTTTGTTACTTCGTTATGCTCCTATACAATGCGGAAAAGCTTTTTTCATAACTTTCTCACTTTGTAGCTGAATGATCTTTGATCAGTACCATTATTTATGTTTCAGACTGGGTCAATGATCTGTCTTTAAAGAGTATTTATGAAATGTGAATCTTGCACAGTGTAGCTATTTTCTTTGTTTGCAATGGGTAATGGATGCACATCTCTTCAATCAGGTAAATCAGATGAGACTGATGATAGTACAATTCTTGCCTTTGGAGGCAAAGATGGTTCTGGACAGCTTCAAGCTGACTGGTTTTTGTATGTGGGCATTCACAAAGCTTGTTCAATTGCAGTGTTTTTTACTTACTATCAATTGTTTTTGATTTAGTTCAAATTGCAAATACTCATTCAAGATCTCCACTTGCTAATTTGAAGGTGGTTGTCGTTGGTGAAAATTTATCTGGAAAGTCAAGTATTGTTCGAAGATATGAAAAAAATTTGTTTGACGGTGACTATGAACCTACGAAAAGTCTACACATTGTGAGGTAATTTTGTTATTTCCTGCTGATGTAGAACTAAAGGCCCTTTCGCACTACGACGTTTTAGCCGACGTGTATTAAAGCATGCAAAAAATTGCTCATACGGTGATACACGCTACAAGCAAGTTACTCGTAAGTTTCTAGTGCGCTAGCATTCGTCTGTGCGCAATGTTATAAGTTATGTACGCGCTGAGACCAAAAAAAGTTGCAAGCATGCTTGTAACTTTTCAGCGTATGCCGACGTGTAAATTACACATTTCGCGAACGCTCAGCATAAGCTGAGGATACGTTACTCATAAGTCATGCACGTATCTCAAACGGTAGCGTATCGTTAGCTGGTACAGCCAGCATATTAGTAAGGTCAACGTAACAAATGTTCTTCGTGTGCCTAACGCATTAAACTACCGGTAACTTGTAACGCATGGTCAACTTACATGTTGATGGCATAATTCTGGATCTATGTTCATTTTTGCAATTACATTCAAACAAGTCATTGAAAGTTGGAGGTTGCTTTGCTACAGCACCATCGAGACCTGTTAGAGCTATCACTTTACCACTATAAAAAAAAAGAGAAAAAGAAGCAAACTAAGACGTAAATGTTGGCCCAGAACGTGATTGAAAAGACGACACCGGTTTGGGTTGTATGACCACCTTATGGTGGAACTGAGAAATGAGAATTAAAGAGCCTTTAAAAATTTTTTCGCACGTGACTCCAGAGATGTATGACGAACTGCTGGAAAAGGTGGGTTCCAGAATGACCAAACGTTACAGTAGTTGGAGAACACCCTTGGAGCCTGGGTTAAAACTTGCATTGACTTTGCGCCATCTTGCATTCGGCAGCAGTAATTCCGCCATGTAGTATGGATGGCGTGTACCTCAAAACAGGGACCGATGGTCTGAGGCAGTCCAAACCATCGACTTTTCTCACTCCAGTCATAAAGCATGGAGCATATTAAACAACTTAACTAGTAGATCACGACGCTCCCCTCGGCATTGTGCAGTTTCAGCCAATGCCATTGCATCAGTACTGGTCAATAACGGCAAATACGAGGATATTGATCGCAAGTCATCCCGGCTTGTGTCTCAAGAAGTGTCTGATCTTTGGAGGGCCTTTACAACAAGTGCAGTGAATGTCTGTGGAAGCTTTACTCCCTCAGAATTCGCAGCCGCCCTCAAACATCTGAAACCAGGAAAAGCTCCAGGCCCAGACTCTATCTGCCCTGAGCTTTTGCTCCATGCTGGAGCTGCCCTGAAATCCTGGCTGTGTGGCTTTCTTTCATCCTGTTTGCACCACCTCAAAATTCCAAAAATCTGGAGAAGAGCGTTGGTTGTCGC
This sequence comes from Trididemnum miniatum, assembly GCA_964006365.1. NCBI lineage: Eukaryota > Metazoa > Chordata > Ascidiacea > Aplousobranchia > Didemnidae > Trididemnum > Trididemnum miniatum. Next base: position 4,858,043 of record OZ023240.1, read on the forward strand.
GATCCCCAAACCAATGAAACCTGTAGAGGACCCCAAGAGCTATCGCCCCATCTCTTTGCTCTGTGTCCCCTACAAGATCCTCGAGAGGCTCATTTACACCCGTATCGAGCCCATTGTCGACCCGCTTCTTCCTCGGGAGCAAGCTGGGTTCCGACAGGGGAGGTCCACAGTAGACCAAACTGTTCTACTTACTCAACACATCGAGAACTCATTTGAGACCAAGAAGAAGGCCGGTGCTGTTTTTGTCGATCTGACAGCTGCTTATGACACTGTCTGGCATCGTGGCCTCACCTGTAAGCTGCTGAGACTCCTTCCTGATAAACACATGGTCCAAATGATTATGGAACTTATCCGGAATAGAAGTTTCACCCTTTCCATCGGTGACAGCAAGCGAAGCAGGTTACGACGTTTGCGAAATGATCTCCCACAGGGATCAGTCTTGGCTCCCCTCCTTTTTAACATCTACTCATACGATCTGCCTTCCACAATTTCCCAGAAGTATGCGTATGCCGACGACCTGGCATTGATGCATACCTCGAAAGACTGGAAGACTTTGGAGGGCACTCTAAGCCAAGACATGACAACACTTTCAGCGTATCTCCAGACTTGGAGGCTGAAGCTCAGCCACACCAAAACGGTGACGACGGCCTTTCATTTAAACAACCGAGAGGCGAAACGTGAGCTCAAAATCTTCAACAACGGCAAACTATTGCCATACTGTCCAACTCCAACCTACCTTGGTGTAAAGCTGGACAGGTCGCTCACTTTCCGTCATCACCTAGAGGCATTGCACAAGAAACTTTCCACTCGCGTCACACTGTTGAGGCGATTTGCAGGCTCGGGATGGGGTGCAGGAGCCAAAACATTGCGAACAGCCGCCTTGTCCCTGGTTTACTCCACAGCTGAGTACTGCGCACCTGTTTGGTGTCGTAGTGCTCACACTCGACTTATCGACAGTGTTTTAAATGACACCTTGTGCATTGTCACTGGATGTCTGCAACCCACTCCAACGGACTACTTGCCAATCCTCGCAGGCATCCAGCCAGCTGAGCTTCGCCGTCGAGGAGCGACACTCTCCCTGGCTAACCACGCCACCCTTAACCCTGATCATATTCTACATGAGCAGCTGGCCAGGAAACAAAATGCGCACCAGGGAAGGCTCAAATCAAGACGCTCGTTTGTACCCGCTGCACAGAAACTACTGGATAGTCTGACTGAATCAGACATTCGTGCAGCGCAATGGATGGATTATATATGGAACATGGAGTACTTGAAAAGTGCATCAAGGCTTCTTGCTTTTATTCTCAGGGCCAGTCCTAAGCCTCTTGGAATGGGTTTGCCCAGAACATCTTGGGTAAAACTGAATCGTCTGCGGACTGGCGTAGGGCGATTCCATTCATCCATGTACACATGGGATGTTGTTCCTTCACCAAATTGTGAATGTGGTGCCTCTGAGCAAACTGCAGACCACATCATTTCTACATGCCCCCTACATCGTGCACCAAAAGGAATACAAGGTCTGTTGGTCGTGGATGATGACACCCGACGCTGGCTTAAAATCAACGTCGTAAACATCTAAACCGTCGGAGGAAGATGCCCAACCACACGACGACGACCCAGTCGGTCATCACGAGAGAGGTGCGTCAAGCCATGGAAGATGAATATCTGCCGAAGGTGATGAACTCTCCCATTACTCCAGAAAACTGGCATCGAATATCAGATAAGTTTTTCCAAAAGTGGAACTTTCCGCATGCTTACCATCTTTGCAGGTGCTCTACCGACTTCTTCAAGACATTAGTTGAGTTTTTTAAATTGCTCTTCTATAATCACTCTTGTTAATATCCCATACAATAGGATTTTTTCTTAAAAATTGGCTCATTAACTGTTCTTCTTCCTGATATAAGCAAAGCTGGGTCTTATATACTCTCTTAGATTATGTTGATGAAGAAGTTTTGGATGTAGTTTCCAGACAAATCTGAGATTTGTTAGATTTTGTTGAAGGACGTGAAACGGTACACGATGAGGTTTTTCCCCAATTTGCAAGATTTAGTTGATTATTTCATGACTTAGTTGGAGAGGTTTTGGGGGATGACGGCGAAAGAAAGATCTTTTTGAGTACTTTCAATTACTCTTTTTTTCAGGCATACTGTATTCATATGTAAGTTAGGTTTACACTGAATGAAGAAAAACCTGGTGCGGCTGCTCTTTGTTAAAGGCTGCAGAGCACGTAATCATGATGTAACTGGTAAGCATTTGCTATTAACGCGCTATACAAACGTTCCCAATAGTAGAAAAAAATGACGTAAGTTCAACGTATTTGAGCGTTTTAGAAAAGTTTTAATACGTTGTTGAGCGTTGGCTAAAACGTCGTAGTGTGACAGGGCCTTAAGCAAACACAGATAATGCAGACAGTAAGTCACGTGAACTGCAGCATTAGATGTCGAGGTTGATCAAGAATTTCAATGAAAAAGTCGATGTAAACTATGAATACCCATTTTCAAATTCTTTGATATGACTCGACCAAATATCAAATCCAGTCTTGCTATTCCAAACAAATTCACTAACAATGCAGCAAATCGGTGAAACACTTTGAAATAAAGGTTGCTTCAAATATAGATCGTTCTTGCAACTCCATGCTGTGTGGACTAGTTAACTCCGGGTAGTTGGTATCACATTTTCTTAGCAATTATACTGGTTTGTGTAGAACAGGGGTGACGAACCTGTTTGATGTCTTGAGCCACTTCGTCACTTACCAATGAGCAAGTGGGCCGCATAACTTTTTAGTCATAGACCTATCATGGAACCTGTTAAAAACGAAAAAATTGTTCATCAGCAGAAACGAACAACCGAAAGTGATACCATAAAAATCCATCTACAATCTGTCGTATCTTTGCTGAAGACCTCAAAATAAACGGCTAATTAAATATTGATTAAAACAATAACAAATACCTTAGAAAAGCTGTAAATTTGCATAGGCCTATATGGTATTACAAGCTCACCTATTCATTTCTGCAAACTTTCATAATCCCTACTACTGTAAGGCAAGCTATGCTCTCACTTAAAAGTTGCTAGTATGCTGCACTGTACTGAAGCTGCAACGGACCACGAGTCATGTTATTATTATTACATAACAATGGTTGAACTGCTAAATCCTGAAACAGATGAAAGGCTTGTACTGTTTGTATGATTCCTGTGTGATACGCGCGTGGTTCAATCGGGGGCTCAGTTTTGATATCGCATCGCAAAGGTTAGACGGGGAAAAGAAAGTTCAAGGGTACTGGTCTCGCCAAAATGTTCGCGAGCCGCAGGAAATTCTTTCACGGGCGGCATGCGGGCCACATATTCGTCATCTCTGGTGTGGAAATTGAAGCACTGGCGCCGACTTGCGGGGAGATGGGGAGGTTTAATCTCTCCATAGCTTGCAGCATCATGAGAAACCTCCCCGTAAAATCTCTTTCATTCATATGTTACAGAATGATACCTTGCTCATGAAATATTAAAATCTAAAATCCGCTTTTTGTGTTGATTAAAATTAACCTGATATTTGAAGGAGTATTTTACATTCTTGCGTATCAACACCAAAAAGCGTACCATTCAAACACGTACCGGTACTCACGCAAGAAAACTACAACTCAGGAGCCTACGCAAATGCATTTTAGCATACTCCGGTTAATTTATGTGATGGTGTGTGCACACGTGTACAAGAACATACGCACAGCATCAAAGACTTTGGTTTCAGCATCCCGTTCAAGCAGCGGTGCTGAGATGTAATGGCACTGCAGATAATATGAGAATTGTTAAATGCGAAAAAACACTCGCAGAAAAACCGTTCCATAATACTGCGCAGTATTGGCAATTTTTAATTCCCAACACATGCAATAATAATGAGGAATTTTATTAACCTCGGAATATCAAATATGCTGAGTGGGGAGGTAAGCAGAAATTTTCAAGGAGAGGAGGGCGTGAAGGAATTTTTCACGTTAAGGTATAATTTTTTCTAGGGGTGTACCGGATGCCCGATACATATAGAGTAACTACAAACCATGCGTTTTTTAGTAGCGTTGATGATAGCACAAAACATGTGAAAATTCAAATTCAAACTTGCCTTATACATATCCGGTATCCGGCACTATCCGGCGCTTTTTGAGGTATCCGACCGGATACCGGATATTTTTAAAGTTCAGGGAAATTGCGTCGAGTAGACTCGGTAAAAATAAAATTTACCTTTTCGATCTATGAGAAAAAATTTGGTGCAAGGTTCAAATTCAAACTTGCCTTATACCAACTGCTTAGCCAAGCCTTAGCGTAATGGTTAAAGACAACACTGTCGGCGTGGAAGGTTCGCCACTCGAAATTGTGCTGCACGGGCGCAGAGATGGGCTCCGTCACTCGTTGCATGCTTCGGCGTAATACCGCGAGTATAATGAAGATTTGATCTTTTTTAAAGTTTGTTTTTCCATGGGTATCACAAATTGCTCACAAGGACAAAACCGCAAAATCAGCACAACGTGTGGTGATTGTTAACTCGATTGCTTCACTCGTAAAATCACGCTACTGTCACAGGTCACACGCTTGATAGAGTGTTCTTCTCGGTTTGCACACAACATGAACGCAAAATTTCGTCAACTGTTTTGGCTACTGTACAATGTGCATGCAATCAACTTTTAATATAATAATGAAAACACCCCAGAGGCCAGGTATATGTCGCCCCCTTCGGTATTAGACCCGAGGAAGCACTGCTTCTTCTCCCGCCGAATAGACGCCCATGGTGGCCGACCGACTTGGCGTCCGATTTTCGGCTCACTCTTGACCAAAATCCACACTTTTAACCAGGGCTGCGAGCTCAAACTTGAACTCGAATTCGAAAGAACTCGATCATTTTGCCGAACTCGAAAAAATATTTTTCTGAACTCGAGCTTGAACTCGAATAAAACTGTTCGAGTTCATTGGAAAGATATTTAAATTGTTGAAAAGAAATAAAAGATCACTACGAAATATAGTTTGTTGTTCAATTGTGACCACAACACAGAAAATTTCGATGACACTGAACAGCTGAGGTATAGTCTTGAACCTACTGCGCGAGCGAAATATTTTTATCTTTTTAATTGCATGAGCACCAGCGGTGAACAAGTTGTCTCAATTTTGAATATTCATCTGTCTGAACTCGAACTTAAACTCGAAAAAGCTTATTTTTGTGGAACTTGAACTTGTAAATAAATAGAGAGTTCGAACTTGAACTCGGACTTGCTAAAATAAGTTGAACTCGAATAAAATTCGATGGAGTTCGCAGCCCTGCTTTTATCACAGTTCTTTTTACCCAAAAAATAAACCCCAGCGTTGAAAACGTGTTGCTACACAAACGTAGCGTCGTGGATCGGAGATGAATCGAAAGCGATCTGAAAGATGGTCATTACATCAACTGAGTTCCTGCCGCTCGACCACGTTGCCCATTCGTCCAACTTAGATAGAGTAATGAAATCCATTTCTAATGACGCAATAATTTTGGAACTTTCCTGTGTGTCACATGATTTTATGCAATAGTTTCATGTCTCGCTGGTCGAGCAAGACGATAACATGGATAAAAACTATCAAAATATTAATTTTATTTTAGTGCTACTATCCGGTATCCGGTAAGTCAGATTTGCCGGAATCCAGTATCCGGCTATCCGGAAAATTTGCTATCCGGCACATCTCTAATTTTTTCTTGTGGAATCTAAGCGATAAAAGCTTTTGGCATGTATCGTAGGAAGCCAAAGGGGAAGGCGTGAGCATTGGAGCCGAGCCGAGTCCCCCTGCATACGTCTAATGTTAAGCGTAATCACCTGCCATTTCAAGGTCTCATCTTTAAAAAATTTTTGTAATTGCGTTTACGTTAATTGCCTGAGCGAGCCCGAAACGCGTTGCTATCTTTTATTCTGAAACGTGCTTATTATTTGTTGCGTTGAAATAACGCGCGAGAAATGTGGTACTTCTAAAATCTTTAAGAGATTGATTGTTACAGTAAACTTGCTAACTCGCTCGTCTCCGGTTAAACTAGATGCTGATCGCAAAAACCAAAAGTTTGAAAGATGCTTTGCATGGCACAACGGTTTTCTAAACAGTGATTTCATTTGAGCGTGGGAAATATTACAATATATTATAATGAAAATAGGCAAATCAAGTGAAACGGTATCAGTTCAAGACGAAAAAGCAAAAACATCAACAGCTGATTCTGATCCCACAAAACGGTTTGAAATGTAAGACCATGAAAACACGCTTTTATATAAATGTAGCGGAACAGATCGAAGAACAGGAAACGCTAGGTTCAAATACCTTTTTCCATCGTGAGCAGCAACATTTCGTTGATTTAGGTTTGACTGGAAGTGTGCCAGCGGCAAATTACTCCTTTGTGTTGTTAGCTAACGAAACAGACCTCTTTAAGAAACTCGCTGATTAAATGTTAAGTGCTACTCAGGATAAAAGACTTATCGGTACTCGCACTCAACGCATTTACGAGCTAAAGTTTAAAGCGTCTCGAAAACCTACGCGTTCTTCGGATTAACCAGCACAGTAATGCGTGTTTTTCTGGATCGTTGTTACTTTGCTTGTTCTCGCACAAAACCTCCCCATGTTCTAAGAGTAACTCGGCGCCAATGAGTTGAAGATTACGTTATGTTTTTAATATCATTATGTATAGCAACTTTTGTTGAAGTTTTCCATGATTAGTGTCTTCTAATGTAAAAGAAATTCTGCTTTATTTTGCAGCATTGTTAAAAAAGTGAATGTTCCGGATGAAAGAATTGTTGCGGTTGAACTGTGGGAAATTCCCTCGCACGGCAGCGCAGAAATGCACAAGACGTTTTATGAAAATGCAGATGCTGCTATAGGTAAGTCTGCGATATGATGAGTTTATAATTATATCGATCTTTTTGTTATGAGAGAGAAGTTTTTTCCAAGCTCAAAACGAATGTAACAAGCTTTGCAATTTTGCATTAGTTACAATTTGCATCTTACGTTTTTGACTTCTCCGTTCTTGCGCATGCTGTAATCAACCTTAAAAAACATCTTCTGGAAAAATATATGAAGGTAGTAATGAACCCATATACCATGTTTTTAACGCACTTTTAGTTTTTTGAAATGTTGCTTTTAGCAACTTGCAATCTCAGATGGCTGCTTGAATAAAAGACCTTAAACGTCACATCGCGGTTGCCTTTCGAGTATTTTTCTCTTGTTCTTCCTTGCTTACTAAGTTACTATGTGCTTGATCGTTTTATTCTCAAAAAATGTTGTAATGTTGTGTGGTTTTATGACGCTTTATAACTACTAAGGTCCTTTAGCGCCAGGACTAGATTTTGTCAAGAATTCACTGACGTATTTTTATTCTCTGTTCATTTCATCCTCCGCGCTACACTTAATTGCTGAGCGTTTAGCAAGTGTAACAGCAGATACCAGTTTTAAAGTCTTTGGTTTGACCCGACTGAGAATAGAACCCAGTCTAACACCTTCCAAGACGAACGCTCTTAACCACTAGACCATGGCGCTGGAATAAAATATTACTAAAGTTGCTACTACTTGTGAGACATGTGGCAACCCCTACAGTGATTATAATATCTAATTCTAGGCCACAAACAAAGTTTTGGCGCGAATCGAAGTCAAAAACCTTGCGTTCGTAATTGTCAGGGCATGGGATCTTAAGTTTAAGCCATTACTTGAACACCTATCGTTGATGAGAAAATTATGCAACTTGCAATTTGATTTTATAGTTTTCTTTCCAGCTTGAGCAATAGTTGCATGTTGAAAATTGTGTGAGCATACAGAACATTCATTCATTTTCTAAACCCGCTTATCCTTGGGGGGCGCGGGGATACAGGATTTCTCGTAAAAATTATTTATGCAGTCCATAATAACATATTAGCTGATATTCTTTGTCAATTATGATCGCCTAAAGAAAGTTTCCCTCTTATGCATTTCAGTTTTTTTTTGCTTTAACATTTACGTTTTTAGGAAGTGTTTCCGAGCTCAAAAAAGTTTGTGAGCAAAAACTTAAAATTTTCTACCGGCTAGTAGATTATCTACTTTACCATGTGTTTTCTAGTGGTCTGTTCATAAATCGCAACTTTTCACTTGGTCATAATCCCAATATGTATTTATTGAAAAAATAATGCAATTTCATTCTCTTTATCGTAACTAGGTTTTTTGGCAACATCGTTTCAACTGTCGTCTGTAGCAGTGTACAGCGCAATGTACATGTTGTTGGAGCACTTACTGTAGTTACTATGAAGAATTACTTTGGTTCCTGAACCTTGTTTCACTCCATATTTTCCGAATTTGCATGTATCTGTGCGTTTGTTCTTTCTGCTTGTCGTGCTGGTTGCCCTACTTCACTTCGGGAAGTACGTGCTGTCCCAAAATAAATGAAACCCACGAAATTGCTCATAAACGTGTTGATTTTGACCTCATAGATTATCTTTTTCAGATTTGATAATAGTAATAAATAGCAATTATTGGTTTAAAACCCCATGGCTTGGAAATTGGAAGAAAAAAATTTTGCATCAGAACTTATATGATATTGAAACTAAATCTATTACATTTTGTTCAGTGTTCAAACGCTCTTCCGCAGGAAGTTTAATCCAGCACTTTTTCTGAAAAATACAATATTCCTGAGGTAACAGTATCGAAACTTTCAAATCTAAGGAATTGAAATAAACGTAGCAAGAAATAAAAGAATCGTAAACGTACTTTGTTTTGGCAATACTGTAAAATTTGTAAATGGCAATCTAATGAATGGTTTTCATTTATTTTGAAACACCGTGTATTTACTAAGTTATATTGTTAATAGTTTGGTGCTTGCGGACACACTGTTTTTTCCATCTCAGATTTCAAATTTCGCGGTTAGATAGAAGTTACGTGCGTTAAGTAGTGAGACGATGATTTGTTTTAGTTACAATGGACTTGTCCGATGACGACTCATACATCTCAGCTGCTCAATGGAAAAAAGACGTGTGCATGCATCGTAACAATCATTCAACGATATCACTTAATCATGAGAGGTGGGGAAGTTTTTGATATTTTTTTATTAGCAACTTCATACATTTTATTGAAGTGGCTTCAGTGTTCTTGCTTTCCGGTGAATATAATTTTTTGATTCAGTTACAGTGTTTTTCGCAATTATTTTGCGCCAATCTCAAGTGTGCAATGCTTATTCATGCGGTTTGTGTCCATTGATTTTGATCAAGCTTGTCGAGAGCGTGGGCTGCTTTCATCTGCTTAGCATGGTCTCCATGTATCTCTACTTTTCGGACAATGAGTTAGTGAGCTTGTAGAATCTCCGACTCTATCTCCGAAAAAACAACCAATTTTTGTCGTTTCTGCTGAACTTGATTCACATTTTTGAACTGAAATTTTTAAAAAGACAAAAAGCCATGGCTTACAGCATACCACTAAAATACTAGTTAAACTACTGTGGTTAAGTAATTACAAAAGTGAAACCCAATGCGGTATTACATTTTTAAGATTGTTCCTATTCGAAATACGTCACCAAAATTGTTTGTTTTTCGATTTTCTATTTCCTATTCAATTCTTTCATTTTATTTGGTTTACAATATTCGCGTAACAAACTTGTTGACCGCTCTGTTGTTTCCCATAAAAATGCGGTACTTGGATTCATCATCATCATCCAGTTTTAATCCAATTTTTCCTCGTGTCCGAAGGTGGCCGGATGCACCTCATTCCTTCAGCAATCGCTCCCACTCCCTCTCTCCATCTCGCGCGATCTGTAGCTTCCTCCACCCTCAACCCAATCTTCTTTATATTCTCTTCGACTTGTTTCTTCCATGTTTGCTTCGGCCGTCCTCGCTTTCGTGGTCCATTCACTTCAAACATCATTGCCTTCTTCAAAATGCTCTCATCATCCCTCCTAACCACATTTCCATACCATCTTACTCCATTCGCTTTAGCCATTTTATCTAGTTTCCTTCAGACCCAGCATTTTCATCAGCTCCTCAGTATTCTTTCTATCCACTAGTTTTACTCCACACATTGATCTCACCATAGCTCTTTCAGTTCTTCTCAAAATTACCATCTCATTTTCCCTCAAACACCATGTCTCACTTCCATGTAACATTGCTGATCTTACGCAACTACGATACACCATCCCTTTCATTTTCAAAAAAAACCTTCTCCCAAGTAACAACTCTCCGCATTCTCTAAATTTCATCCATCCGATCCTGGATTAAAAAAGTTAAACGCTCCAATACTGTTGCGTTTGATAAAATAATGCAGGCGGTGAGGATGGCTTCTTTATGGTCAGTGATAGTTATGTAGAGAAACGCATAGCGATTATTTTGTATATTTCCGTTTTCAAACAAGTCCGTTCCTCCTGCAGCGCAACACATTGCTCCGCATATAATTAATCCTTGTTTAAAAAGTTACGTTTCAATTTTGGCAAACGGTGGAATTACGGATAACCGGTAGTTAACTATTTTCTTACCAACAATGCTGCCTTGAAACAGCTAAAAACGTTTGTGTGGACTAATGGGTTTGTCCCCTCACTCCTGGTGATTACCGGCTATTTCAAAACTAGAAAAGTAATCCAAGTTGAGTTCCTAATTTGTGATACAAAAAGGAGAAAAAAGAGGCAAGTATATGTTTGGTCACGTGCGAAGAAGCGGAGTTGATCGATGATCGTGTGGACAAAGTGAGAAATTCTTTTGAATTGATGCCTGAATAATAATTTTTGGCTTTAAAATTTAGGTTTGCTTGTGCTATTGCTCGCAGCGTTGACACAAGAAGTACGCGATACGCTCGCCCCGTGCTCTCATTTTTTTCTCATCTGTGCTGTTTCCAGCCAAATAAAATGTAATTCCGTTTGAAGAACGGGCAGTACAGTACTACCTTTAGGCTGAATCAAAAGTTCAATCTCGTGTCTTCCTGATCGGTCTGATTGTTTTTCAATCAAATGTGTTTTGCTAAACTACTGTATTTTGTAGCTTTGTATTTGGTGACAATAATATAGCGTGCATGTTTGAACAACAGAGACTTGTTCAAATCTTTTTCACAGTTGAAGTTGACCTATTACGCTTGTTTGAGCGTTCCTGGCTTTGACTTGACACTATTTGCACAATGTTGTCCGCAGAAAGGTAAACAAATGAACATCATAAGGCATTGTTACAAGCAGCGTCGAGTCGCTATTTGATTTTATTTGATTAAATTAGCAGCATCTTACGTAATAAGAAAATCAATTTGTGATCGTATGAATACTGTAGCATACCACAATTCCCCAATCCTGCTAAATATTGAGTAAACACTGACCTTACCCATAGTTTCGTATGTTTGCTCGCTATATTATTTGTTTGAAAAAGAGTATTATTGCTAGGTGTGGTATATGTCTGTCGTATTGTTGGGATGTGTCAGTTGGTTTATGGATCTATTGTCGGACCTTACACATAAAAAGATGTAATTAACAAATCGGTTAATTTTTACATGTAACCAAACTTTAAAACATGTTACTATTAAAGTTCATTAATTGCTATGTTTTGATTTGGGGGTATGGGGACGGTGAATTACTGAACCTTGCTCCCAATAGAAAAATGATTTTGGGTAAAATAGGAACTGACCGACATTATTCGTGAAACTCAACGAATCAATGGTGTGATTGGGGAAGTAGTAACGACGATTTCAATCCGTTTAAGGATAACCTTATTGTCACGTCAGATCGCTTCCAATATATTGAAATATTAAAAACATCAAATTATCTCCGAATTACAGCTTTTTAGGACGGAAGTGGCAAATATCCGCTTTGCATTTGTGAACTTATGGATACCGAGTCGAAGTTCGGCTTCAAAGGTGATCAATTCGTCGAGGGAATAGAGCGTCTGTCTCTCGAACTTTAGTCTTGAGCGCGATTCCGACTGGAGTTAAGCATTTAATCCAAAATTGGCATTCCCAGCTTCCTGCTTGACGATATGGTGAAAATGTCCACAAATTTGCTTGTGCGCTGGAAAAGGCCCTCGACGACGAAATCCGACATTTGGGCGCTGACATCTGGGCGCGAGAGTATTTGGGCGCGAAATACGTCCTCGTGCAAACGTATTTTTTATCAACTTTTTGTTAGCTTTTTGATTTAATGGCAATTATTTTCTGTTTGCAACGAACTTATAGAATACATTAAGATGTGTTAATTAACGGCAACGCACTGTATATCGAAAAATATACAGCAAAGTAAAGGTCAAGTTAGCGATAAATAAAAACTCATTTCTACGATCAATTGTCGAGCAGCCTGAGAGAGTGATTAAAAGTTTTGGATTAAAAAGTAAACTGTCCGCGCAATATAAGACAGCGAAATAAAAAAATAATAATAAGATGCTTAACGTAGTTGTGATTTGTAAATACTATGAAATGGATTCATGTTTGATAGAATAAAATTTTCAATAAAACAATTTGAAATAGTTTTTGTGTGTAAATAACAGCCGACTCATAATTTATTTTATTCTATCAAACATGAATCCATTTCATAGTATTTACAAATCACAACTACGTTAAGCATCATATTATTATTTTTTTATTTCGCTGTCTTATATTGCGCGGACAGTTTACTTTTTAATCCAAAACTTTTAATCACTCTCTCAGGCTGCTCGACAATTGATCGTAGAAATGAGTTTTTATTTATCGCTAACTTGACCTTTACTTTGCTGTATATTTTTCGATATACAGTACGTTGCCGTTAATTAACACATCTTAATTTATTTTATACGATCGTTGCAAACAGAAAATAATGGTCAAATCAAATCTTCATTATGCTCGCGGTATTACGCCAAAGCGTGTAGCGAGTGCCGGGGCCCATCTCCGCGACTTAGCGCCTGGGCTACACAGCTCCACAGAAACGTTGCAGCGGTGGCGAGCCGTTGGCGACACTGTGCCGATTTGACCGGCCTGGGAATTGAACATCAGACCTTCCGCATTGATAGCTTGTGCACTTAGCAACTGAGTTAACGGCCGGTTGAAAAAAATAATTGTCTTTAATTCAAAAAAAGCTAACAAAAAGTTGATAAAAATCGCGTTTGCATGCGTACGTATATTGCGCCCAAATGTCCTCGTACCTAAATTTCTGTGCGCTTAAATGTTTGCGCCCAGATGTCTCGCGCCCAACCGTCGGGAACCCTTTGATGAGATTCCCTTATCTGAAGACTGATAGACCGATAGGTATTCGGCAACTTGCAGAGGATAAAACTACCTGCACAGTGTAGCTACTAACTACTAACTCACCATGACTTCACGTGATCTCCTGTCGTAGCTGTGTTGCATGAGTGCTAAGTTGCTGGGATAAGCACTGTCAGCTAATGTCAACGAAAAGAAAAGAAGCTTGATTTCCACGTTGTAACCGCACAATCACAGCCGTTGTCGCATTTATGGCAACATTGTCTTTAATCTTAATATTTAGTGATAGTTGACTCGTAGAATTAGTAGTTTTTTGAAGGTTTTGTTAGCTTGAACGAAGAAAAAAGTAATTTGAAATAAGCTAGGGGTGGTGTGATAGGTTGTTTTTATTATATTTATCCTCCTTTATTAGTTCATAATCTACAATATTTAACCTTATTAACTGCCACTTTGTTATTTTATTGGTTATTACTTTTTTGGGGAGCTTTATTTTCATACTTCCGACTGCCATTTTGCCATTTTAGATTCAGCTTTGGTTTGTTAAATACATGAACAGTGTTCCCACGGTCATGGAAAATCCTGGAAAAATAAATTTTCCTGGAAAAGTCGTGAAAAACTTGCAATAAGTTGAAAGTCGTGGAAAAAAAATTAAAAGCTGTCAAAAAATTTTGCCAAAGGACTTTTTAAAAATAATTCCTTTATTTTAAAGACACTTACAAGTTATCGCATTTGTTAGGTTTTTCGCATTAGCTAATAGGCTTTCTCAACTCAGGACTGAGGTAATTTTTAGCTGTTTGAGTCTTCTGCTCTTCGGCTTAGACCAGAAGCTTGCGGTGGGGGGAAGGCAAGCGATTGCTGGAGGCATAGCAGCGACACCTAGCAGTATATGGAGGAAGCAGTCACTGCAGTGACACTTACATTCTGCTGTGAGAACATGGTGTCTGATATACTACTGTCTGATAAAGTAGGATAGAGATTTTTAATTGTTAAAGTCTGGGTTCATATGTCATGCCACGTAAGAACACGCTTACAAACGAACGCAATGCAGAGCATAGCTAAAACTACTCCCATGAGTATTGTTACATAACAAAGAGAGTGCTCAGTGCATTTAAAATCAAGCGCTATTTCAACGCAGTGCAATGCTGTATAACAACAGTAGGCAATACGAATTCTATCAGAAGTTTTACAAAGCTCAAAGAAAAACTTTTGTATTGCTAGATAAATCGCTGCACAAAAACAAGATTTTGCTTTGTTTTAAGATGAACCTGAGAACGTGCTCTCAAGCAGCTATCTGATAGGATAGGTGTTTAAGAACACGGATCATCTTGAAACAATAACACTGTAGTCTTCTTCGTTCTTTCCCAAACTTTGAAATTATTCGATCAATGAATTTTTTTATCTTGCTTAATTTTGACTTTGTGCACGCTGACCATTGTCACCACCATGCACAAGCCTCATTTTCTCGGACCCGATAATCTTGGCTGCTTCCCTTCTATATAGTAGTACAATATTGTGTCGTGGTAAATTGTACCGATTGATTGATTGATTAAATTTCCTGGTCGATTTATTGAGAGTTTATGTTTTGTGACCACTGTGTGTTGTTCTTCTATGTCGGGTTTGAATTCATCAATTTCATTTTTAGGTTGCAAGTCGAAATTTAATATATATACTCACTTGGTAGATTCAAGATTTATTAACCATCTGATCATGCTTTCCTATTATTAGATGGCGATGTACAGTACTGATAGCCAGCATGAAGCATGTTTTTGAGAAATTATTACTAGCAATGTAGGGAAGGATCAAGGATATAGTCTAACTGTTTCAAACGTTTTTAAGTACCGTGCATCACGTTGTATTGTATTCTCGAATCTAGATACCTACGTTGATGACAGTGCTTTCTCGAGTGATACGTGGTACAAGAATATAGAATGTACCATTTTCTCAGCACTAAGATTAAAGGAGTTGTTTGCGTGGCGCAGTTTTGCTTTTTCTGTTTCACGCTACTGGTGCTGAAAACCACAAAACTGAAACAAGTCTCTCAATCCACTCTCTGATGCTAATAAGCAATCCCTAAACTACAATAACATTAGCTATCCTTGTACCGAATATGATATACAGTTAAACCTTTTCGGTGGTGCCTGCTCCATAATTTATTAGTTAGGATTCCTCGATTTATTGGTGAATTTAGATGATTAAATTTCAGGTTATGCTCTTATTAAGTTATATGCTATACGTAGTTAGTTTCTTTGGAGGCTGAAAGGGTTAGAAACAGAATTACTTCGTCAGACAAGAGTTTCGCCTTGCCAATATATGTGAGTGTTTGCAGCTACTGGTACCCCTCATTCGTATATTATTCCAATAATGAAGAGTCGAAGCAAGAATCCAAAATGGCTTAATGTCAACTAGTAGAGTTGCTATTTCTTGTGAAAGTTAGGTTTTCATCGCATGTATAATTCATAATAGGGTGGTGTAGCCTGCTAACTGCTAATGCTTTTTGTCAATACTTGGTGACAATGACAGCTAAGTAGATGACAGCAAAGTTTAGATTTTAGTTATACCTTGCGACAGCAACAATACCATGGCGATAGTGTTTACATATTTGTGACATCTTTGCATTAACATCGTTTTTCTCTTTTACGTATAATCAGGTGTGTAGCTGTGACCTTGCTCAGCACGTCACGCTATGAGGCAAAAACGTTCTTCACATACTTTTAAACGCAATGTTTTGCAGTCGTAAAACCCAATGATTTTCAACCTTTTGTTATGAGAAAAATTCTGCGGCACACCAATGACATTGTAACACTAGTGTACCGCTGCACAGTGGTGCATGGAATTTGATTTTTAAAATTGTGTGGGAACCCTGATGAATTGTCAAGTTCTTGTTACGGCTGTTTGTTTTCAGTTCGGCTGATTTGTACTGTATTGCCAGTTTCATTTTCTATTTTAGACTTTGATTCTCGGCTCTAAATCTGCTTTCCTTAAATCTACTAGGCACGTCAATACTCCATTTTTGCAATTATTTATTGACTTGTGTTTAGTGAAGGCTGTTTTTCTAACAGTTGTAAAATTGCCAGAATTACTCCCATATATAAAAATGGTGCGCGTGATGAAACCAATAATTATTATCGACCCATATCTATTTTGACCTGCTTCTCCAAACGAATAGAAAAATTATGTACATACGACTATACGGCTAATAGAATTCTTCAATAACCACAGTGTAATCTATGAGAAACCAATTCGGCTTTCAACGCAAAGTTTCTACGGTGCATGCCACGCTGGATGTAATCTCCACCACATATGAACATATCAGTTGTAACCAATATACGGGTTTAGCGCTAATTTATCTTAAAAGAGCATTCGACACAGTTTCACATAGTACGCTGTTAGCAAAGTTAAATAATTATGGCATTCGTGGAGTGGCTTACAAATTGATTTATTTTTATCTCGTAAAGCGAATGCAATACGTTGATTTGAATCCAATTCGATCCAATCTTTAAAATATAACATTCGTGGTCCCCCAGGGCTCTTCTTTAGGCCCCTCATTTTTTCTCATCTATGTGAATGATCTGACAGTCTAACTAATGCTTTACGCAGTAAATCACGATAATTTGCTGACAATACTTGCTTAATTACTTCGGCCGATACTCTTTCGGTATTACAAAAAAAGATAAACGCTAAACTGAAAAGGTTTCAAGTCTGGTGTTCTGTCAACGCACTAACCCAGCGGTCCCCAACCTTTTTTATTTCGCGGACAGGTGTCAGAATGAAAACAGTCTCGCGGACCGGTCGCGACCCACAATACAAAAACAAAAGTTTGTCGTTTTGATACCTGGGCTAGACTGCTTAAAGTCTTAAGTTTTTAATTGCCATTTAAATACGTCTTTGTCTTTAAGTAGTTTGTTAATCACGCTTTTAGTACACGCAAAAATTTATTCGTCAAGCCTACACTCAGCAAAAAACACGATAAAACGGTCATTATCTTTTTATCAATGAGAACCCTGGGGTTGTTCGTTGGTGATAAGATGATCCCAACGAGTGGCAATTTTTGATAAAGAGACACGTAAGGCGTTGGTTACGTCCAATGAGCTCTTCATCTTCGTTTTACTTGCTGCCATTGCAGAACTTTTGTTTACATCACAATCGATCGATTGCTTTTTTACGTCTGAACCTTCTGTACAATATTGCCAATGTTTACAGCATTTTAAATGCAGAAAATTATAGATGTCGGTAGGCCTACTTATAGTAGTTACTTGTACACAAAATATATCAAATGGAAGTATGAAAGTGTCGCATTTTATATTTTGCATTCCAATCAATGTGTGCTATGGCTATATGGGTTGCATGTTAACTCGTGCAGTTCGCCGCCATTTTGACTGAGCATTTTCGCGATCCAGTTGCTACCTTTTCGCGACCCGTTAGGGACCACTGAACTAACCATAAATATTTCTGAAACCTGCATACTCATTGTTTCACCTAAGTTTTAAGAGGAATATAAACTTACAATCAGGATACATGATGAGCAACCACTTTGCAATTAAAACAGTGAGCAGTGCGAAATATTTAGGAGTGTTTAGATGATGAACTAAATTTTAAGGAACATATCAAATTATTAAAAAGCAACGTTGCTCGGTCGATAGGCATCATGTGCAAGCTAAAACAAACAAATATTTCTTGAAAAAAACAAATGTTTCTTGAAAAAAAAAAAAAAAAAAAGAAGTTCTTGCTTCAACTGTACCATTCTCTAATCCATCCGATCCTAACGTGTGGAATAAATATTTCGAGGGCTACCTATCCCTTTTACCGTAAAAAACTAAAAGCATTGCAAAATGAAGCAATACGAATCATCTCCTAATGTAACTACGGAGATAGTATTACGCCTGTATTTGTATATAAAAAACTCCAAGCTCTACAAACCAACGATTTTTACCGGTATGAAACTGCCAAATTTGTTTTTTCCTGCATTCACAAACAAGCTCCGAAACCTTTTTTAAATTATTTCAGCAAAATAAACGAGGTCGTTCAATGAACAACCAGACCTTCAACAAATCATTTAAATTTATATATTCCGCGATATTCGACCAACAGATTACAGAGATGCATTAAGTATGAGGGAGTCAAGGTTTGGAATTCCATTCCAAAGTCACTAGATTTTAAACACTTTAAAACTGCTTTGAAAGACCTTTTCATTGCAAATTATGGTTATATATATTTTTTTTATAGTAAAAACACGAATAAAATCTCTGCAGCCTGTTTCACCTTATCGGATCATCAGGAGGTATCTAAATATTAAAATTAAAAGTTAAAGCCTGGTGCTAAAATTATCTTAGGTAAAATATGCCATGGGCTGTAAATCGGGCGTGCACTAATCTGAAGGTTAAAAGAACAGGTAGAAGCGTCTCCATTACATACACCTAAAACTCGAACTCACTAGTCACATGGGTCGGTACATCACAAAGCCAGACTGAGGGCGAAAGGCGCAGCCGGAATCCGGTGCTACAACGGGGATACGAAAGAACGGATATGACATTAACGATTATTAAGTGAGCAGATTGGTAACAGTGATAGATACAAAGCGCGTGGAAAGTGTAAGATGAAATAAATAAAGTAATAATAAAATAAGAAACTGGTCGCATTAGTGTGGATCTGGGATTTTGAAATTTTTTAGTTTAAATTTTGCTTTATGACGGCATTTACCAATGAGTTCAGATCTTTTGTTGACTGTCGTGTTTTTGTCAGCTTTGACGATTGTAAGTTTTTCTTCCAAACACACTGGTAAATGCCGTCATAAAGCAAAATTTAAACTAAAAAATTTCAAAATCCCAGATCCACACTGATGCGCGCGGTTTCTTATTTCATTATTTCTTTATTTATTTATTTCATCTTGCACTTCCCACGCGCTTTGTATCTATCACTGTTACCAATCTGCTCACTTAATAATCGTTAATGTCATATCCGCTCTTTCGTATCCCCGTTGTAGCACCGGATTCCGGCTGCGCCTTCGCCCTCAGTCTGGCTTTGTGATGTACCGACCTATGTGACTAGTGAGTTCGAGTTTTAGGTGTATGTAATGGAGACGCTTCTACCTGTTCTTTTAACCTTCAGATTAGTGCACGCCAGATTTACAGCCCATGGCATATTTTACCTTAGATAATTTTAGCACCAGGCTTTAACTTTTAATTTTAATATTTAGATACCTCCTGATGATCCGATAAGGTGAAACAGGGTGACCCAAAAAAAAACGAGCCCCGTGTATTTAGAATAATTAGAATTGGGGCCCGTTTTTTTGGGGTCACCCTGTATGTATATGCTCTGACCCGTCATCGAGCACTTTGTGTGCTGGAAGTAGGGATTTGCCTCAAGGAAAATTACTCGGCCGAGTCCGAGTATCTACGACGTCAAGATGTGAACTCAAAATCAGGTGAAGAGCAAAAAAAAAAGGTCATCACGTCCGTAGAAGTCCTAATTTCGACTCAAATTCGGATACAAAGCAAAAAAAAGGTCAAAATGATGTTGCTTTAATATTCGGCCGAGTACTCGGACTCGACTCGGCACATCCCTAGCGGGAAGCAATTATCACTTCGAGTTGCAAATTATGGTGATAAAGTAAATACGTCGACGTTATTTTGTAAGCTGCAGTGTCACTGTTTAAGATTGCTTTGATTATTATGCGCTCCTTACTCGGTATTTACGTGCTCGCACACCCCATTAGAAATCAAACATGTACATATTTGGAAAATGAATAAAATTATTTTTATTGTTTCATTCTGGCACTGGGTGGTTGCTTGACTCAATGACCGAGAAGTCCATTCGCAATTCCCTCACAATATTTATGTTACAGTTTTTTGTTAATATTGTGTTTGTATTTGATATGTCGGTAACTTGCGACTGAAATAGAGCTGTTCTTTTCTGCTAAGCTAGGTAACTGTGTGAAATGTTTGTTTTTTTCCAGTTATGATCGAAGCAAAAGCGATTATTTCCCAGTTTTATTGCTTGGGAACAAATATGATGTGGTGAGTAAACGGTTGTAGTTATTGGCACTATCTTTACTTTGATAAATGCTGCTGAGATTTTTTTTGCCAATGCCGAGGTTAGTTAGAAGTTAAGGGGTGTTGGTAAGCGTCTTTCTTATCGACTTAGCGTGTTTCCTGCTTGGGTTGGTTTTTCCACGCCCTTGAAACCCGAATCTGCTTAGTAGAAAAATTATCAAATGGAACCCTGATTGGTGGTTTGTGTTTATGTTGTAAACGTATGCATTGAGCCAGAGAAGTTGGTGGAAGATCTCTGTACAATTCCGCGCTAATTGTGCGATGGTGGAGCAGACCTCATCGATTATTGTTGTTAAAATGTGATATTACCCGGCCAGTTAGTTCGGTTGTTACGCGCATCGATATCGGTCGTAGAGGTCTGGGATTCGATTTCCAAGTTTTTACTCATTCTAGTAAAAACATTTAATGAAATGATATCTGATTTAGTTTAAAACCAGATTGAAGTTGTGCTCCAGTTGCGTGCTCTGTGAACTTACACTGTTGTATAGTTAAAGATAAACTGAAACATTTCCAATCTGCTTCTTGCTGATATACTTTGTGGTCAGGTTAAGCAAGCATTCCTTCAAAAATCTGTCGAACACAAACTTGAATCGGATATGTCGCGAGAAAATGTATGGGAAAATCGAATCAATGGTACCGGTTTACATTCACAAAGCTCTGTCGATAATGAGTCGAAACTTGATAAGGATGTAACTGAAGTAAATGGTTTTTCTCATCTCAATGGACGAGTGCACGCCCAGAGTGAAAGTAGAGATGCTAAAAAAGAAACTTGCCTTGCAGTGAAAAACCCAAATCATTTAGACACAAAATCCGATGTGTATGACGACAAATCCGGTCATGGAACCGGAAATGTTTTGAACGAAGAAATCGATGATGGTATTAATCAGGATGAGAATGATGTAAACACCGATGGTGGAGCAGAAGAAAAGAAAAGTGATGTTGATAAGACGAAAGAAAATGACGCCGATCAGACGGATGGTGGTGCTCCAAGGATGGTTGATAGCGAGCAGAAAGTTGATAATGCTCCTGTTAAAGTCGGTGACAGTGCTAAGCAAGCAGTTGATGATTCCAATAAAACCGTCGAGATTGTCAAGAAAACTAGCAAAGTTGCCAGAAAAACTCGTAGAAGTGGCAAAACAGTAAAAAACGTTACAGAAATCAGCGACGACGATGCTCCGAAGGAGATTGCCAAAGAGAGCAGCGATACTACGACGTGGAAATCTGTTGATGACAGCACCAATCGTAAAGAAGATGCCAAGAACAATCCAGAAGAGTCAGAAAGAAATTCTCTTTCAAAAAATACCAACGTTGCTTCGTCCAGCACTACTGCTTTCAATTCGGTCGATCCAGATACCAATAATGAAAAAAGCAGCGCAAAAATGACAATTAATCATGAACCTGATCAACTTAAATCTTCTGAAACGAATCTTGACGAAAAACAGATAAATGATGAAGTGACAGAATCGCAGAACAATGTCAATCAGTCTGAAAACAATGCCATATTGACGTCTGAAACGATTGAGCGTGCAACAGAAAACGGGATTGCTGGAATTGAAAAAATGGAGATTACGATGGAGCAGCCTATGGAAACAATATGCAGCCAGGTTGAAAGTGCAATTATAGCGAAAGGTGATGATGATTTAAGCCATAAAGATACAACCGAAGATAGCGTTTTCAATGGTGAGTTTTTTCTTGTTTGAGCTTGTTTTTTTTGCGTTTTTATTTGCTTCTTGCAAGTTTTTACTCTTACTGGGCCGCCACTAGAGTAAATTGTGTAGCCCCGCCAGCTGTATCCGGCGGGTGGGAAGAAAATATGCTAAGTCTTTCCCCAACGACACAAGTAAACTTGCCGGCTTGTTCTTCACACTGTCCTCTTACCACTGAACGTCCAGCAGGGAAAATGTGAATACTGATTTTTGATTCGTTTGTTTGATACAACTCAGAATCGAAGTCCAACACAACCTTCCTGGTCTTGCGCTGCAGCATCACAGCATAGTCAAGCAAGTGCATTGTTGGAGACTGAGTTCGATACTTGGTCGAGTCGTACAAAGATCTCAGAAAATAAATTCGCACCCAACCGCGCTAGCGTTCTACATCAAAAATAGCTTAGTGCATGCAATGGAAGTGATAATTACCTTTAGTCTTAAGGCTGTTAAAAAGCGCCAAAAACTACCTGGTGTTTTACGTCATTGTCTATCCAATATGCTGGAAAAAAGAGGTTTGCATTGATCTCTAAGACAATCATAAAGAAAAAAATTTGTCCGCACTGCTGTTTGTGAAGTTGTTTTTTGGGTGAACCCGCTTCGGGTTGAGCGGATGCTATATTTAATCTAATAACAGCAAATTTGTTAGGTTTTAAGGCAAATTATTTTGACGCCGTTCATTTGAACTCAACAACTAATTTTCCGACCAGTTAGTTCAATTGTTAATCACATTGCTATCGGTGCGGGAGGGTGGAGTTCCATTCCGGGCCCGTAAAATCGGACACAATGTCTCCAAGCACTAAGCAGTGGAGATTGACCACTCGCCACACGCTTCGACCTATACACAGCGAGCACAATGAAAATTTGATTTTCTGGTAGCTCACGCTGAAATCACGAAACTTTTAGTAATATGAAGATCCATGTCACATGATTAGATACAATCACATTTCAGTATGTATTTTTTTCAGAAATTATCCTAAAACCTGTCCCCACAACCAAATTGAAAAAGTTGTTTCCTAAGGATCTTAAAGCGCAAACTGATAACGATTGCACGACTCAGGTAAGCATCAGCTCTCATAGTTCACGAACTTGGAAATTTTAACTTATGATATGCTTTAATTTCTATGGCTAGTAAACTCCGTTAATTAAACCAAAAAATTGAACTGCGGTCACCGTTTCATCCAACGTATAATTTAAAGTTGCTTTTACCATTTCAGTAGGCTTTTTCAATGTATGTCTTTACCGGTTACGAGCAAACGATTTTTTCGCAAGTATTTTTTTTCTTCCGTTGTTTGTGTCTTAAAAGTTTAGTCGTTTTGTTTTTGAATTTTTTTTTGTAGAGTTCTCTCGATTTGATGAGCAGTTCCGTGCAAACCTCGTCTGTGTCACTATCGCTGATGGCGACATGTGTTGAAAGGCTAGAAATGTTTGCTGAGGAAAATGGATTCATCGCCGGGTGAGCTCTGATTTCTCTAGAACGTGAATTTCGATCAGCAAAGTTTCGTTCGCATTATCTCTGTTAGATTGTAATGAAATGTAACGTTGGAATTTCTTTAGTTGTGATTCTAGTGACTCTGTAGTTTTATACTAGCTGTAACGTTTTCGTTAAAGTTGAGTTCCTAAACTCGAGTCATTTTTATTTTGCGTGCGTTTAACCAGAAATGCTGCGAAGGAACCAGAATGGTCGTTAAGACAAGCACTTACCATTCCTTACATCATCTTGACAAAAAAAATCAAATCTTCATTATGCTCGCTGTAGTAGCCGAAGCGTGTAACGAGTGGCGGGGCCCATCTCCGCGGCTTAGCGCCTGGGCAGCACAGCTCCGAAGAAACATTGCAGCGGTGGCTGCTGGCGAGCCGTTGATATTGTGCCCGATTTTACCGGCCCGGAAATCGGTCTACCGCACCGATATCATCATCATCATCATCCAGTTTCAATCCGTTTTTTTCCTCGTCACCGAAGGTGGCCGCATGCACCTCATCCTCTCCGCGGTCGCTCTCACATCTTTTCTCCATGTCGTTCAATTTTGACAAATGAGTCAACCGGCCGCTTTGACAAAAAATTTTTTTCGAGCTAAAATAAAGGTTTGCTATCTATCACTCTGAGATTAAGCGAATAAAAAGTGGTTGTGTTTTTAATAAGAGCGTGGATTAATTTGATTATTTCAACGTACTATATTTCAAGCGTTAATGGTGATCCCAATTTGATTCACTTTGCAGTTCCTAATTTTCAAGTGTAATTTTAGCATCCCGGTTTCTGCGAGAGATGCGAAAGGTGGAGTTCATGAAGCTATTCAATCTTTGCTCCGGCATCTTCTCAGTGGCAAGGGAGACTCATCTGAAAGGAAGAGGAAAAATGATGAACTTTCCGTAAAATCCCTCATCAGCACTCACAAACGTACCAAGAAGACGGTGAACAGTGACATAATTGAAGAATTCGAGTCCCTGCAGGTTAGCGCTCCATCTGACTTTGATGTGCGCGACTGCATTGCTCGCAAAGCTTTCTTTGATTAAAAGATGCTGATCGATAGCCTACGTTTATTTTGAAGAGGGTTTTTACGTATTCTAATATGTTTGCAAGGCCCTAAACTATGAATGAATAGTGAATTGAAATAGCCTGCGATTTAAGCCAGCTTTAAATTGCGATATTCGATCGGGATTCACGCAAATTATGTGTCAAACACTATCCGCTCTAGCTGTGAATCGAGCTTGTAAATCATAAACATGCGCGT
Source organism: Trididemnum miniatum (assembly GCA_964006365.1). Taxonomy (NCBI): domain Eukaryota; kingdom Metazoa; phylum Chordata; class Ascidiacea; order Aplousobranchia; family Didemnidae; genus Trididemnum; species Trididemnum miniatum. The sequence goes on from OZ023240.1 coordinate 4,882,661, forward strand.
AATACTGTTTCTGACCTTTGCTCTCCTCTATTTGTCCTTCATTTTGAATCATATTGAAATGATTTGAATGTTGTGAATAAATGCGTTATTTGTGCACATACGTGTGTTAAACGTTACTACTTATAAATTTCTTTGTCCTTCGTGTCGCCACACAATATTGAGCTTTTAGTAAATGCACGAGATACTACCAGATAATGAACTATTGTACGTAATAAGACATAGTACTATTTCAAGGGAGCGTCTGCCTTCGTTGCAGAGTTTAGGTGTCAGGTGGAATCACGAATATCCACTTTTCACTTTTGTGACAAGCAGCAGCTTTCGAGTTTCATATTTTTATTTCAGAATGTTGGGATAATCGAGATCGATGAGGTTTTATTGCAATGTAATCCAGCTTTAAAAAGAGCAGAGAACATCACTGCCTCATACTGGGAGACTTTGCGCGATTTCAAAAGGGTAACTTTGCGTGTATTATGCTTGTAGACTTGTGGTTAAGTAACCACATCTTGACGCGCAGTATTGTTATTTTCTTGATGTGTTTTGTTAATGTTGAACGAATAATTTAATGTTGTACGTTGAAAATTGAAATTAGATCATTTTTACCTAAAAGCCTTCGAGTATAGTCGTATTGCTTATCGCTAACTGTGGTACGTTTTTTTATATTATTACCAACTGTAAGCATTTATTTTTTAGTGCAAAGTGTGATTTTTATACCAACCACCCAAGTCACTCACTTTATTGCGTATTCTTTTCCAGACTTGGGATGTATTTTGTATTTAAAATACAAAAAAATAGTCAAGGCTTGAGGGTCTTCAGTTGACAAAAGTGCTCGATGACGTAGTCAGAGCGGAGTATATGATTTAATAACAGATTAAAAGCATAAAAATTATAAAAACTCACTACAGACTGTTTCCCCCTAACGGGTTCGTCAGGTGAGATTCTAAAGATTAATTGAAAGTTAAAAAATTAAAAAGGTTAAAAATTTTCTCGCACTGATTTCTCTCAAAAAACACCTCCGTCTCGCTGCCCAAACTCAGCACGCTGTGCTGACTTTGAATGCAACAAGCGGGAAATGCTTTTCGAAAAAACAATGTTTCCAGATTTATGCAAGTTGCGAACGGAGTATGGCGGATATAATGACGGATAAAAAATAAAATATAAACAATGAACGAATGAGCCGTATTAGTCTGGTGTGAAGTTTTTGAGTTTAAATTTGTTTTTATGACGGCATTTTGATACTAGTTCCGATCTTCGGTTTATCGATGTGCTTGGGTTCGCTTGCAGGATCGAAACTTTCTCGGCCAGGCATAATTGGCATTTGTTTGTTCCGCTTTGGTAGGCATTTGCATGTTTTTCGATGCTCCAGCTGATTTTGGGTTTCTTGCCCGCAGACGTTAAATTCCAGTACAGTTTAGGCAAGAAACCCAAAATCCGCTGGAAAAACATGCAAATGCCTACCAAAGCGGAACAAACAAATGCCAATTATGCCTGGCCGAGAAAGTTTCGATCCTGCAAGCGAACCCAAGCACAACGATAAACCGAAGATCGGAACTAGTATCAAAATGCCGTCATAAAAACAAATTTAAACTCAAAAACTTCACACCAGACTAATACGGCTCATTCGTTCATTGTTTATATTTTATTTTTTATCCGTCAATGTATCCGCCATACTCCGTTCGCAACTTGCATAAATCTGGAAACATTGTTTTTTCGAAAAGCATTTCCCGCTTGTTGCATTCAAAGTCAGCACAGCGTGCTGAGTTTGGGCAGCGAGACGGAGATGTTGTTTGTGAGAAATCAGTGCGAGAAAATTTTTAACCTTTTTAATTTTTTAACTTTCAATTAATCTTTAGAATCTCACCTGACGAACCCGTTAGGGGGAAACAGTCTGTAGTGAGTTTATAAAATTTTTATGCTTTTAATCTGTTATTAAATCATATAAAATACAAAATACGTATTTGAAATACAAAATGCTGTATTTTGTATTTGTATTTTGTATTTTAAATACATTTGTTCGACGCAATAGATAACAAATAACGCTGAACAAAGCTGCCGTCCGAAATAAAAACGCCGTAGCTGAACTTTGTTGATTTTCATTTTTTCCAAATTTTAATAGAACTCGAAAAGCTATATCTTGTAGTGTTTTTGGATTTCCAAAATTCGCTTTGGTTCAAATGTTTTTTGTTTTTCGGAAAAGTTTTTCCAAAATATTTTGAAATGTATTTAAACACATTGTTAAAGTATTTGTATTTTGTATTTACTAGTATTGCCGAAAAGTATTTTGTATTTGTATTTACATACATTTGGATAGCATTTTGCCCAAGTCTGTTCTTTTCTCGTCTGGCCAGCTTTTCTCGTTTTGTGTGCTCATATGCCCATTGTGTCAAGTTTTTCTTTTTTTGGTGTTATCGTCTTAATTCTTATCTTTTTTAAACCTTGTTCTATTCTGCCATCCCTCAGCTGTCTTTCACGCTTCGCTGATTTTCAGATTTGCCATGCCAAAGGTGTGATTGCAGAGAAGCGAGCTAGCTTGGAGGAATGCGTCTCTGCGCTAAAGAATGCGGTGGAAACATGGCAACACTCCGGACGGGAGAAAAATGACATCAGGATGTCGCTCTTGTTGCGTGATCAACCAAGTTAGAATCGAATGTATTCAGCTTGTTAAGAGTGCAGTTGAACATAAAAAGTTCAAAAATTCTCAAGCTTAGTAATCGGAGAGATGGCGACTAAACCTGAGGGTAGTGCTAACACCAAAGCATGTTGGCCTGCTGTGGATGAATGTGCTACTGTACTACAATTATCATATGCGACACCGAGTGGTCAGCTTTCTATTGTAGGCAGATGATAAAGTTTGTCCCGTTCTGGGTTGTTGTGGGTCACCGCCCTGTTTCTTTTTTTTTTCAACCAGTTAATGAAGGTTGATTTTTATTCTTTTATCACTGAACTGTGGCGAAGGCGCTATAACGAGCTCGCTGAGGAGTTGCTAGCCATATATCTACCGCTCAAAAATATGCAAATTCCGTTTAAGTGTCTTTTTCAACGGTACGGCAAGTGAAGTTAAGGACTTTTTTTCCCACACTGCCCTTTTAATGCTGTGAAGCTGCAAATATTTTAAAATTTTGGTTTTATTCAACCTAGAATCGAACTCCATGTCTGTCGTCCCATCCTGCGTCTGATCAGTTGTGTTTTGAGCAGAATATTCGCTGGTGTCAGCTGAAGGAGATGGATTTGTAAATCTTTATGTTGTGGATGATGAAAACAAGCGCATTGATGTTGACGGCGATCTTCTCTTACCAAGTCACGTCGCTGCATTGTTGGATTTTTATGATCAAAGGGTCAGTGTGCTCTTGATTACTTCTGCTCCAGCAGATACTTTGCTTAGTGGTGTAATGTAGTCATATACTTCATTAAGACTTTATGACGACCTCTTTTTAGTTATCTAAGTTTATCTAAGTACGGGTCTCGAATAGGGATAAAATGAAATTGTAATTTGCAGTCGTGTCATGTAGGCTTCAAACTGCCGACAAATATCTTTCATAAACGTGTCACTGATATTACAGACGTGCTTGAAGCGACTTGAGTTCTCCACTAAAGATTGCGCACAGATGAAACCAGATTGATGCTGCTCGAGTGTGAGCTTGCTGTGCTTCCCTCCCGTGTATTTTTGCCCCTTTTTGTACTTTCTCTCAACCATTAATATTCGCAGAATATCTTGTGATTCCACTTTGTAGGAAAACTACCGAAATCTAACGCCAATCGTTTCAAAACGTAATACCGTATTTTACGGACCTTACGGTGCAATGTCGATAAATTGCTTTGATTGTTTGTTGTTGTTTTTTCATACATAAGGCGCATCGGTCTGTAAGACTCAACAGTTTTCGAAAAATTTTAGGTTAGCGTTTAAAGCTCATTAAGCAAGAGAACTCAATATTTTCATGACATTAAATCACTGTCTGATTCTTACATTAAGCGCACGATCAATTTTTGAGAAAAAAAATTGTTAAATATTGGAATACTGTGATAAAGTATTCTCTTGTAACAAAAATCCATCTGATAGTTCGATGTCAACAGAAACGATACCAAAATATATTGATTGAAAAGCGTAGATGCAAAGTCAGATGAAAACTAAGCATGGTAGCATTTCATGTCAAACGTGATATACTTTTCCATCAACACTTCACATTCCAGGTTCATAAAGTGTGCAGCAAAGTAGCGGCTCAATCACCTGAATTGCAACAACAGCTCGAACACCTCCTGCTCGTCATCAGCGACAAAGAAGAAAAGGTAAAGATTATCTCACACTTTTGTTGTAATTTTGGTCGGTCATGTTTAAAATGTTTCCGGAAAATGTGCTTCAGTTAGGTTAGTAGTAGTGTATTTGTATTTCCGCACCGTCAACGCGATAACACGAAGGAAATGTGACAACGGTGCGAGAAAAGGGATGGTGATTAAAAGACTAGACGCAATGATGAATACCAGCATTATTGGTGGAATTCGAGTTGAAATTTCTCAGAAATTTCAATGATTGAATAATTAGGTGAACTACCAAGCCGGGTTCACCCAAGGTATTCGTGATAATCCAGCCAACTACCTGGAATTTAATTAGTCGCCCGTTGGTCTTCCACCAGTGGATGTTAAATACCGCGATTGTATGCTCTTGGTGCATTCGTGCAAAATGTCCTCCTGTGTTATATGCGTGTCCTAATGTTTTGTTTGCAGGCCTGGGACACTGCCGTGGCTGCAGGTCGGACGCAGGCCGAAGTCCGGCGGATTCTGACTGGGCTTGCACAAGCCAGGACGAGGATGCGAGGAACACTGGAGCAAGTTCGAGATGCGAGAAAGTCGGTTGTAAACATGCAGGCAAAAATAAAAGCTGTGCTCCTCTTCTAAACTGATTGCATTTCTCATGTCGGTGCAGCCGGAGAGCAGGAGCGGTTAAAGAGCAGATTCTGCGAACCTGCCAGTTTGCACAATCCTTGTTCTCTAGTTAATTTTATCAAAAGTTTATATGAATTAGTTTTAGTTATGATTTCATACATGAAACTCAAAATTTGGTTAAAAAACGTTGAAATTTAAAATCACTGGCAGTCACTGTTACGTTGCTCTGTTTATCTTGTTGTATCACTGCGCTCGCAGACGACTTTCATCAAACTTCTATTTTTTAACTTGATAATTTCAGAAGTAATTTTTGTGGTGTAAGATTGTAGTGTAGGCCTGATGAAATTTAATGTTACAGTTATTGTATGTACATTACAATTGCCCGACGGCTTGATCATTAATATTGTTACTGCGTTCTTCTGATCAAAGCAGTTATTTCTTCACAATCATGTGCATTGTTGTCCACATTTCTGCACGCAGAGTAGTTCATAAATGTGTTTTAATGAAAATCAATTAAATGCATCGTTTTGATTTTATTTTCGTCGCAGACGGCTTTCTAACACATAGAAAATTTTCCAAGCATTGAATGCGGTTGTTTTTACAATTGGAAATTTTGGTCTAGTGTCAAAGTGTTTTTACCGGCAGGTGAAAGGTGACAAACCCTGCTATGGCTATTTACTATGTCATCACCTTAAGACTCGTTTATAAAACGTTATGAAGATTCTTCAGCAGATTTGGTGAGATAATGTGGCAAAGTTTGCGCCCATGTTTAAACCTTTTGAAACAATTTTCAATATTGGTGGGAACAGTTTATGTATGCTGATACTGTTTTTAAGAAATGTGTAAAAACAGCATCCTGGAATAAATCTGATTTCTAGTGGAGAACTGCTAAATCAGACGTGTAAATTAATTGGACAATCAAGTTTAACTTGTTTAACATCATACAGAACTTCTTTTGAACGATTAAATCAGTATTTCAGTCCAAAATTCCTGATATATAATTTTCAGTTGCACTTCTCGCAAGTGATAATGATTTTTTAGCCGTCAGCTTCAATGTTTATCAAATCTTTCACATTTCGACCAGGTTTGAAACCCTGTCTGTGATGCTTCCACACCTCACAGGTTGCCATGGTGTGAGCAGCGAACCCAGCGGTTTTGCTTCGGGTGGATTTTATGTTTAGTCATACAAACTTTTTTTGACAAAAATGTTTCTCACTGTGCCACAGACCAACAATAATTTGCACTTATTTTAAACGGTTCAGTGTCTTATCGATTGATTTACATGTATGTTCTGCAATAGTCGATGTTTTTAATGAAAATTGCTTTCTGTGCCTTACTTTGTTGATAATTTTGTGTGAGCAAGGTTTTTGTGGAAAATTTACATTAGCACGATTACAAATCATCGTGTGGCATGCAATACACCTCGCAGTATTACAATCCAGTAGTGTGTGCTGTATCGGCTGACCCCTGACTGATTTTATCCAGTTAATCTGATCATGCATAGTTTGACAGTGATACTTTCGAAGTCTATCTCTGAACTGCTAATTCAACTGCTTGTCGAGCAATGCATGCTGCTCAGTGCTCACGTAGTACGCTATCTATTCGTCGCACGCAGCGGTGTGTGTAGAATGAAATCAGCCTTTCTCAAATTATTTTTCCTAAAGTATAACCTATCCTGTGATTATCACAGCCTAGTTTTTGATCAATTCTGCTGGAAATTCAGGAAATATTAGACGAAAATAGCTTAACGAGAAAAATAAACGCCGCAGTAGGCTGATTCTCGTGAGTCTGCGTTTCGACGCGTTGAATCGAGCTGTCGTTATCAGCAGTGTGTGTGGGCAAGGTAGCATTAAACTGTATGCTGCCTTGCATATACTGCTTGTTATTAAAGCTGAGTTCAACATTGATGTGGCTATTTCCCGAAATGATTGTGAAGTAAGCAATGAATGTTTTTAATTCATTGAAGTTTAGTTTTGTACCGAGGAGTGTTTGTTTTTCGCGCCATTCATGATAATGAATTATTAGTAACTATGCCTTTTTTGATTTAAATACGTGGTGTCATTTTCTGCAATAAATGTGCACATTCACTTGTTTGTTATCAAGTTTTTTTCTCACCTCAATAAATAAACATTCACCTTTGATCTTTATTCTATGGTCTTGATATTTTTGACAGAAAATAGCGTTAGTCGCAAAAGACACTGGTAATAATTCGACTAAAATGAGCTTTCTTCAACCTCTAGTTTAAAGTATAAATTTAAAACATCTGAATTATGGCGACGGATAGCTGCAACTGTCCATGATGGAAAATGTCTATCTTTTCACCATGCAAGTGGAAATCGTTATGACTTACCCGTAGATAGGCAAGTTGACGCAAAACGTTAGTTTCGTTAACAAATTTTGTACTTCCTAAAGTTAATTTGTTAAAGTTAGCTCTAATTAATGGAAGTGAATTAGAATTGATTGTTATTTTTGATTTCAGTAGGCATTTATCGAAAAAAACTTACAATCTTGTAAATTTGGAATATTGCTGCTTGTGTAGGCTAACCAAATTATCACTCTCGAACAATATTTTTGTTGCTTTTATGCTATTATTACGAGAATTACCGTATTTTTTGAGAGGCGATAATACAGAAAAGTGAGCTCATTTTGAGCACATGAGCTCAAAATTTTAAGCGAAATACTTTTTAAAATGTGGCGGCTTCTCGCAAAAGAAGTGTTACGCCTGTGATTATACCTAGGACATCGAAGTCAAACTGCTTGAAATATCGCTACGGTTTATGTTCAGGTTGAATGTGATGGCCTGATTTCTGATATTATTATAACATTTAATGCGTTTTTGCTTACTGTCAATCTCTTGAATTTTGTAATCAATCGTGAGTTTTTACCCCCTTTTTTTCTAATCTACTCAATTTTAGTAAATAATTCCAAACAAATATGACAACAAGAATCATCTAGTATTAGTAAGAAATGCCAAATTCACTTGTATAACCAAACAAAAGTGTTCAATGATCTTATTGTCTAGAACACAGCATAATCAATTTGATCGCATTTATTGGCAGGTGCGGCGGTCCGTTCTGCGCCTGTGCGATCGTTGGAGAGTCTTATTCGAATAGAATTCTGTTTGAGTGGGATTACCTGGTGGTTACGCGAGCGTAGGGCGGACTGTTGGAGTTTATGCAAGTACCTTTAGCATTTTTTCTACTAAATTAATGTCATGTATTTTTGTAATTCTGCAATGAAAAATTCAATATGAGTCTATCTTCGGCGCTGATGCTTCAACTTAACCAATTGTGTTTACTGCACTAAATTGGTTTATATCAGTAAATGGACTGCTGCTTGACACGAAGACCATTGGTCCGTTTGCAGCTGCCTGTTGCGTGTATCACTTGTTTATTCATGTGCCATACTTGCTATTAAATACCTTGTCATTAAAGCAACAAAATAAACGTTCTGTTCTATTCCGCAAAATTTGTTTTGAGCGGTTTACCTCCGGTTCAGGTTTTTCGTCGTTTGATTTCGCAGGTTTAGTTTCGGTTAAAATTAAAAATACCTTGAATTATTGGTTTGGTTCAGGTTCGCAGAAGCAAAAGTTTAAGGGTTCAAATTCGGTTCGGACTTCGGGTTCAAGAATTTGAAACCATCAATTCGACTTATGTTCTAGTACACAGCTACAAGCGCATTTTTTTCAAAAGTACTTACTGCAGTAAGACTGATTGTACTTTTTATATGGTATACTCTATGCCAGGGGTGGGCAAGCTTTTCCCACGAAGGGTCAGATTTGTTAAAACTGTTGAAGCCGCGGGCCGCACGCTGATTGAAAAACAAGGTGAAGACCCTTTTTTGTTTTTTTTTGTTTTTTGGAGATCGCGGTCCACGTACGAATGTGATCTCCAAAATAAAAGGTTTTTACTTCGTTTCTCTCGCTTTTTATTCCAATTTTGCACTGTTGAGGCTTTTTTTTTAAATCACTGCCATCCATGGTCTCTTAAGGAAAAAAAGGTCTTCCGCTCAATTCACGGTGGTAGTTTAAGTTCGTGTAAGTGCCGGCGGGCCAGAATAAAGGGCCGGATTTGGCTCGCGGGCCGTAGTTTGCCCATGTCTGCTCTAGGCCTACCTCATAAAGGCGCAGTCCAGAAAAGGCAGACGGCTTTCTAATAGCGTTCTAATAATAAAGGCGCAGTCCAGAAAAGGCAGACGGCTTTCTAATAGCATCAATAGCGCAGTCCAGAAAAGGCATTACGGTCAGGGTTTAGGTACCGGTAATAGGTATAGATGAGCAAGTTAATGCAAAACGTTAACTTCGTTGACCACTAGGCCTACTTCGTTAACACAGATATGCACTTCCGTTAACGTTAATTCGTTAAATTCAGCTCTAATTAACGGAAGTTAATTAAATACGTTAAATCGTCAATTTTTGAGTTAAAACGGCATTTCTTCTTAAAAAGAAGCTTAAAATTTTTTAATATCAGTGTTTGCGTCAGCATTTAAGCAATTTTTTTGCTCGCAAGCAGTAGGCTGTGTTTTGTTGTTTTTATCTCGCTTTTTTATCTCATTGGTTGTATTTTGCTGGTTTATCGATGTCAAGCTTAACCCAATAATTAGAGAAATAAGCGTTTGCAAAAATTTAACGGAAGTTATCTAGCACGAATGGAATTTAGTCCGTTCATTTTAAAAAGAAATTTAACGAATTAACTAATTAATAAAAAAGTTAGCTTCGTTATTAACGATTAGCAAAATTGTGCCCACCTCTGGGTTTAGGTTAGACAAAAATTATTTTAACGGTTCAAATCCGGTTAAAGTTTAGGAATTTTGATGACCTTGGGTTCAGGTTAGGTTTACGTCTATTAAATTATAAAGGTCACGGTTCGGTTAGAGTTCAATGAAAGGAAGCGATTAATACGGGTTTTCGATTTACGTTCCGGTTCAATTCGATGACCTGTTTACACCAACTTTGTTTTGTTTCGACGACGATTTTCAGGTTACACCTTTCATGTTGCTTTGATGTTATTTACGGGTGATGACTCTGATGAGACTTCAAGGTGCGAACGCAAAGAGGCAGACAGAATTCCCGCCGAGCGAATAATCACAGTTATTTCAACTTTTCTATCATTCAGGTTTTCGCTTTTAGCGAACGCACGCAGGGGGTTTCGAGGGTCAACTCCCCCCCCCCCCCCCCATTGACGATTGAAAAAATGAAAACCTTTCTTTTTAAAACGATCCGCCTTTTTTCATAAATGGATAGCCGAAATTGCTATTATGTTTTTCTGTGCTATCCAACTTGCTTCTGTAATCTTGAAAAATTGTTATTGTGATGCAATAATACTGGTAGTCCAACTTTTCTGGTGCGTTGCGCTTGAGGTTAACGATTGCAGAAAAAGTGAAACCTTACCTTTTTGAAACCAACCGACTTTTCTTCGTGCGAAGTGAGCCGAAATTACTATCATGTTTTTTCTGTTCTATTCAACTTTCTAATTTAATTTTGAGAAACTTTTATCTCGATGCGATGCAACTATAGCGGTTGTCCAGCTTTTCTCTTGTGTTTTGCTTGAACTGCATTTTTGTCATCGATGCTGCTCTGAAGCAATTTGGTATAGGAGTTTCCTATGTCTCTTTTTACTCCTAAATGATCGGTTCCATTTCCATTAGACAATCATAAAATATACCGCCTAAAATTGCTATATCCCTCAAAGGGTTAAGGAGGAAAAACGATAATAATGCAATAAAACAGTTTTGAGATTTAAAGTTTTGAAAATAAAACAGTTTTGAGATTTACAGTATATTTTAATAACTTTTCAACAAACCGGCCGGTTATAGCGCAGAGTTTAAGATGTCGCTATTGATGCGGAAGGTCTGAGGTTTAATTCCCAGGCCGATCAAATCGGGCACAGTGTAGCCAACTGCTCGCCACCGCTGCGACGTTTCTTCGTAGCTGCGCTGCCCAGGTGCGAATTCGTGCCCCGCCACTCGCTACCACGCTTCAGTACTACAGCGAGTTTAAAAGCAGAGAAATTTGTTTGCATGGTTTTTACAAGCTCACTCTTGTCGATAGATTAAAAGGGAAAAACTTTTTTCAAACAAGAACTACAGTAATAATCCTTAATAGAATTTGGATTATGAGTTTTATCTAAATTTACACATTTAAAAAGACCACGATTTTTACATAATGCACATAGAATGCAGCAACTCAAGTCAAAACAATGCTTTTCACAAACAAGACACTGCAAATGAGGAGACATGACAGCATTAGCACAGGATGGTTGATCATAATCTTGGGAGTTAAGCAATTTCAAACAGTCCCTGATGATGGTGGAACACAGCAATGCCAGATTTATTGGAATCTAAATTATTTTTGATAAGTCTCGAGAATTGGCGATCAACATTTCAGGACTCTGATCAGATTTTCTGATAAAAATTTGTCCATTTTTCGTCCAGAGATATTTATAATTCAAGTGGATTTTTTTATCTAAGGTTTTAAAGTATAGGTTTTTTCTTGCAGCTGTCAAATTTTCTGTAATGAAGACCTTTTTAGTAGCTTCAGGTATATCAGTCGTTGACCAGTCAAGATGACATATCCGGCTTTTAACTTGGTAAACGCTGTTGCGAATATCTCAGTGCTTGAATTTGACAATAATAGGGGGAATTTTGCCTCTTGTAGGCAGCGTGTGGGAGTTGTAATTAATTGATGCTAATACTTCAATAATCACCTGGTTTGTGTTCTCCTGAGCAGTCTGGGGGACACCATGTAATTCGAGATTGTCCCGGCGGTTATATTGTTCAAGATTTTCATAATCATTTTCAATTTTAGAGATTTGTTTTTCAAATTCCTTTTTCATATCACTCAGCAATTTGGAGTTGTCCTCTTTTTGGTTTTTCAGCTTATCTTTAGTTTGTTCAAACTGTTCATTGATGAATTCTTGGCTTTTTTCAAGGTCTGCAATTTTCATCTCTTGCTTTTGCATGAGAGCTTTAAGGTTTTCATTACTTTTCTTTAGCTTAGCATTTTCTTGTTTGATCTCCAAGACATCAGCTCTTAGAAGCCCAAACTGAGAATTTATAGCCTCTATGCTTTGACGAAGATTTGCAAGGTCAAAGGGTACATTTTTTAATGCATCTAAGGATGTCTTGATATCACTTAATGCAGTAGGATGGTTCAAACTATCAGCACCAGTTTCTGTTTTAGGAGATTCAGCTTGTTGAAGTTTGGATCCAATTGATGAAGAGGACTTAGATGGTTTTGATTCAGGTATCACGATATTATGTTTTACACTCACACTTGTGTCTTACACACACTTATTATACTCAGAAAACGCCTTATTCAAATAGAATCAAGCAACCTAATATCTTATTTCGTATCAACACAATAATCTTCGAGGGCAAACACAAATTTAAATCGGTTTATTGAGTTAAACATTTGACAAAAATTGACAAAACCCAAGTAGCCTAACTTCATATTTTCGACGGAGATTTTTGGGTTTAGTTACATTTTACCCAATCACAGTAATGTTTACCCAAATAATTTTTTTGAGTCTTGCTGTGGGGTTTCAACTGAGCAACTTTTTCTGTTACAATTTTGGGTATGAGTACTTTTATTCAATTTTTATCCCAAATTATTAGGTAATTGCCATTTTTACCCAATTTAAAGGACTTTTACTACCCAAAAAGATTTGCAGTATTGAACCACAGGCTATTTTTTGTGCGCTATTAATATTAAGCGTCACAATAATAAATTAAAAGTATTGACAAACGGTCAGCACAGTGTGACATAAAATGGGAAAAAGCAGAAAAAAGTATCCAGGAAAATCATCAATCCATTTCTCAGTTACAGGTACTTAAAAGAACGATTGAAATTTAAAGTAGGCCTTACTTAAAGTTATAATATGCTGTAAACTTTTTTGGGTAGAAAAAGTGTCTATTATTGGGTAAAACAGCAAACACCCAAATTTTTGGGTAACACTTCCCAAGTTTATTGGGTAGAAAGCAAAATACCCAAAACTACCAAAAAAATAACTTGGGTAAATGTACAAATTTTTGGGTAAAATCAAATGTACCCAAAAAATTTTTTTGGGTATGGAATTTAAGATAAACTTTTTTTGCATTGATGGGTATTCTCTTCTTTACCCCAAAAAAATATTGGGTAAAATGTCGTTCTACACAATTTATAAAACATTTCGTAAAAACTTGGAAGTTAATGCTAACGTTACCCAAGTGCTGTTCTACCCAAAAAAAATTAGGTCGTGCAACCCAATATTCTTGGGTACTGGCGTTTTTACCCAACACCAGGCTATTTCTGATTTGTGGGTGAAAATTTGAGGTTGAAATTACAAAGATGCAAAGTTTGTCCACCCTTACTCAGTGAAAAACATATGCGATCACCAAAAAACATAAACTAGTTTGCCAGCACTCCTGCAAGCTATTAAATTATAAAGTCAACTTTTCTGGCCTAAGAATGAGAAAGTAATTCCTTGTAATGCAAAAATGCTCCATTAAGCATTTTGTAATCAGCACAGAAAATAAATAAGTGAGATCTGCACAAATAATTCTACGGCTCTAAATGCAATCTGAACACCAAGATAGATTATTAAAACAACAAAAATCCTTTTGTAGTGCAATTTGATCAATCCAGATGATTTAACTCTGGAGAAAAAATATAGCAATGACTTAACCCATAGACGACTCAACTTCGAAGGCAAAAATTAGCAAATAAATTACAACGAGTGGAAGGATATTGTTTTGTTCGCGCAGAATGAGACAAAAAGCAACAGTGCGAAAGAGTTGCTTCTAGAATATACTTCGGAGAAACAAAATACTAAGGGATCGAGATAGTGAGAGAGCACTAAATGGGTGAGGATATGATAGATTTTTTGAAAGCATAAAAGCATTACATTCACAACACATCGCAAGTATCTGTAAGTGCATACTCAGCAGTCATGAGAAAACGCGCAACCCCGCTACCTATCTCAAGTACACTACGACCTAGAGTTCACGATAAAGGGTAACCGGTTAACATTTATTTCGACCTATAAGGTCTCATTTATGGTGACATTTGTTTGTCCATGCATTTCTCTCCATGACGTAATGCTCGATCACGTGTATATAAGCAGCGCTTTTTGCTTGTTTGCTAGCTTCTAGCTCAGCCCTCCAAGGCGTTAAAGTGTGCTGGCAGACTGATCTGCTTACGGGGATTAGTGCACCTGATGAGACCTTATAGGTCGAAATAAATGTTAACCGGTTACCCTTTATCGTGCACTCTAGGTCGTAGTGTACTTGGGATAGGTAGCGGGGTTGCGCGTTTTCTCATGACTGCTGAGTATGCAACTTACAGATACTTGCGATGTGTTGTGAATGTAATGCTCTTGCTCAGTCAACTGTCCGTTTCATTTGAAAGCATAAAACCATCTCACAATTGTTTGTGACATCAAACAGTCAAGCGTGAAAATGCTCAGAATAATACAGGCATTCTACAATACGTCTCACAAAAATTACTTTACACATGCTATCTAAATATATGCTGTCAAGTTTGACAAATTCAGGCATAAGATCATCAGAAGCAAAAACACAAAGAAGGAGATTGCGAGTATACACAATACCGTAGACAGTTACCCAATTTACTTTACGATACACATCGTTTGGGTTGAAAACATTAGGCCTATCATCAACACTAAATGACGAAAAAACATCATCAGCAGCAATTCTGCCGCAAGCACCGTGAATTATTACTTCAGAAGCAAACAAGTCTTTGTTGGTAATAACTGTTGCCAATTCAAGTTAATGATTAGTGGCAATGGTCAATGGAACATTTCGGTAATTATTGCAGGTAGTTACCAATTTTTTCATGTACAGTACTTATGTTTTGCTTCAAATCGCATGCAGCAGAATTGAGCTAGCGGTCCAACTTGCTTAATCAGTCTGGTATAACCGGCGCTTGGTGTATCGGTTAAGAGCGTCCACTTGGTAGCCGGTAGACTGGGGTTTTATTCCCAGTCGGGTCATACTAAAGACTTTAAAAATAGTAGTCGCAGCTTTCGCGCCAGGCGCTCGGCACAAGCGGAAATGCGAAGGGTTTTGTGTATGTGTTGTTCGTCATGTTATGTCCCTTAACAGCGTTCAATCATTCGTGATTGAAAATTGTAATGGGCCGACAATTGAAAATGGCCTAAACAATGTGTGCTTGCACCCGCTGTCCCGTACCTTTACCTTTACCTTTATAAGAAGATAGTGCATCGTAGGAGTGATTTTTTCATCGAGATAAACCAATTTAAAATTTTGAAAAAAGCATTGCAACAAAAGTTCCAAGTCTGTTAGCGCTGCAGAAGAAACTCTTGGAGCACAGCATATATCCACAACTACAATCTCCACGCAGGATCATCTTCTGGTACCACGCTACCTACCAACATAGGTAGTATCCTGAGGAGACATCAATATTGGGAAGCTTAAAAAAGTTTTAAATTGTATTGCACACAATATCCATTTACATTAAATTGTGTGTATGAGAAAATAGGTTGTCAGTTTCAACACAATAAAAATAGGAAACATCCGTTATCTACCAATAAAACAGTCTTGCTGCCAAGCAAAATTCCTACCATTTTTACAAAAGTATTCAGCCCATTTAAGCAAGGCCATAGACTTATTAGATTTAAATTTGCAAACTGATGAGTGAAGGGCTATTTTTTTGATTGATACAGTGAAAGATTGTATTTGGCCACCTATTTTTGATACTTATCTCGAAATGCACAATAGCACATATGTAAAAATTTTAATTTAAAACTGAATATTAAAAAAATGTTGAAGTACCAATAATAATTGCCCCATCACATAATTATAGTGAAGTTGAATTCAAACGTACTAACCTGATTGGCGCAAATTTCTTGATTCATCCAGCAGTTTACGACGAGAGATAAAAGATGCTGCGCCATAGTCAAAACAATCAACTTTTGAAATTAATGATTTCAACGTGAAGTACTTTTTCTTGTGTATCACTTTCTACAAGCAAACAGAATATCAGGGAATCGACCTGGGTTTGACTCTCTGCGTGAGTTTATAGCGCATGAACTAAGCGTGATGACGTCTGACTATGCACAGTCCTTTTTTAAAAACGATCAAACTGAAAAATCACGAGAACATGGAGCTGCAATTGGGCGTGGCTCTGCGGTAAGAGTATGTTCTGCGGTTGTGAGTTCCGCAAAATTACCACATAACAGTGAGAATGTTAAACGTGGCCGTTTCAACTCGGGCGAGACTCAAAACTCGGGAAGACCCAGCCTTATTTGTTTCGTATACAACCATCCTAAATTGAGGCATTATTCGGGCGAGTGTAAAAAGTTTCAGACCTTAACTAATGAAAATAAAAGCCGAGCAGTTATCGACGCCGGAAGATGTTTTAACTGCTTGTCAACTGACCATATTGCCAGAAATTGTCCAAAAAGATCGCAATGCAAATTGTGTGGGCTTGAGTCAAAAAATAAACATGCTGCTGCGTTACACAGTGTGTTCGCGCAGTCTGGTTCTAATGACTTTGGGGCCGCTAATGTTAGACGCGCTGAAGTCTCTCACTCCAGTGACACAGAAAGGTATGAAACGTCTGATGACAATGAACCTCCTACTGTGCGGAAATTGGGTCCTAATAACTGTGCGACTGTGTTATTGCGAACTTGCGCTGTCAGAGTTTTTAATCCTGACACCGATAAGTGCACGTTAGCTTACGCTCAGCATGACACCGCTTCTCAGGCAACACTCATTTCTGAGCAATTAAAAAATGAATTTTGGTACTTAACGTTAATACAAATCGGAAGGTTAGAAGTCGAACCTTGGCTGAGCAAGCCTCGAAGAGTAGTGGTTGCACTAGTTTTAAACTACAATCTCTTGCCACTGATGAAGTTTTTGCTGTTAATAATGCACTTGTTGTTCCTAATTTTTGAAGAAGATGAAAAAATCCTTCCTCATGCAATAAATGTTAAAAATCTACAGCACTTCAAGGGTGTAAAAATTCCCATTATTTCTAACCGAAACACAATTAATATTTCAATTGGGCAAAGCGATAAAAACCTGCTTGCTGTCATTGAAGAACGTGAAAGCTTGAACGCCGAAGAACCGCACTGGCTATTAACTCTTGAAAGGTTCAGGTTGACGTAACTGGCGACTCGTGCCGATGTGAGCAGCTTGGTAGGGAAGTTTAAAGTTTAAAACAAACCTTGAGAGAGCCCCAGTTGGAGGACAAAGTCGTTCAGCCGTCCCGAACTGAAGTAAAAGTCGGAGAACTTAAAAACTGTGTTAGTGCAGTGGGGCGCACTGAATCTTTACGGCGAAGTGTGTTGAAAAACGTTGAAATGTTTTCAGATAATGCGTCGACATTTAAAGCAGCTGCTAAACTGCTCCGCAAGTTACTAAACTTTCATAAATTTGTAAATTCCCTTCGGAAAAAGAATACAAATTGGGTAAATATTCCACCCTATTCGCCGAGTCAAGGTGGAAGCTGGAAATCACTCGTCAAACTTTTCAAAGGGGTTCTGAACCGGGTTATGAGTGAAGTACGGCGTCGACCTACTTTAATTCCATTACAAACTTCTTTCTCAGACGTTGTCCGCATTGTCAATGAACGCCCTCTGACGTCGGTAAGCAGTGAACCTAATGATTTGGCACCTTTGACACCGTCATGTTTTTTGGGGCAGCAGCTTTCGCCTTACACACCCATTAGCTCGTTTCACCACAGGGGAGATTTAAGACAAGATTATTTGTATAACTCCACGTTGGCACATAAGTTCTGGCTGTTGCGGATGCAGGGTTATCTGCCTACTTTGCAGGGCCGTAGCAATTGGCGTGTTCACCGGGACAATTTTGAGCCAGGTCAATTGGTTTTGGTGGGAGACGCTCGAGATCTTGCTAAACGTTGCGTTTATCGCCTTGGGAGAATTCATGCTGTCCACCCACAGATTAGGCAGGGAAAGAAAATCGTTCGCCTGGCCACTATTGCAGTACTTAAAAATACGGGTTCTGGTGAAATCGAATATGTTTTACGAGATGTTGCCAAAATAGCACCTATTTAGACTGTGTTTGTTTCTTTCAAGTGTTTATTTTTCATGTTTTACGTTAATAACAGTTTTTCGCAGGGCAATTTGATATATACCGAGGGAGATCGCGCTACTGTTTTTATTATTTAATGTTATTGCCAATTAAGAATCACCTCTTCATGTTTTATGTCGCCGCACTGTCACATATTTTGTGTTTCTTAGTTTAAAACGTCACTTTGTATTTTGTTTTAAACGGGCTGCTTTATGTTTTAGCACGGCGTTGCTATAAATTTCACATTAAGCTTGGCTTCAGTGGGTTTCGATCTCGCACTTTTATATAAGAATTGAGACTGATTTACACTATAAGCACTTCGTTCACTGTTACATTCTTGATTTGTATCAGTTGGTAAAAAGACGTTGTTTTAAGTTCAGTTTCCGTTACAGTTTGATTTTATTGGAAGTTTTATTTTGGAGTCAACCTCGGTGAATTTTTGCTAGTAATTCTTATTTTGTGCATTAAATCAGTTATATTTTACTTTCAAGAAGTGGTTTATTTGTTTTGAGGGAAAGCTAGTGAAGGCTTTGGAATTCCCCCTGAGCAACAACTTCTTTTGCGCGACGAAGCTAGATTCTACCTGCGATAACACCAGTCACGGACGTAAGGGCGGCTTCGTAACAATTCCGTTCGAGCCATCTATTCAGACAACGGCACTAACTTCATAGGCAGTGGTGTACCCAGGATTTTCAAAAGGGGGGGGGCATACACTTAAGCAAGCACTGCGCATGTTAGGCATAACTGAGTTTGTCTGGAGTGAAGAGAATTGTTGATTAGAGCGGCAACAATGAAGGACTAAAAAGCAAAATGAAGGACTAAAATGGTGACATAAAGTGTTGCATATGAACGGGTATAAAAGAATGCTAAGATAACATAAAACTATAGAATATAAATGGCAGCAATAGGTGTAGAGCTAATTACGCTTTTTAAGCGTATTAATCCTTTATTTCTTTGTTAGGCCTGGCCTGTGAACAAGCAGACAGAGAACAAGCAGAAGAACAAGGAAACGCATCATCTTGCATGGCATAAATAGTTTACACAAAGTCAAGCCTTCTGTTTTTACGTCCGAATTCATTGATCACTTTTTCGTAATCTAACTTTATGTCTTTGTTGATATACAAATGAGCCAATCCTGTTAGTCGATCTTCAGCCATTGTCGAACGCAAATATGTTTTGACTAGTTTCAAAGAGCTAAATGATCGTTCATTTGTAGCTGTCGTCACTGGAATGGTGGCAAATATGCGAAGTAACTTTGATATTACACGGTAGGTGCCAAGTTCTTCAGCTCTTGAAATGGTTTCCATCACACGCTTGGGTCGATCAGTAGAAGCTTGCCGTGACCAATAACTTTTCCAACGAGAAATTTCAGCGTCTAAACCATCTAAACCATGTGTAAAAAACTTTTCAAAACAATTGGCTGATGATTTTACACGAGAATTTTCGCACTCTGTACCTTGGTAGTAAGCTGGCTACAATGCGCTCAAAGCAGAAGAATTAGCATTATGAGAAGAAAATCTTTCATTAAGTTGTTCAAGGATAATGTCAATAAATGGAAAATATACAGCAAGTTTGAAGTATTCCATTGGTGTCGAAGATGGAGGGTTGGAACGGTGTTGCTGCCAAGCCACAATTCGTGGCATTTCGATATCGCCATAACGAATACTTGCTTTGGCAAAAATATTTTCGTATTCTTTTGCATTTGCTCGCATATTTCCCAGAACAGTAATACAGTCATTCACTTCCTCTAACATATGGTGAAGATCTTGTGACGATCCTTGAAGTTTCGTTGACAATGGTTTTGTTATTTCAAGGACTGCCACCAATATTTCAAGTGCTGCGAAAAAAGTTCCATTTAATGCAGACATGAAAACCATCGCTTTTCCAGCAGAATTTAGCCCACCAGCTGGCCACAAACTAATTTTTTCCAAGGCATCTTGAATTGCAGGTAGAAGTTCACTAAAAACTGACAGCTTCTTGTCGTTCCACCCAGCGGGTTTTGCAATGCAATTTGAGACGAGAACACCTGGACTCAGGGCATTTTTGGTCGATCGAAGTTTCCAAAACTTTTTGTCGTTTGCTGGAGTCTTTAAAAAATACTGCAATATCGTTCATTAATGTTACTGCCTTTCGAATTTCGGGTATTTCTGCTGCTTTTAGCAAACATAGATTCAGTGAATGAGCTGCGCAATGCGTGTAAACTGCACTGGAACACACATCACGGACATGTTTTTGCCCACCATTTTTTATTCCCGACATCGCCGCAGCACCATCGTATCCTTGCCCTACCATACAGTCAATGTCCAATCCTATTTCAGCAAGAATGCTCAGAATTTGTTTGGCAATGCCTTGGCCACTGAAATCTTCTAATTCTGCAAAACATACAAACCGTTCACAAATTTCATTTTCATGCACATACCGCAAGCACAATGACAGCTGGGGAGTTCTGGAGTTGTCCGTGGTTTCATTAGCTAGAATCGAAAAATATTTAGCTTGCTTTATCTGGTCGACAATAAATTGCTCAAAAGTAGTTGAAATCGAATCAATCAATTGATTTTGGCTTTTCGGAGAAATGTAGGAAGCGTTTTTAGCTGCTCCAGCAATATGCTCTTCTAAAATTTTATCGCCGGATGCTATCATGAGCTGTAGGTGGCACGAAAGTTTCCTTGTGTGTAATCTATTGCAGAGCCTGAGGAACAATTTTCTTCGTTTGGCATTGGTAGTTCGCCACTGGCACGATGCCCGCGCAAAGGTAGTCCGAGCCTTCCAAAAAATTCAATTCCAAATATGATTTGTTTCAAGTTGCTTCGGTTTGTTTCTTTTTGTCGTGCTGCTTCAGTATCCATTTGTTCGGCAACATTCCCTTTGCCGGATTTCACCATTGCTATGAAAGCGCAAGCTTTCGTAGCAGAATTTTCGTGGAATTTTGTTTTTAGGTGGGAACTCAAATAACCATCTTGTCCAGTCAGATGAGCATATTTTTGCAGGGGCCTTTTCACTAAACGATCGAGTTGGCTACCTCCTGATTCCAAAGGACCAAATATGGCACATGCCTTGCAAAATAGTCCAGATTTTGACAGGGAATAAGTAAAGCATTGGTAAATTCCAGAAAGATGTTGAGGGCCAAGATATTTGCGCCTGATTTTCTGACCGTCTTTGCGTTCAGAATAAGGCCAGTTGAAATCAGATGGTGGGGTCCACCCATGCTCCAAAAACTGTACCTTCTCTGAGTCGGTATAGTCAGGCCAATTTGAAATTGCAAAGCAAACGTCGCTTTTATCAAAGTTTACGGAAGCGTTCGCGCTGGTTGTAAAATCTACCGGTTGCGATTGTGCGCCTGGGCGTAAACCTAACTGACTTTCTTCCATTCTTTCCGTGGCTTGCTCTGAGGTGGCATTGCCGTTTTCTGAATGTCTACGTGAAGCCTGACCTGAAATAGACCCTTCTGTACTACCCGGTCTGCAAGAAGAATTGCTGCCGAAAAAATCAGTAATTTTTCTTTTCTTCATCATAAAATAAGATATCAAATTTGTAAGAAATTTTTGGCAGGTCTCAATTCCTTACAAGGAAACCAAAAAGAATAGCTTAAACTCGCATTATTCCAATAGAATATTTAGATTGAGAAACCAATTGATTTAATGCAAATTATAAGACTTTCAACTGACACATGCGGAAAAATGAAAATTGTAGAGATTTTGAATGTAACCTTGAAACATTAAACAAATGATAAAATTGAGAATTCCAACAATGACTCGATGGCGAAGGCATAAGATGTAGGACGTAAGGCGTCAGGCGTAAGGCGGTTCTAAAACAATTAAACGCACGTATAAACATTAAATCATAACTGGGAAGCTTAATAACGGTCAATACGCATTCCTAACTATTTTCCCTTTAGATTCCAAATGTTCAAACGATGCCGCCTGCCACAGCTGTTCAGTACTTTACACATTCACTGACGCTACAAACTATACCAACTAAAAACATTTCCTTAAAAAGAAAACACAGGTTAGCAACTGTCGAACCTCCCGACTGCACTGTCGCTTCCAAGAACTGACAACGCCCAACAATTCCTGCAAGAGAAGTACAGCAGGTAGCCCGGCAGTTGCGTAATCTACACAACGTGGTAGCCCTATGGCGGAGCACAGATAATTACACAGTACAACGGCGCAAACACTTATTGAGGAAGCACAACTCCATCGGAAACAAAGACTGATTACCTTATTGTCGCAGAGTTGCCAAATTAAACGTAAACACAGAGAAAAATATTTAACAAAAATATTACAGTTAAATTGTTTTCAACTAAACTCTATGGTATCGTCAAAAAATAAATTCATCAGCAAAGTATCATTTAGAACAAACCAAAAAAAAGGATTTCACCGAACTTCATTGTTTTTAATATTTCCAAGGAAGTTTGATTCTAAAAATGCCTTTAGTCACTACAGCTACGTATTCAACTTTATCATACACTATAGCACTATGTTTACATCAGACGTTCAAAGCATCACCAAACACAAACAAGTCATCATGATATGCCTTATCCTATTTGATCGATTGTTCAAACAGTTAAGAAAGAAGAAATGAATTAATTAATGGAAAGTATCTGTTAAGTTTTTGAAGTATGATATTACACTAACCGCTTGTTAATTTTTCAAGCGCCCTGCAGTCTAATTCTCGTCCGATAAACTGTTTGGCAATAAAATTTTCTGCTACAAATTTATCTTCGGTCGTCTTTTTAACCTAATATTTCAAACTATTAATCCTAATATTGTTTAAAATTTTCAGTTGTAAAATCGTGCACTCTTTAAAAAACATAAAGGTGCGAGGTACCCGATATCATAATGCGAAAAGTTTTTGTGAGCAGTTAAATTAACTGACAAAATGAATAAACACAAACTGTCACTAAACTGCTGTATTCTACCAACTTTCTGCGTACTGTCTGCTTGTTTACCGAATCAATTTAATATTTATTGCTGAGCACAAGTATGAGATAACAAAACACAATAAACACAATCAAACAAAGCGAAACAGTGACGCAACAGTTCATGTTCTCAAAACTGTTAAACATCACAATTTTTTGTTACTTGGCGGAGGGCATTGCAGTTTTTGTGGTTGTACCGATGAGACGTTGTAATGGCCATTGCCCCCTAAATACGCCCATGGGCCGTAGCCCAGTGTATCCCTGGCACTGCCTCTCCTTTTAACTACTACATTGCAGCCAAAAACGCTTTTTTGTTCTGAATATATATTACTTTTCTGACCAAAAGGGGGGGGCATGGCCCAATGCCCCCCCCTAAATACGCCCCTGTTCATAGGCGCACACGCAGAACTCCAGCGTGGAATTCAGCGGCTGAATAAGCTACGGATTGTGAACGAGCTGTCCCCTAAAAGAGTGGAATGGCATCATGCCCCCCCACTTGCAAGTCATCAAGGAGGCGTCTACGAAGCAATGATACGCCTAATCCGTAAAGCGATGGACTTTTTGATGGCTGATAGAAAGATAAGAACCCTGACAGATGAAGGTTTAGTGACTCTTTTCAAAGGAATAGAGTACATTCTCAACTGCAGACCTCTCACTCGAGTGAGCACCGAACTGGAGGACGTGGAAACTTTATCCCCAATTATGCTTCTTACGGGTTCAGTGGCGCCTGGTCTCCTCCCTGACGTGTTCATGGACGTAGATAATATGAGGTCTTTATGGAGGTCGTACCAATTTCAGATCGAGACGTTTTGGAGAAGATAGCAGAGTAAGCATCTTCAGTTGTTACAGCGCCCTCAAAAGTGGTTAGCACTTCAAAGGAATCTGCAGGAGAACGATCTCGTACTCAACTGCTCATTCTCGATGAAAGTCAACCCCGAAACCTGTGGCCTAAAGCAGTGCTCCGCAACCTTTTCTTACTCACGGCACACTAAAACCATGTCCAAATTTTCGCGGCACACCTCAGCAAAAAAGCGCAGAAAATTTACACACAAATCACTGTAACTACACCAACGTTATCAGCAGTTCAATGGGATGCTTGGGGTTGTCGTAACGAGCTCAATCGCTGTATGTTGGGCTCTATATTTGAAATGGCAACTCGAAGTTCAAGATTAGGCAAAAAACTGAATATAAATTTAGTTGCTACTGCAAATATGGCCTACAGCCTATGGTACCAGCTGCTTTTACAACCTAGGTTGCTTGCGATTCCTACGACAAAGTAGAAAAATTTTGTCGCAAGCGTCGTAGAACTCACTTCTTTTCACTTGCGATGACCGCAGTCACTTCAGTCGCATTCAGTGCAGGGCCACCGAGAGGGGGGGGCAGGGGGGGACAATGACCCCGGGGCCCATGCCCTTCAGAGGGCCCATAGTGGGGCCCATCAAAATCACACTATACAGTGAACAGCAAGCGCTGCTATGTAAGCAACGTGCAGATTATCATACACTGGAGCAACGCTTAATTCAAACAGGGTTTTCTGCAAACAAAAACGTCTTGTTTAGTGGGGGGAGTACTAGCTAAGGATGGGCCCCCGCTGACTCTGCGGGTTCTACATATGGGCCCCCGCTGACAAGCTCACGACCAAGGACGGGTCCCCACTGACTCCGCGGTTGTGCATAATTATTGTGGTAGTGTCTAACGCCATTGCTAAAGAGATATCATATTTTAAGGTCTAATATTGGCCTTTAACAGTAGCTAAGGGTGGTCCGCTAAGGATAGACTCCTGCTGACTCCGCGGGTTTTGCATATGGGCTCCCGCTGATTGCCTGACTCCGCGATTGCAGTGGATAATTATTGCGGAAGTGTTTAACGCTATTGCTAAAAAAAGGGTATGTCAAGGTCTAACACAATGGCCTCTAACGTAACCGGTATCGAGTAACTGCACTAACTATTCAGAGCTGCTTAAGAATTCCAATAAATTTCAATCCCAAATTTTTAGCATTTATGTAACGTAAGTGCAAGTCCAGTCCCAGTATTTTCTAATTTGATGCCTGAGCCTACATTTTTACAGGTAGTCACTGTAGTGTTGATCTATGGTATAAATACAGTACCAGCTCTACGTCCTGGTCCTGCATTCATAGCGCATTCCCACAGAAGGAGTTTTTGATAGAAAAAAGTGCTTTTTGCATCGTTCTTGTGTTACGTCACAAAAGAGACAACTATCGCAAAACGCAAGTAGCCAGCCAGTTCCCAGCGCGATCAACAGTCTCGATAGAAAAATGAAAAAATGTTACGCGCACAAAACTCAATTACGATATAGAGTGCAAGCAGATAAAGGAACAAGTTCATTATTAAGGGTAGTGTGGAGGATGAAATGGATTATCAATTAGTGTAAGTCAGTGAAAAACTTGAAAACGATTCAGTTCTGGCGCTAACTGATCAATCTATCGTTGAAAAGTGCCATAAAAACACTAAAATTTCATCCTTAATCATAATCGTTGAGTAAATGCCAGCAGTCGAATTAATTGAATTGGCTTTGCCAGCAACAGTACCGGTACCTAAGACAGAAAGAATATGTGAATAGCAGACATAACAATATAATAAAAGACCAAGTAATTCGTCACATGCATGATGTTTCATTAAGTCTATTTTTATGTATTGTAGAGAGTAGTACTACTACTGCCTTACCGGTCGGTACCCGTAGTTTTAAATGAAAATAATTTTGTTGTTAGTACAGGTGATTTTTAAGCGAAAAACAAACAAGAAAATTTTGTAGTTTATCAATAGGATGTCAAAAGTAAGCATTTCAGCTAAGCAAACCATGATAAAAATCCATTTAGGAAAAAGCTTGCCTTAGCGCTACAAACTGTATAATATGTCGTTAGCACACAGACACAGAACAGAACAGTTTATTTCATGGGCGCCACTAATTTGAGGAGCGCTGGAACGTTGAAATGTCAGAATCGGAGGTTTCATTGCTGAATTTCAGAGCGTAGGAATAGCAATGGTTATTAGGATTTGGGTTAGGGTTAGAGTTAATTCCTACGCTCTGAAAAAAAAATCCGAGTGTCGGAATTCAGTAAATTAGGGTCCATTCCGACATTCAAAGCACAGCAGTAAGGTAATCCTTCAAAAGCAGTGAAATGAAGCAACTTAACAACACGAACAAAAGTGCTAGCAAGTAGCAACAGGCTGCTGCGAAGGGACCATTGGTCTTAGAGTCAAGCAGGAGCCCAGTCAAGCTTTGTTAGGCGATCGGATAAGGGAAAATAAAACACTTAAGCCAAGCAAAAAAGGAAAAAGCCATGCAAAAAAATCACTAAAAATGCAATTAGGGCAAAAGTTAGTTTCCTGTACTGGTAGGCGGTAGTTCATGTTAACATTTTCTATAGTATCCACATCATACTTAAGTAAGATAACATTTTTGTAAGCGTCTTTGAAGTTGAGGAAAGGTATAGTTTCTTGATTTCTCGTGAAATATCGTTCCATATTTTAACTCCAATATTGATTTTTGAGTCAGAGAGGACTGAAAGCGCGCAAGGCACCAATCACTCGGTAAAAAAATCTTGCTTGTTCAATTTCACGCTGTATCTTAAAATTTCACGCTGTGAAGCTGGAAGAAATGGGGGAGGCAGGGAGAGAGAAATCGATGTTGGAGCGACAGCGGCTGCAGGCAATAACCACGCCTGCACCACCTGGGCCAAAGAGATCAGGGACAGAACCGTCTGCTGTAATTGTCGCTACACAGTGTGAAATCGTCTTATTGAAAAGTCTTACTATGCTTACGCCGCTCGATAATTAAATGAAAACCAGCACGTGTGGCTTATAACGTTGCATTAAAATATAAGGGGGCCCAATATTTAAGCTGTCCCCGGGCCCACGTTTGGCTCTCGGCGCCCCTGGTGATAGCAACGACGCCACGTCGAAATGAATGCTATTACATCTGGGAAAAATGAGCTTGGCTTGAATTTATGTTTCAACGAGTTACTTTTGCGTCACGCGCCAGGCTAGGCAATGGCAAAAATGTAAACTTTCGTCTTCTGTGTTCAACAAAAACTAAGGTAGAATATCAAGCCTCAACTGAACAAAATGCTTGGCCAGACCTAGATTTTTGCGACAAAAATTCATCAAATTGGCGCCTTACTGGACAGTAGTACTGTTATGTATCATGCTTCTGGTTACCGCCGCGCAGCTTAAAAAATTTTGCTGCCGTAGCCCTGTTCAACAACAGGAAGTGTTCTGAAGGATATTTTGTAAACGTATGTATCTCGTCTTCATGATGTTATCTTATTTTAAAATTACCTTTCCGTCGCTTTCTATGTTTTGATGATTAATTTACGATCACAACGCTTTTACTGTACGATTTGACTCCCTTCCGTGGTTTGACAAATTGCAGTTCTAGCTTTAAGGCTTTTGTTTGGCCGTTTATAAAAGCTTTGCTTATATATTTAGCAACAGGTCGACTTAAAATGTAGAGCTTGCTGATAACAAATTGATATCCAGAGTTTTTCTTTTGATGATTTGCTTTTGAACTACTTACAAAATTGGAAGAGTAGCAATAGCAAAATAAGCTAATTTGCTAAACCTATCTTGTTTAAAGCTTAGATAATATATTTTAGCTTTCAAAACTACTTATACTAGACTAGACTGCCAGCATACTCTGCTAAGAGCTAAAATTGAGAAAGATCAGGCGGAAAACTGTACATAAAATTAGTTTCTTTAGCAAACGTGGCCTACAGCCTATTGTACCTACTGCTTTCACAACCTCCTTTGCTTGCGATTCCTACGACAAAGTAGAAAATTTTCTACTTCGTCGCAGGAAAAAAGTAGAAAATTTTCTACTTCGTCGCAGGAATCGTAGAACACACTTCTTTTCACTTGCGATGACCGCACTCGCTTCAGTCGCATTCTGTGTGCGTAGTTAGCGCGATTGGTCGCTGGAATCGCGTCGCACGAGTCGCACGATTTTTGCGTAAGATAATCGCAGCTGTGTGCATTGGCAGTCGCAGCAGTTGACGCAAACGTGATCGCAATGGTCGTGGCGCATCGCAACGAGCTCTGTGTGCAGCCGCCTTTACGCTACTAAGCGAAACTTTAAAAAGATCTTTTGACATTGATCGGTGCAATTCTGAAATAAATCGGGAAACCATATACACTCTTTTCATTTTTTTTTTCAGTTTGGTGGTTCAAAATATAATTATTCCGCGGCACACCTAGGATCGCCTCGCGGCACACTAGTGTGCCGCGGCACACCGGTTGCGGAGCACTGGCCTAAAGGGATAGTCCAAGAAGTGTTTCCTGACGGTGATGACTTCGTTCGAAGAGTGAAGGTTCGAACCTCCTCTGGCAGAACGTTTATAAGAGACATCAAGAAACTCCTGTCTTCTCGAAGGTGACGCCGATGACTGTACCTTGCTATAGACACTACCACTACCCATGAATTGTTTACAATATACATTGGATGCGTCATAGTTATATGAACATTGAATAATTGCAGGCTTTATGCACAGAGAAGAGTGCGGCCACTGTCCCCTTGACGCATTTCAATTTGGTCGGTGTAGCCGCCTAAATACGACTACGGACAATTTAAAACAATTTGACCAGACGAGCTTGTGATTTATGGACTGCTTAGCACCAAATTGTTGTATATGTTGACTAGGCTTGGGTGCGGCCTAACTCTATGTACACCGGCCTGAGCATACGAACTATATGGACTGTTTGCCCACGTACGATCAATGTATGCTCTTTCCATACCCCCTTGACAACTGAAGAATATTACTCCCTATATCGTACGTGGGTCCACGCGACGCTGCGATGTTGTGATGTTTGCGCGTATGCTGATGTTTTGTCTGAATAGTTTGTCGGTTAAAGGTTTCATGCGTTCTCTTTGACGAAATTTGTTAGGCCTACAGTTACGTATGTTTTTTCCTAGGCCCTCTACACTCTTTTCGTATCGTTGTTTGACTCTCTGATACATGATTCATGATAATTGTTTGGTTATCTCACCTTTTATGTTGAAAATATTGTTCGTTGAACCTGCTCAATATTTTGGGCCGGCATGTTGCGGTGAGATATTGTTTACTGCCTTGATTTCATCTTTAGCTGCTTCGCTTTAACGTACTAGCCTTTGTGACGCAACAGCGGCAGCATTGTGCGCCGGTAATCTTGTTCGTGCGTTGCATTTTAGTTGATTCATGTGGCAGGCTGGCAGCTAGTTTTAAAAGGCCTTTGTACTGTGTAAACGGGCTGTTAGTGTGAGCGTTGTTGTAACATTGAATGTTGAGCATGCAAATTGCAGAGTAGGCTACGCAGTTTTTGTGAGTTGCAGGCGCTCATTTTATGTCGCGATGATGCCGAGCGATTCTGTAGCAATCGTTATTGCCTTAACCTGTTAGTCTAGCTCAGTTATTGCCTTAACCTGTTAGTCTAGCTGTTAGTCTGCCTTAACATGTTAGTCTAGCTCTCTAGCTCAGGAACCTTCAAGGCATAGCGGGCCACATTGCACGCATGATATTTTCAGTGGGCCACATTTCAGGGCTGCGAACTCGATCGATTTTTAACCGAGTTCAAGAGATATTTGCAAGTTCGAGTTCTAAGAATTTTATTTTTCGAGTTCCAGTTCGGCCAAAATGACCGAGTTTAGCGAGTTCGAGTTCAAAATCGCAGTCCTGGACTTTACAGATCGCAATAGCATGAACAAATAAACGACTTGCAGCTTTTCTTTTGGTAAAATCATGACTTTAATTTACACGGATTGTGACTACT
This sequence comes from Trididemnum miniatum, assembly GCA_964006365.1. Lineage (NCBI taxonomy): Eukaryota > Metazoa > Chordata > Ascidiacea > Aplousobranchia > Didemnidae > Trididemnum > Trididemnum miniatum. The sequence goes on from OZ023240.1 coordinate 4,912,272, forward strand.
TGAACAACAAACTATATTTCGTAGTGATCTTTTGTTTCTTTTCAACAATTTTAATATCTTTTTAATGAACTCGAACAGTTTTATGCGAGTTCGAGATCAGAAAAAATATTTTTTGAGTTCGAGTTCGGCAAAAATGACCGAGTTCAGCGAGTTCGAGTTCGCAGCCCTGCCACATTTACGTTTCATTCGCAAAGAGTAAAAAAAGTTCCTCTGAAAATTTAGTGGAGAGCAAAACAAAAGGTCATCACGTCCGCAGAAGCCCAATTTTTCTCCCAAAATCAAGTGAAGAGCAAAAAAAGGTCATCACATCCGCAGGCCGTAGTTTGAGCTGTGTAACTGTGTTTTGACATGCTTTCACTGTTCAATATGCCGAAATGTTAAAAAGGAGGACGTGTGGTAAGCCTAGCATTACATGAGCTGTATGTATACGCGGGCCGCATTTAAAACTTAAGCGGGCCTCAGGTTCCACACCCCTGCTCTAGCTGGTTAGCTACATTTCAGATTTGACCAGACCGGCATAACTGGTTTGGGTCCGGTATTGTAGTATTTACTTAGGCTTCTTTGCTTATCTTTTGCAGGATAACGCACGAGTTGTATTTTAAAGTTTCTTAGGTTCGAACGTTTCATGGTAGTTTTTGGTTCCGTGCGAATTTAGGTTAACTGATACGCTGCGCCTGACTGTCTCGGGCCACAGTAAAACTTCGACGTTGTGATATGATTGTGGTTGAGGTGCAGACTCCGGTACGAGTAGCGTCAGGCGTTAAAGCAATAGTCGTTCAAAATTACAGACAGAGTGGAACCCCTTGACTCTGAATGCAACAGCGCACTTAGCTTCTCGTGAGGCGAACTTTCAGTTACTCGATTATGACATCACAATGGTAAGAGGCAGTGTCTATCAACTATCGCAATTTAAGTATTGCACAGCGTACAGGTATATCGTTTTGTCGCTGTTTTTTTCTTTAAGCCCTTCAATTTTTCGTGTTCATGTTGTTCGCTGTTTCATGACTGATAATTTAAAATTCCGCTTACTATGATGCATAGGTGGGCAGTACCGCGGTACTTTTTTAGTACAGGTACCGTCGGTACTTTGGAAAAAAAGTACCGGTGCCAGTACTTTTACTTCTTAATTTTTAGGCGGTACTCGGTACTTATGCAAAATCTTTTATAATAAAAAAGAAGTCTGCACAACTACACCTTTCATAGCAATCGTTTAAAAGATTTGTTTTTAAAATACAATACTGCCATCTCTTCAAGCGCGGCAATAGAAAGATTCTTTTCCACAGGAAAAGATATTTTGAAGCCGAAAAGAAGTGGTCTTTTAGAGTTAGACGACCTTCTGGTACCAAACCTTTGAACTAAAAAAAGCATCTACAAAAGAAGTTACATTAAAACCAAAGCCCTGGTTGTCAAAGTCGTTGCTAAAGTCTATAAAGTATAAAAACAAACTATTTAGATAATTTTTGAGTAATAACTTTCAAGATACTAGACTTGTAAAAAATTACAAAGTTTATCGAAATTTTCTAAATAGGACAATTGAAAATGCCAAGTGAAATTATTATAATGAAACGTGCATCAAGAATCAATATAACCAACAAAATTTATGGAAAACTGTTTACGAGATTGTAAATGGCAAAAAAATGCTCTTCTTCAGCGCCTACTAATTTAAGAACCAACGAAGGGAATCTTACTGCTGATCCTCAAGAAATAGCGGAAACGTTCAATGATTTTTTTGTCAATGTCGGTGTTGAAATGGCTAAAAAAATAGATTCGGTTGATAGCGTCTCATCAAATACTACACCGCAAATCGGTGTAAACAATTCAATTTTTTTCTCGCCGTCCACAACAAAGGAAGTAATCTCAATCATCAACACGTTAAAGGATAAAAAAGCAATTAGAAATTGTGACATTGAAACTAGTTTTATAAAAATTGCCAAAATTCTAATTGCCAAATTTCTTTGTAAAATTTTTAATTCTTGTCTAGAACTTGGGATTTTTCCAGACGATCTTAAGATTGCAGAAGTGATTCCAGTTTTTAAGAAGGGTGATCCTGCCGAAGCAACTAACTATCGACCAATTTCAATTCTTTCACAATTTAGTAAAATTTTTGAAAAATTATTATTTATTCGTATAATCAACTATCTTGAAAAATATGACTTACTCTCAAAAGATCAATATGGATTTCGGAAAAATTCATCTACGGTACATGCTATAACTAATATTCACAACGGCTTGATGACTAACATTGATAAAGGATTATATAACTGTTGCCTCTTTCTGGATTTATCTGAAGCGTTTGACACAGTCGACCACCTGATTTTATTGAGAAAACTTGAGTATAATTTTGGGATACGAAGCTGCGCGTTGGAAGTAGTGAAAAGCTATTGAAACAATCGTTTCCAATACTCTAAAATTAACAAATCTACCTCCACTTTATCCCAAATTTAGAGTTAGACGACAGTTAGACGAACTGTGGTGTCCCTAAAGGCTACTTCTTGGGCCCTCTCCTTTTTCTATTGTATATAAATGATCTGCCTTTAGCATCAAATTTCTCTACTACTCTGTTTGCTGACGATACGTATTTGAATATGTCCGATAACAATTTAAATTCTCTAGAAGAAAGAGTTAATGATGACTTAGTAAAAATTGAACAATGGTTTAAAAAAAACAAACTATCCCTTACCTATAAGAAGTCTTGCTATATTTAAGTCAATAAGCAGCCTCAAGTAATAATCAACGAAAATTTATAATTAATATCAACGATAGTCGTATACTTAGGACAAACTCAGCCAAATACGTAGGATTGTTCATTGATGAAAATTTTAGCTGGTCATCTCATGTTAAAGAGTTGTCATTGCAGCTTGCAAAATGTTCTGGAATATTTTGTAAACTAAGAAGTTATATTACTGAAGATGTCTTGCGCATGGTGTAAAATAGTCTTGTATACAGTAGGTTACAATACGGCATAATTATATGGGCCACTGGTACCAAAACTTTATTGCAAGAAATTCGTGTTTTACAGAACAATATTATTCGCATTCTAACTTACAACAAAAAATTCAGCCACGTTACTCCTTTATACAAAAAATTGAATTTGTTAAAATTTGATGATATTTACAAACTTGAATTGGCAAAATTTATGTAAATGCTACAGCAAAGTAGTCTTCCCTCTGGCATCTTCGACAAATTTACCAAAATTGAACAAATTCATGGTTATAATACAAGACAAGCAAGTGAATTACTTTATTACGTTCCTAAATTTTCAAAATCAATCTCACAAAATCATATTTTATTCAGAGCTGCAAAATTATGGAGAGAATTAAACAAAAATTTTAAATCTATGGGCTGGATTAACTTCAAGAAAAGTTACGAAATATCGTTATTGGATAATTATTAATCTTAACACATTTTAAGTTTTCTAATTGGCCGATTTGATTTGTACCGGCTTTACATGTAAAATTAATCGATCTGACGTTGCTGTGCAAATTATTCTAAATTTATACTATCGCTCATTAAAACACCTTTATCATTATTATTGACCCAATGGTTTAAATTATCTGTTAAGCTCCTTCACTCACAAAACTATTGCAATGCAACCCAACCAGGAGCTATCTTGACTCCATAACCGAAAGGTTTTTCGATACCTCCTGGCCATTATAATAAAATGTAAATATTTTTGCTGCCTGTGAGTGGCGTTTGTGTGTTTATTATAATGGCAAAAATAAAATTACTACTACTACTACTACTTTCCCAAATAATTTTGTTTTTGAAATGCAATTCAGAGTAAAAGTTTGTTAATAGTTTCGTCTGTTCTTTTTTGCGTCACCGTGCGGTGATAAGGTTGTTACCAGGGTAGGAAATATCGATTAGAAATCGATGATCGATCTTCTTTACTTTTTCCTCATCGAATGCAAAAATTCTTTACTTTTTTTTCTTTATCGATTGGGGCTTTTCCTATTTTTTTGCGTGGTAAATCGATATTAATCAATCGATACTTTTTTTCTGAATAAGTTCTTTCAAAAGTCTTTATTATTTGTTATTTTTAGTACTTTATGTAGTTTTTGTGGTGTTTGCAGGTAAATATTTTACTTTGCATCCGCATAAGAACAGTTGGCGTGCGGAAAATTCCGCTCAAATCACCGAGTAGTGCGAGTGCTGCATCAAATGCACTGTCATTTTTGAATCCATTCCTAAACATAACACGAAAAAAAGTTTCACTTTCATTAGCTTGTTACTTGAACCAAATTCAGATACCAGTGTTGACATTCCAGTGTATTTTGAATTTTTGTTTACCAGCTTTTTTTCAAAGCAACTTGAAACCTAAGCTTAACTATGATAACAAGAACGACAAAAAATTTGAAGTAGTTTTAAAACGCCTTTTTTGCAGATTTCAAAATTCGTTTTTTCGGATTTGACTCGTAATTTCGCAAATAATTATAAGCTTTTTCTAAACATTTGATTTTCTTTGATGTGATTTCTTCTTCATTGGTATCCTTCTGTCACGAGAAAGCGACAGAGACGCTATGCGTAGGACGAATCTAGACTCGCTTAGGAGTTGTCTTTGTTTTCCAGTGTTCCGGTTGAGTTTTGCTTCTGACTTCTTCAATTTGCTGCTAGCTAGATTCCACCAAGCAGAGATAATTCTCGTGAAGCATCTTGTCCAAGGATGCAACAACAAGGCTTGGATGGGAGTTGAACCACCAACCTTGTAAACATGGCCGTCGTAAAAACGACCCTCCGAACCACTCGGCCATGCTGCCGACAGACATTCCACAGACTTACGACTCTCTACAATAATGCTTCTTGAGTGAATCTCCTTAAAAAGATGCAAAATTATAAAATAATTGTTTACTTTTTCTTGTGAATCCTATGGTATTCTAGATGTAGACCATATTATTAGCGAGCTAATATCAATTTCGTTTTTTAAAGGCCCACATCCTAAATATTACTGGCCTGAGGCCTACCTTAATAGCAAACTATAGGCCTATTTTGTATTACATTTACTCGTGTCAACTTGACGAGTATTTATAATGTTTCAAACTAATCGTTGCTGATCACGACAGTCTATTGCAGCAGCTCTTTCCATCTTACTTTGTAGCTTATTCGCCATCTGTCAGTTCCGTTATGGAATTATTCCTAACTCCTAATGCGCATGTGCATTTTTGCTTGCTATAGCCTTTATCTTAATTCATGAGATACTAAACTCACAAAGCAAAACGAGTCTTTGCACTAAACGTGTCTTTGCACTTACGCAACCCTATCTTAGAACATGTCTTCGTAGGCTACGGCGTAGCCTACGTCCCTCTTAAAACTTGTTTCCTGATAAAGGGGTGATGAAAGTCTTCAACTTCCAAAAGGAAGCGGTAGAACAAAAATGTTTGAGAATCACTGCTCTACACCCAGAGTCTCCAGTCTCGTGATCATGAGTTTTCATATTGCCCTCGTCCGTGGTCGCACGTAGTATTGTCTATTATTAGTATGATCACATAAATCTAACTTAGAGCTTTGAGTGCTTTCTGATAATCAGTGCTCAGTGTAACGACACTTATGGGGGGATGGTAGGCCTACAACTTTTTACGCAGACGTTAGGAGGGATGGTCATTATAGGCCTACTTGTAAGGGAATTTTTTACGCTAAAATGTTTTATGGAGGGATGGTGTTGTTTTTCGGGGGATGGCATCCCTCACATCCCCCCTCAACTCCAGTACTGCTGCAAATCACAGACACAAAAATTAAGCGCCATGAAAAAGTTAGAACGATTTATCCTACGTGAAGATCCGGAGTGCAGCAAATTTTAAAAAATAGCAAAGCTCCACTCATCGAGCACTTTTACATTACCAAATCTGGTGCTTCTTAAAAAAAAATTGGGTACCCCTGCTCTACACATTTCGATGTTGAAAGTGCTGTTTTTGTTTTAATTTCACTAAAAGTTTTGACGTCATTATGATTTCTTACGAACTCCTTCCATTGAAAACTCCAGCGTAGGCCACTTCTAGTTCTAACATACCCATTCATTCAAAAACCCTAAGCAATCTTTTTGTCGCATTTTGGCAAAATGTGGTCTCCAAGAAAAAAGTTTTCGCTTTATTCGTGGCGGCCCATTCCTGTGGGCGAGGGAAATGGTTGCATTTTTTCTGATTTTTGCTGCGCTAACCACTGGCACCAACTATAGCTTGTTTTGTGCCGTTTTTTGGTGGTTGGTGCATAGTTAGCAATTCGTGAATTGTGCCGTACCAAGTTACCGGTAACACTACAATATTGAGTAATTTAGTATTCATCTAGCTAATACCTAAGTACTTTTGATTTTGAAGTACCGGTACCGACGGTACTTTTAACAAAGTATCGAGTACCGGTACCGCCGGTACTTTAATAAAGTACCGTGCCCACCTTTGCTATGATGTTGCATTTGTTTTCGCTCCCAAACATATAAATATTTTTGCGGGACCCACTGTTGCAGCGCGAACAACAAATGCTTAATAGTCTGCAGCGCGAAGATGCAACACACGCATATTGCATAGCGTGGTTGGCAGTTGTGTAGCACAAAAACTTGACCTGAAAGAAGCATATTCCTAGTGCAGAGTTTCCCAAACTAGGGTCCGCGACGACCGCACAGGGGTCCGTGACAATGTTGCAAAAAACTAGAACTTTCAAATGATTTTTACAGGACATACACAGACCCAATTAATTACTGAAGAGATTAAAAATCTTATAGAATGTTTTTTTCTTCTACTATCTCTTGATTATTGAGTAAATATTGAAGTTAGTCATGGATTATGATACTCTTGCTTTTATTGTTTATGAATTATAATGTTGTAATAGCCTAATTGCAATGACAAGTTGAACGCACGAGCAGAGATAATAGACTAGGTCAGAGAGGTTTCGATGCAAGCTTATTAAGATTTAAGTAGGGCCATTTTTTTTTGACCCAAAAGAATATATTTTTGACTTTATTTTAGTAAAATTTTGATTTTATTTTGACTTAACCGCTTTCGCGTATTATTTATGTCTTGTTGCACTTTATTAATTAAATATGTTTTATAATCTGCAATTCACATAAGTTTTTAAAGAAAAAGGTAGCCTACTTCGAACATTTTCTCAATTTCTCAGTGTTGAAGGTAATGCAGCAAAGCGACGCATGACGTTAAAACCTAGGATAACGAGCCATTGTGTGTACCGGTATCAATTAGTGTGTAATACAAAAATTGCGTAGCTATCGCAACTGTACTGTACACTAACAGTATGTCTATGATTTTTTAACGAAAGTCACGCAGTATAATTAGAAGGACGTTTTATTGTAATACAGCATCATATATTTTTTTACGTTCTTAACATCAAACTTTTGTCTTTTCTCAGTAATTTATTGAGCATAGAAAACGACCTCTCAACAGCAGCAGAGGTTGTCTGGGCTTTTTGCGATAGTGCGTAGCTTGTTGGGTCAATTGTCAAGTTGGTACAATTTATTATTGTTTCTAAATCAGAGTTGGATAGTCGTTTGTTAATGTAGTCTTTAATTGCGCAAGGATCATCATCGAATTGCATATTTTTCAGCAGTCCGTGTGCTTTAGTTATTGTGCAGGCACTTCCTTCTAAGAACTTTACGTTGGCTGCTAGAGTCCGGTATTGATTTATTTTAACCAAGTCCGACACCAAACCTTCCATATTGATAGCGTCTTTAGCGTCAGCGACATGGCCTAGCGGTACCGCGCGCGGGTGACAGATCCTACGTGACGGGCTCGATTCGCGGCTGGAGCCGATTGCATTTGACATATGTAACGGGTGTCTGCTGACTCGAAGAGCGCAAGCTCACTTCGCAGTCTCCCTGAATTACTGTTGAATTTTCAGTACAATATAATTTGAAAATAACCTCAGTTGTTTGTTTGTTTGTTTGCTGACTAAGAGGCCTGCACTTGTCCAATGGTTGATAATGGTACCATTGACTTCTTACTATAATAGACTCACAACTACGATTTTGCGCTAGCATTTCACGCTTGATTGAACAGCCTCTAAGCGCGTCGTATCAACCGTTTGCAGCGGGAGTTTGCAGTTGCCAGACGGCTAGCTCAATTACCTTTGTGGCTTTATCTGAATTTTGGCCCATGTATCCACATATCCAGCTCAGTGTTTTTAAAGCTTCGGCTTGTGAAACTATTAAGCAATTTTGGAAGACCGCCAATTGAATTTATAACGTAGAACATGGCTTTGTACACTATTGCAGAAGCAGATTTTGCAAGACCGCGCGCCAGTTGTGGGAGACCATTTCGGTTTCTCAAAACGCCTTAAAAAAAACACTAGCTGATCTAGCTGCTTTTTTTATCCAACCAACCAATGACAATGACATACAAACCAGATACCAAGAGATCTCTTCAAGTCGAAAGATTTCCTGAGAAGAGTGTTTCTCCGCTCTGCATCGATATCGTGCTCACTGTAGTCGCCGTTGTGCGAAGCTGGATGTGTTTGCTCTTGTTTTTTATACAATGACTGTAGTTTCTGTGTGATTCTGGTAACTTGCTCGAGACCAGTGTTGGGCAGGATAAACCTTTCTGTACTGAAGCAATAACGATAATCGATAATTTAAAAAAAGCCATGGGCGATAACGACGATCGATAAATCTCAATTTCTTGAAGCGATATCGGTAATCGATAAACTATCGCCGATAAATGTTGCGGTAAATTTTCATGTGTTTGACGAAGTTTGTTTTTTTATATGTCAAATTGCAAAAATGTTTTTCTAGATTTTTCAAGAAAAGAGAGCGGTTCACGGATTCTGCCGTAGAGATGGCATGGGCTGCTGAGAGACCCGTCAACGAGCCGTTAACCGATATTTTTAAAGGTCCGCTAACGGCCCAGTTCTATCGTATGTTTCTAATTGGGCCGCTGACGAGCCGCTACCAATTTTTGAACTCTCTTTCAACTTTCGGTTTTCTTTTAAATGTGGCTGAAGGTTCATAAAAGAATGAACTTTGGGCGGACCGGGCTTTATTTTGAGGATGATTTGCTGAGTCGAAATTATCGCTATTGGGCAGAAGGTTCCGGGCCATGAGCGGTCCGGGTTGCAAAAAAGTCAGCCCGTGCCATCTCTACTCTGCCGAGGCATTAAACAAAACGAAGAGCAATTTTATAAATTGCAAGAAGAATTTATGGACACCGTGTATTTTGCCATAACGCTAACTCACTAATTTTGAACACTGTGTGCATAAAGAATAATATTGTTTATCGCTGTAATTTATCGGCGATAACCAAATATATTTCAAAAGCTATATCGGTAGTCGATACATCAAAAGTGTTTTGAGCGATAATCGATAATAAATTATCGCCGAAAAATTATCTCGATAAATGCCCATCTTTGCCCGAGACAACTGGTATTGCATAATTAGGCCTATCCCTATAGTTGACCAGACTTTTTATGTATGATAGTCCATAAGTTAAGCAACTTGTGAAAGATAAGTTAAGCAACTTGTGACCATAAGTTAAACAACTTGTGAACAAGAAATTATACTTTCTAAAATTACATGATGTGTACAAATTAGAGCTTGCTAAATTCATGCATAAGCTTTTCAAAAACAAGCTACCTAATTCATGCAATTATGATTTCTCAACGATTGAAAGAATTTATGATTATGAAACCAGGAGACCAAGCAGATCTAATTATTTTTTACCTCGCGTTTCTGAATCTACTGGGCAAAAGAAGGTTGAATTTCGGGGTGTTAAACTGTGAAACGAAATTAGCGAAAACTTAAAAAATAAACCCTTCAGTTCGTTTGAAAAGCAGTTTAAAGAAAATTTGATAAGAGAGTGCTGACTATATTGTTAACACTGATCAACATTGTTTGTACTGTGCGCTATGTTTATATGTGTGCACAATATTTTACAGCTATTAGTATGTGTTAATGCTTTGTGTCTTTAAACAAGGGGCATCTCGACTTGAAAACCTTAGGCCTTGTCTACACTAGAGCGACACGAAGCGTCGCCATGCGCCAACTTTTAGTTGTTTCATTATGACGCAATGAAGCTGCGTCGCGCATCGCATCGCCCCGTGGAGCATGGTGAAGCTGATGCTTCGTGGAGCTTGGTATTGCTTCGTATCGATTCGTGGAGCAAGTAGCGCAAGAATGTTGCTCCACCGTGCTCCACTTTTTTCAGGTCTCGTATAGGCCAGCGTCACAGGGTAAGACAAAATGTTTTTGTGAGATGTATAAAAGCTTTGTAAAACTAATTTTGACAAAATATAGCTTGTTCATTGGTGACATAAGTGTTAGAAAATATTTAGAAAGAAATAAAGTGTTAGCACCGATAACTTTTTGACCACGGTCCCCCAAACTGCAGTTTCTTGCCATCAGTTGTAAACTTAGTTACTAGAAAGTGTGAGAAAGTAGACTACCACTAAAAGTCTAGCGTGGATCAAGGCTACTATGAGATTTTATCAGTCAGCCAGTCTGGACTGCTGGTAATGGGTAGGTTGCTGGTGTGTATCTCGGATTCTCAGCTAGCTGCACTTGCACAGTGCGCCATTTTCTAAAATGTTTTGCTGAGGTCAAATCGGATGTTTTATTATTGACAGGCTGCTAGATTTTTGAAGTATTACCGTATTATGCAAGCCATAAGTGTTTAGTAATTCAGAGGTACCCATAACAGTAGTATATCAATCCAGCAATCATTTTCTGGTTAGGTACTTTCCGGTTATGAAAAGTTAAATGAATGAAAGCTGCATTTCTAGCTCAAAGAAGGTCTGGACTGAAGTTGTTTATTTTCATGATTCTGCTGGTCACTAATGAAGTAAGTTTTCAGTTATAAATTATATGGTAATTACACAGAACAGTGTGTAATTATCGAGACGCATACTGGTAATATAGACTACACTAAAAATATATGGATTTCACTGCTTCAGATGTACTGTGTAAAAATACTGCATCTTTTCACGACTTTTTTATCAATTATTAGGTAATTATCTGGTGCACAATTTAATGACTAACTAAACATTAATCATACAGCATACTAGCTGTAGTAGATATTTTAAAAACTGACTACAGTGCAATACCGGTAGTGAAAGTGGAAGCCTGATATGATGCTATGCAAAACACACCATATTGTTTCAACTTCTGTGACAAAATTTACAGCAGCGGTCACCAGCTGTTTTTTCTGATAGAGCCTACATTAAGGTATTGTTTTATGCAATCAGCGAAGTATGCAATCAATATTTTTATAAGATGCATGATTTGCTAGTATTGTGTTGTCTATATAGGATGTGTCTGCTGCTATGATAAAGTTTTGTGCAGATAAGTTTATTTCCACCACATAACCGGTATGAACTTTGTATTGTAAAACTATATTGACTAGTTAATATGGGCCTACCGGTAGTATGTTACTGTGTTACTGGTGGTAATAATTGGTTTACTAAATACGTACATAATATCTTACTTGAGAAAAATACAGGTCATGTTATAATTTTTGCAGATCATAACACTAATTATTTGTCGGCTTATTTAAATCCAATTCTATTTAAATGGTTTGCTGTTAAAATATGCAATTTTGGTTTATGGATTGTGATGAATGCAATATATTCTGCTCAGTGATAGTAATGATGCAATTGTCGAAGATTGAAGTGCAGTCGAAGATTGAAGACTTTTCGAAGATTGAAGTGCAGTCGAAGATTGAAGACTTTTCTGTCCAAATCAAATCTTCATTATACTCGCCGTATTACGCCGAAGCGTGTAACGAGTTGCGGGGCCCATCTCCGCGGCTTAGCGCCTGGGCTACACAGCTCCGAAGAAGCGTCGCAACGGTGGCGAGTCGTTGGCGACACTGTGCCGATTTGACCGGCCCGGGAATCGAACCCCAGACCTCCCGCACCGATAGCGTGCGCTTTGCAACTGAGCTAACGGCCGGTCTGACTTTTCTATCCGCTTAATCAATTTCAAAAGTAAGGCAAAAGTTGTTTTTGCACTACACAAAGTTTTGCTGAACTATCACATATAAAAACTTTTGCAACAAAAAGTAGTACTTTGCATGTATGGTATATTGTGAATAGTCACTGTATAACGAGTTGCATGAAATTCTGCTGCCCACATTAGTGTCTGATATGATGGCACAAGAATTGTTAGTGATTGGTTTTGAAGGTTTGATTTTACTTTGTCAAAGAAGCCTTAACTTCAAACAGTTAATTTTTTTACAAATTATTGCCTGGTTAGTTGGTTATGCATTCAGTAGTGATTGGTGTTGCTAACAGCAACACTGATTGAATTAAGTAAGCCCGGGAGAGTCACACCGGGTCTTCACCTCAACTGCTAAGAACAAACCAGACTGTAAAATCCAAATTCTTGTATTTGATCTTCAATTCGGGTCTGACAGGCGATTAAAGCAGATGTTGAAAGATGTCAGTTATAGCAGCCAAAGCAGTTGGAGCAGCAGTACAGGCAGTTACAGCAGCAGTCGAAGCAAATTTAAAATCAAGTGGTTGAGGGCGGTATTCACTCAACTTCCAAACTTCTAAGTTAAAAACCAACAGCCACAAAATAAAATTGTTAAAATTAAGCGCCTTCCTTGCTGTGCAAGTTGCAACTCACAATTCAAAAAACTGAAGGGTGTTCCAGCGTTACGTCTGTGAAGTCAACAAAAAGTGCAGGAAAAAAGGCAATGACGTAACGCGGCTGTTTACTTAAAATTTGCAAGAAGTTTCGTGTCTAAAAAATAAAGTGTCGAGGCATAATGCGATTCTGTAACAATTGGATAACTGCATTTTATTTCGTGATTTATTGTGCCATAAGCTCAGTTTGTGTGCCCCTAGTATAATGCTAATTACTTTAGTGGGGAGAAAGAGGCAGGGTCAAAACTAGGCATTGCGGCCCCCCCAAAAAAAATCATCTTTCAGGGCCGCCTAAAAATTTTTTCTTGGATGGTGATACAAAAGAGCAAGCCCCGAAGGGGCGATGCCAAGCTAGGTAAGTCTGGGGGCATGTCCCCCCAAAAAATTTTGCGGAATTTGACTTTATTTTGGAGGATTTTTGTGCGTTTTGAGCTTTTAAAATTCCTCAGTTTTAGCAAGGTTTAAACGTCTGTTTTACTAGGTCCCTTCCAAACCCACTAAAATAATGCTGCAAGCAAACCCTATACTCTAACATTTTGCTACCAATGCTAAGAAAAAACGTTTTTAAGGCTTATTTTTGCGCTTTTCGCATGAGGATGAGGGGCCCTTGGTATGTCACTAAACGTTTGTTTGCTAGTTTTGCGACTGCTATTTTTCGAAAAATTTGCAGGCCCCCCCCCATGGCCAAAAGCATGAATATGGTATGGGGGGCCCACATTGCGCGAGTTAAGACAAAAAATATATTGAATCTTAGTATAGGCCTATTTGAGAAACCTTTATCATACATTGAGTAAATGGTACTACGTACTAACTATTTACTTGGGTCCCCTTTTTGTGCGCCCCCCCCCCACCCCCGGTTGGGGAGTTCAAGGGGCGCTAGTTTCGGCACTGGAAAGAGGATTGCAGTTTTTTGTTGGGTTGAAGTTGTGAATTGTGCGCAATATTGCTTTTATGCAATAGTGAATTGTATAAAAATCTTGCAAAAGATAAAGCTTATACAAGATTTTCTTTGCTAAAATGTGAATTATGACGCACAAGCACACTGTTTTAATGTGGTAATTGAGAAAAATATTTAACAAAGTCGATATAATGCAGCTTTTTTGTAAACTAAAGTTTTGGTCACTGTTCTGAATGTAAGCTATTATAGTTCATCATTTTCACACTGTGAACAATTTTTACGTTTTCAGCTTTCCTTACTATCGTAAAGTGGCATGTTTGCTATAGGTTGCCTGCCGGTGTTAGTCATATGCACTATGCAGGATTAAGACCTGTAGTGTTACTGTGCTACTAGTATTGTTAGCTAACACTGTTTTATTTAGGTGCTGGAGTCTTTTATAACTCTTATCACCTTGGCATTGTTTATGTCCAGTTTTGAAAGCGAAATGGAAATTATCTATGAACAACAAGACATTCAAGGCATTTTTTACAAGTCAGTATTTTTCACTGTTGGTTGCTCTGCTGATTATTGTGCTGTGATATTACAATTGACCTACAAGTTTATTTTATTTTAAAGTGTTACCGTGTTTATACCGATCAGATGGCCAAGTGGGATAGAGCGTCTGGTTCTTGTTCGGTGGACTCGGGGTTCGATTCCGAGTCGAGTTGAACCAATGACTTAAAAATTTGTATTTGCAGCTTCCCTGCTGGACAGTGTGGCGCAAGATGGCTAGTTCGCTTATTTAGCTGTTGGAAAGGCACATAACGGGATTCCTTCATCTTGGTGTGATAGACATATGGCCGGCAACTCCAAAGCAAGCTAGTACAGCGCTCAGTAGCTTTTTCGTGATAGGAGGATAAAAATGCGACTAAATAAATAAAACAACGGTTTTGGTTTCTAATCAAACATTGAACTACAATTTGGATTTTTATTTTCAGATGCAAGGCGTTGAAATGTTTCTCATTCACCATCATGTGAGCTTGCTGGATAAGTTCTTGTGCTGCAGATTCCAGAGCTGCGTTTTCGACAAACCGACTTAACATGAAGCCAATATCTCAAATCATAAACAATACTTTATACCTATCGTGAACATTATAAGATCATTATTTTGGATGTAAAATGTTTATTCTGCAGTGTTGTCCAATGTTTACCATGCCAAGATTTTTAAGCGTTGCACAGATGTAGCCTACAATTGTTCAAGCGTTTAATTCCAAATTTTGCTGAAATGCTTTGATACAATTCGAGCCAAAATTGTGATCAAGAACATAATAACAAAGATATTTTATTTTCAACAATTTGCTTTAATCTGCTCTACAAGTCTGAGTAGGGCTCAATCTTCTCTGGCAGAGTGCTCAATAACTATGGCTAGCTAGAGCTTGTGTTGTATTTGAATAAAAACCGTAAAGCATCTTCTCTTTGAATGAGATACATTATGCCCCTGGAAGAGCCGACAACGGCGAAACAGGCTGTAGTGGCTTCACGATTTTACAGTGATTTTATTAAAATGCTATCTGTTCTACAGATATTTATTGCAACATACGTATTTTTACGTCCATAACAAGATGCCGATGTAATTTTAAATGATGTGCTGTATTATAATTGAAAAACTACTACCGTACTGTTGACCTGAATAAATTATGTGCTTCTCACCATAGCGTTTGTGTTATTTTTTTTTTAGGTGTGCTTTTGATGTGTACCGTTGCTAAGTTTTTACTTCAGCCTACGCAATACCTAGTTCTGTTAATGGAAAACTTTTAGGCCTATCCTTTTAACAACTGCCCCTAGAAACTCTTTTTAAACGCTGAAGAATTGCATCAAGTGCTTTTTTGAGGCCGCTAACAGGCAGACTACTGATCATGCATCTAGTGTCTATTTGCAGAAAATACCAAATTTTGCGAGGAAATAATGGCGAAAACCCTTGAACAAAAAATTTTTGCATTGAATTTAGTCGTGTTGACCCGAATATTTTGGTGGGAGGTAGCGAGACATGACAATTAGAGCACCTGGATCTAAAGATAAAATAACGAAAGATAAGAATTTGTGTAGTTTCACGGACGAATCGGCTGAGGTTTTACCAAAAAGTCGCTTCGAGTGTATGAATCTCCGTTAATTATTCTGAGACAGAAAAATAGTTTAACGAAACTATAAAAACCATCACGCTAAGTTACGAATTTTACAGGGCTAAAATTTGCTTCACGCATAAAAATTGATTCTTGCCAGTGTAAAAGAGTGTTTTTAGTCAGCTTAATACGATTAATTTAATACGACTTGAATTCGGTTCTTATTCTTATGACCGGTGCCTACGGGTTTACTGCGAAATAGTGCCTACAGGGTTAGTGCGAAACAATGTGGCATTCTATTTGAATAAGTTAGATTCTATTTGAATAAGGTAACATAGGACAAATGAGAATTTGATAGTGTATAGTAAAAATCTGTAGGTCTACTAGTACAATATTGCGTCTAATTACAATCTGCAATCATGCCTCAAAGAAGTCAAATAACTGAAGATATGGTCAAACCTATTGTCAAAAATTTACTACTTGACCCAACACTATTGAAAGACGCCATCAGTGAATCCGGAATTGAGATTGTCCCCAAGCAAAGTACCCCAACTCACAATAAAGAGATTACTGAAGAAAGTGTAACTTGTTTCTTAGTCAAAAATGAAATATTCATGAAGAATTTAATTGCTAAACTAACTACTGCCTTATTAGCAAGTGAAGATTTGCCATTGAAATGCAGATAGAAGAAAAGGTAAATGAAAAATTAAAGAAAGCATGTGAAAAGATGAAGGAAAACACCAAAAACCTGGAAGAAAAGTTAGAAGAATTATCACAATATAGCAGGAGGAACTGCTTACTGATTCATGGCATTAAAAAAGAAAAGAATGAAAACACTAATGAAATTGTAAAAGATTTTTTTGGAAAATATCTGAAAATTAGTATCAATGACTATGATGTGGACAGAACACATAGACTGGTCTCCAAACCTATCGGTAATATTCTTTCAAAGAAGAAAGAAAGAATTCCACCTATTATTGTTAAGTTTACTCGTCATGACCTAAAACAATTAATATATAGTTCAAAGAAGTTATTGGCCAAACAGCCATTTCTCATTACTGAATGTTTAACTACCACAAGAATGTCATGCATCAATCTGCTGAAAGATCTTCGGTCTAAAGGTAAAATATTGTCGTACTGGACCTTGGATGGAGCTATTTTCTACACAAAAGAGCCAAGCGGTATAAAGCTTAGAATAAAATCAGTCTTTGATCCCAACATTGCATAACTAGTTCCTCAAAATGATGATGGATGATGTCTCATGGGCCATAAATCAATTACTTGTTTAGACTACCGGACTAATTTTGCTGTATTAACTTTCCTGTGCTAGTAGGCCTATGGTCTACGAGGTTGGCTATTTTGCATTCTTATTTTTCTTAGCAATTGCTAAACTACCGAACGATTTTATATTGTTATTAGTCTTTAAACCAGTGAATTGATCAATTCAATTTTTAAACGACTTATGAACACTGCTGACTTTGTTTGTACACCTGTTGAGGAAGATGGCAAAAACTGCAACTTTAAACACTCTGATAATTTGACTGTAGCAGTTTACACCAAATGTAAGGAATGTAATAAAATTACAAAAAGCAACCAAAATTGTATATTCTGTGACTTATGCCACAAATGGTATCACCTAAAATGCATTAACACACAACTTAGCTTATCACAGTTTACACACCACTGTAATGCTGATGAACCTTACTATTGTTACAAATGTGTACAAAATACTTTGCCATTTCAATTACAATCTGATGAGGAATTTCATGATTTGTTCAGCTTCAAATCAGAAACTGCTCAAAACTTGCAACATTTTTTGAAATCATCACCACCAGAAATATTATCCTTATATAAAAGAGCCAGTGATTTAATGCAACAAGTTGATAATAATGAATTTACAGTGTTGCATGTGAATATAAGAAGTTTGATAAAAAATTTAGATAAACTTAAAGAATTAATAAATGCAATGAAAATGACCCCAGACATAATTGCAATATCAGAGACATGGCTGGAACCAAGTAAACTGGATAAAATTTGTTTAGACGGCTATTCATTCATACACTCTCCTTTTAAAAACAATATTAAAAAAAAATAAAAGCCTTGCTGGTGGAGTGGGTTGTTATGTTAAAAGTAATCTTCAATGCACTGAATTCAATCAAGATCTAGATAACGATTTGACAAATTGTGAAAATCTCTGGCTAAAGATTGCCATGAAAAACAACAAAGAAATCATACTAGGAGTGTTATATCGACATCCGAGAACTGATATTAATGATTTTCAAGAAAAACTTGGTGAAAACATTTGTGAACTAAATAATCTTAAACTCAAGTACTATATTTGTGGTGATATTAACATTGATCTTCTTCGAGGTAGTACCAATATAAAAATTCAAGAATATATTGACATGCTTGTCAGCTTAGGCTGCAGCTCATCAGTGAATGTACCGACACGCATCTCTGCTACATGTTCTACGTTATTAGACCATTTGTATACAAATGACTTGGAAAATCGCTTAAGCTGTTCTGTCCTTGAATATGATATCTCTGATCATCTTCCTATATTTTTCTCTATAAATAGTTCTCCCCAAAGAAATCAATTAATCCCTGTTAAAATTAGAAACATGAAGTATTTTGATAAAGAGGTTTTTCAAACTGATCTAGCTCATGCTTATGCAACATTTGAATCTTTAACTAACACCTCTAACAATGGATCACCACAAGCAGCTTTTAAAGATTTTATTCAAATATTTCACAATGTCATAAATAAAAATGCACCAATGAAAAATTTAAGTCGCAAAGAGAAGCACTTTAGGCAAAAGCCTTGGATAACCAGTGCAATAAAAAATCTATAAAAACAAAAAATAAGCTCTATCGGCTTAAATTAAAAAATCCAAACAATGCCACATTTGCTCGAGATTACAAAATATACAGAAACAAGTTAACTCATGTTAAAGAGCATGCTAAAAGGCTATATTACAATCAGTTAATACAAGAAAACATGCATAATTCCCAAAAAGTCTGGAAAACAATTAATGAAATCCTGAACAAAGTACCTAAAAGGAATAACTTACGTATACACCAAATTCTTGACAACAAGGGTGTGATACATACAGATCCACCTGCAATTAGCAACACATTTAATAATTATTTTGCAGAAGTAGGACCATCCATGGCTAAAGACATCCCTCCTGCAAAAAGCAATTACATTAATAATATCACAAGTACAACATACTCTTTTTACTTAAGCCCAATTACAGAAGAAGAAATACATTATCATATAAGAAACTTAAACAGTAGAAAATGTACCGGTATAAATAACATTCCAATAAAGTTTATTAAAATTGCCTCAGTTGTTATCACACCTATATTAACTAATTTATACAACGATTGCATATCTAAAGGGATTTTCCCAGGTATCTTAAAAATTTCTCGAATAACTCCAATCTACAAAAAGGGGCCAAAGAATATGTGTTGCAATTATCGTCCAATTTCCTTGCTTTCACCTTTTAGCAAAATTTTTGAGAAATGTCTATACAGCCAACTTATCAATTATCTAAATAAAAAAAATCTAATAACAAGTAGTCAGTATGGTTTCAGGTCAAAATACTCGTGCTCTATGGCTGTATCCAAAATTAGTAGTGAAATTATAAAAAGTATAGATGATAGGAAAATAACTTGTTCAGTATTTCTTGACCTTGCCAAGGCATTTGACACCGTTGATCATGAAATTTTGATTAAAAAAATGCAATTGTATGGAATTCGTGGAATAACACTTCAGTTGTTTAATAGTTATTTGAGCAATCGAAAAATGTTTACGCTTGTTAATGGTATATCATCAAGGATGAATGACGTGACATGTGGAATCCCACAAGGATCTACATTAGGTCCTCTTTTGTTCACATTATATGTCAATGATCTACCATCTGTAACAAAATTCAACGTAAAATTATTTGCAGATGACACAAACTTAACTATGTCTCATTATAAAGATAAAGAGCTACAAAATAATGTGAATAATGAATTAGAAAATATTTGTGATTGGATGAGATGTAACAAATTATCAATAAACTTTTCTAAAACTGAATATCTACTAATCACAAGAGCAAAAACTAAAAGTTCATTTGAAATAAAGATAAATAATCACATCATTAAACAAAACAGTTGTTCAAAATATCTAGGTATCTACATAGATGATAAATTGACGTGGAAAAAACAAGTAAGCAGTGTATGTTCTAAAATAGCACGCGGTTGCTGGGCCTTGGCGAGGTTAAAAAACTATGTCAATCAGAAAACCCTGCTTAATGTATATTATGCAATGATCCAAAGCCATATACAATATTGCATATTAACATGGGGCGCTGCTTCCAAAACTACATTAAATCCCTTAATAAAATTACAAAAACGAGCTGTTCGATTAATCACTAATAGTAGGTACAATGCACATTCAACACCTTTGTTCAAATCCTTGAATTTATTAAAAATAGATGACATCCATAAACTCGAAGTTTGCAAACATATGTATCAAGTAAATTCAAAACAATATGCAGGGGTAAATCCATCTGCATACATTCCATTAAAATCAATGCATTCCTACAACACAAGAAAACGAGTAAATGAAAATTACTTTTCAAAGAGAACTAAATCTAAATTTGGCAGAACAAATATTGAAATACTTGGACCAAAATACTGGACAAGTGTCCCAAGTAATCTGAAAAATTACTCCTTACGAACATTTGCAAAACTGTACAAAGAACACATAATCATGCAGTACTAAATTCAAATTCCTGTTCTGCGAAAGGCAAAAAATTTTAAATTTCCAATTTATTGCAGCTTCCTCAACAGGTGATTCCCATATATACTGAGTATGTGTGTTACTTATTTATTTATTTATTTATTTTAGTTTTTTTTTTTAGTTTCTTTTGTGTGTATCTAGTCAAACAATTTGTTTTGAGTTAAACCAAATTTCAAAGATGTTGCGAAGGTGGTGGTTGACTTAGATGACCTTATGGTCTTTTCACTAACACCTTGTCAAGTCAATGACTTCATTAATTTGTTTATGCATAAAATGTGATGGTGCTTGACAAATAAACTTGTTGTTGTTGTTGTTGTTGTTGTTGTTGGCGTAATACCACGAGTATAACAAAGTATTGATTTTGATAATTTAGGCAGTTTGTTTTTTATGCTTAAGATAGAGCTACAAGCAACAATATTAGCGCTGTAGACTAATGCAGCAATAAACGTCTTGATTATTATTTGCTATTATTTCAATTTATTACTTACAAGTTATGGTTTTTATATTTTGCTGTCTGTAATTTTCAAGATAGTTTATTAGTGTTGCAATCAGTGAATAATTGCATTCTTGTAAACGGGCTTGCTAATGCAGACCCAAACCCGAAAAAATGTCCTGTAATTTCAGCCGTAAAATTAATTTTAAGCACCCACTCCAAAAATAATTTCGGCGTCCCTACATAAAATGTTGGCTAAGTTCTGGCAAAAACGTATCAATTTCACAAGCCTACCGGTAACTAATTCCACAAAGGCGAAACTACCATGGGTTCAGAGCAGGGCTGGGCAAACTACAGCCCGCTAGACCATTTTATGCGGCCCGCAGACAGAAATATAAACTCCTACCGTAAATCAAAAGCTTTTATGCTCTTGACTGATTCTCGGTAGAAGACAGGACATCTGAGGGCGTGTAGACTTTTTTTTTGCTATTCCAATCACTACTGCCCTCGGCTTCAATTTTTTTTTAAATGAGGCTTTTCGTGTGAAAAGTTTGCCAACTCCTGATCCATGAGGTGGCAGCTTTGTGCGAGAATACGCCATGTAGCTGCTCATGCATTCACCTGCCAGGCTACCACATAGCGTACTGTAGGTAATAGGGCCTACGCTAATAATATGTTTTTAAATATCTTTTGTCTCGCAAATTTAAATCAAATTGGACAAGCAAAAATTTTATTGCATCAGCTGAATGGGATATTTTGACTTTAAAAATGATCCTGTTAAGTGTTAACCAGACTGCAAATTCAACCAATGATCTATTATGTAAGTTTTTTTGCTGCTTTTGCTTTGAATAAAAGTTAGATGAAAAAGATGCATGAGCTGAATAGGTATTTTGCCGAAATTAATTCATCTTGTTAACCTGGGTGGGAATCGAACGCGAAAAATTTTGCTGCTTTGTACGTCACTTCAACGCAAAGCCTCGCTCAGCGGCGCAAGTAAAAACATAGTGTAGACAGAGACGCTTTGGGCAGCAGCGCATCGCGTCGCTTAGCTTGGCGTCGCTCTAGTGTAGACAAGGCCTTAGGATTATTCGATGCTCCTTGTTTCTTTCCGAATGTAAGGATTTGTTTTTTGTGCGTTACTTTGTGGAAAGAAAAAATAAACTACTACTAGTAAACCGATTTGTTTCAACATTAGGCGAGTTCTTGTGGTAAGTAGTGACGGAGTTTTCGAGACAAGTCTCGGGTCTCGAGACACAATTTTCAAAATCTCGTCTCGGTCTTTAACTACAAGTCTAGATCTCGATTCTCGTAAAATTATAGTCTTGAAATCCGAGAAGTCTGGAGACCGGGCCGGTTTTAGGCCGATTAGACCAAATTGGGCCCCGCACCTTAAGGGGCCCCGCGCTAGCGGGAGTCCCTTTCTGTACTGTGAGATACAAAATTGGTGAAAGTGCCAAAAGTTGAACCGGCGCATAATATCTATGAATCATTTCTATTTTCTTTTTAATTAGGGTTAGGCTAAATAGAAAAAATCGGCAACTCGGTAGCTGGTCAAACCAAGCCGGGTCGTATTTACCATTAGACAAATCAGGCTGAATTAAGCCTAAGGCCTCGGAGAAACAAGGGTCCTCGTCACAAGCAAAAGGGCTCGACGCGATTACGGAGCGACCTTTTTGTTTTCGAGATCAACCATGGCCACCTTACAGATGAGTCTGATCAGCAACCTATGATCACTAGCGGCCTACCTGATATCAACATAACCTAAGCCTAAGGCCTCTCATTCTCTAAATCCGGCTCTGAAACCAAGCTTTGGTAAAGAAAAAAGTTACGCAGTTGTTTGGTCACGTGGGTTTGCTGTTCACAAGTAAACGCCTGGAGGTAGTTTTAGGGGGGTTTCATGTGAAATTCGGTTGCAGCTTTTTAGTGTCTGTTTAAGGATGCGCGCTCTCCACCAAAGCAGTTGACACTTGAGTTAAATTGTAAAGTATACTTTGTTTAATAAAAGCAAAAGCTGTGAGAAACCTTCGAGATTTATAGTAACAAAGTCAATAGCACAGTGGCAACATCAGGTCGAGTTCATTTGAAGCAATTTATGGACAAAACTATCTTTAGGAAATCCAGGGCCATGCGTTCTCGGAAATTGATTAAAATTTTCGTACAACAAGTACAATTTTAATGCATTTTGAAAAATCTTTCCGGTAGTTTTTGTTTATTGTTTGTTGGCATATTTAGGCTTATTTGAAGGAGTTCCAAATTCAGAAAAATGTATTCGCAACATATTGCGTTGTGGCATAATTTTCAAGATATTACCATAAAATAATGTTTGTCTGAAATTTAAAATTATTTAACTAATTGGCCGGCTTTCTTGATGTTTAAAGAACAGTAATCAATAAAAGCAGAGTCGGCGCAAAAGAATGGCCTGGTCCCCACATACAGCAAGCTTGCCCCCCACCCTAACCTCCAATCGACAATCTTACTTTTTTGCAGACAGCGGCTTTTAAGCGTAATTTTAAACATTTTATGTATTGTTAAAACAGCTTCGCCGGAACTGTTTTGCGCTTCGTTCGAATTAAGAATATCAAATATGGAAATTGCGTTTGTTAACAACACAACAAGCAACTATAAGCGTGTTCCTCTGCTTTTCTTTTGTCTTCGAACTCGTAAAACAACTGAGATAACTGTGATATATAACACTTGCACAGAAACGGCATCGTAAAGTTCAAATCAATGTCAGCTCGCTGCAAAGTTCTCGTTGATAAAGAAGACTGTGGCGTGAAAGCTTTTTTTGCAGTTTACAGAATTTATTAAATGTTTGACCCCTCTTGATAAAGGCTTGGCCCCCCTAAGACGACTGCTCTGGCGCCGGCTCTTCGATTTGTTTTTTTAGGAGGTATTAAATGTCTATTTTTTTGGTTCGTTTACATGTTTTTTTCATGAGACACAAACGTCTATACATTTTACTATGAAAAGAGGAGCCCCGCGATTAGATTTCTAATTGGGCCCCGCAGTTCCTAGCACCGGCCCTGTGCGTTGTGGCATAATTTTCAAGATAATACCATAATGCTTGTCTGAAATTTAAAATTATTAAACTAATTGGCCGACTTTCTTGATGTTAAAAGTACAGTAATCAATAAAAGCAGCGTCGGCGCAATGGTGTGGCCTGGCCCCCACATACAGCAAGCTTGCCCCCCACTCTTAACCTCCAATCGACAATCTTACTTTTTTGCAGACAGCGGTTTTTAAGCATAATTTTTAACATTTTATGTATTGCTGAAACAGCTTCGCCGGAACTGTTTTGCGTTTCGTTCGAATTAAGAATATCAAATATGGAAATTACGTTTGTTAACACCGCAACAAGCAACTATGAGCGTGTTCCTCTGCTTTTCTTTTGTCTTCGAACTCGTAAAACAACATGAGGTTACTGTGATATATAGGCCTAACACTTGCGCAGAAATGGCATCTTAAAGTTCAAATCAATGTCAGCTCGCTGCAAAGTTCTCGTTGATAAAGAAGACTGTGGCGTGAAAGCTTTTTTTGCAGTTTACAGAATTTATTAAATGTTTGACCCCTCTTGATAAAGGCTTGGCCCCCCTAAGACGACTGCTCTGGCGCCGGCTCTTAGATTTGTTTTATAGCAGGTATTAAATGTCTATTTTTTTGGTTCGTTTACATGTTTTTTCATGAGACACGAGCGTCTATACATTTTATTACGAAAAGAGGGGCCCCGCCATTAGATTTCTAATTGGGCCCCGCAGTTCCTAGCACCGGCCCTGTCTGGAGATTCAAAATTTTAGGTTGTGTAGGACTAAAAAAACTTTGAATCTATTGGATGTGAGCATTGCAGTGCAACGCAAAAATTAAAACATTGTCGGAGACATCTGACAACATTGCCATACGTTCTCGGTCATGTAAAAACCCATTAAAAAAAATTGAAGAAAATCGGATTAACTTTCATGCTCGCACCCGTTACGTTTTTATAATGGAGGGGTTCGAACCTCCCGAAAATACAAATTTTTACATATTTCATGTTCTAAATGTGTTAAAAAGATGAGTGATGCTTCAAAAGTTTCAGAATTTTTGAAACAGTAACTGTTGTATTCTTTACCACATTAATAACTCGTTGCAAATTGAGTGGATTTTAAGAAAAGTCCAAAAAATAGAGTTTTTTGATTAGGTATCTCATTCCGTCAGCTTTCCAGAGATTTTTTTATTGGCAAAGAAAATCTGCTGTGGTACGCTACAGATGAGATTGCAGACTCAGAGTAATGAGTTTTTTCCTACCAACACCTGTCTTTGAAACTTATTTTAAAAACATTTAAGAGTCATGTAAGAGGTAACAGTAACAGTCAGCGAAGATTTAAATCGCATGAAGTATGAACCAAAAATCAAATCTTCATTATATTCGCGTTATTACGCCGAAGCGTGAAACGAGTGGTGAGCCCCATCTCTGCGGCTTAGCGCCAGGGTAACACCCTCTGAATAACGTCGCAGCGGTGGCTAACCGTTGGCGGCATTGTGTCCGATTTGATCGGCCCGGCAATTGATCCCCAAACATGAGCGACGAAACCGGGAGGACGCGAAGATTTGCTGGGGTGATTGGAAGAAGCTTTTTAGGCGAAAAAGACCATGAAAGTTGTTAGGTGTTACCATACGAATTAATTTTCTTAAAAGTTTCGGTCGCGAAAATTTTTTCAAGTCTCGGTCTTGGTTCCGAACATTAGGACTTAACTCCATCACTTCTTTTAAAAACAGCCCAGCAACAGCAGGTCTGTTGATCAACACATGCGGATGTCGCAGTTAAATCATTAAAAATAACCAGCAGAAATTTTCAGCGCAAGAAGTTGCGAGACAGTTCAGTCATGCGGAACGACCTAATCGAACTAAATTGAGCAAGTTTGTAAATATGTTCGTAATCACAAAATGTTA
Source organism: Trididemnum miniatum (assembly GCA_964006365.1). Lineage (NCBI taxonomy): Eukaryota > Metazoa > Chordata > Ascidiacea > Aplousobranchia > Didemnidae > Trididemnum > Trididemnum miniatum. Next base: position 4,937,996 of record OZ023240.1, read on the forward strand.
GCGTAAAAAAAGTTGTTCAAACAGGAAATACTATAAAGTTAACCACGTACACCAATTTTCACACAAAACTTAACAGCGATTGTAGCGCAATAAACAACTAATAGCTCAAGCGGATTAATATTGGTTATTCGCGGAGCATTACTAATGTGTCTCCCTATGAGAAGTCACTGATGGTACGAACAGCTGGAAGGTTCTCACTAAAATATAAGGCAGCTCTAAGCCAAGTTGCCCATCTTGTAATTACAGGGTCAGGAGGAGATCAATTCACCAAGTGATACAGAACGTGCAGTAACAGCAAAATTGAAACGTAATAACGCAATTTACAGTGTAGATGTGTTCACTCTAATTATGTCATTGGTTCACTTGGCCAGAAGACAGCGAATAGACCGTGCGGTCATCGAGTCTACTGCCACCTGCTCAACAAAACAACATCACAAGTAATCGATACAACTACTAAAGAAAGAACAAACGAAAAATAAATAAAATAAAATCACCGAAGAGCCTTTGTCTGATGAACGATATTAATTCCATTGTGTATTTTACTTTTGAATTTCAAGGGGATTCAAAAAAAAAATTCTCTGAAGCTTTGAATTAAGAAGTTACTCAATACAAATAGTTTCCAAGACAAAAGATGTTTCTAATATTTGCTGATGAGAATATTTTTGAGTTGCTTAGAGAGTAGGTATTTTGAATGCAACTTGACATGAAGGAGAATTTTGTTCCAAATTGTCACGCCAACATAGTTTAAAGCAGATTGTCCAGACTACGAGTGCATTCTTTGTAAATAATAATTTTTATTAGCAATGGATCTTGCATTGTGATTATGTTGAGTTGCCACAGATTCGTAGTAGCTGTCAAATATACATGGCAGATTGTCATGATGAAATGAATGCATAAACTTAGCCACCTCAATTTCAAAAATATCTTTAACTTGCAGAATTTTCATGTCCTTGTACAAAGTCGACATTTTTACGCGGTCTTTTAATGATTTAAAATTGATAATTCTAAGAATTTTGTTTTGTGCTACTTGGACCTTTTGCAACAAAGCTTTCCTGCTGTTACCCCACGCTATTGTACCATATTTGAGGTAAGGATATACAAAGCTATAATACAATTTCACTAAAGTAACTTTACTTAGCTCAGATGGCCGAGTGGTATAGAGCGTCTGTCTCTGGAGCTGTAGACTCGGGCGGGTCAAACCAATGACTCTAAAATTGGTATTCACAGCTTCCCTGCTTGACGCTCAGCATTAAAAGGACAGTGTGAAGAACAAGCCGGCAAGTTTACTTGTTGTGCCGTTGGGAAAGGCACTTAGCGGGATTCCCCCATCTTGGTGTGGTAGACAGATGATTGGCAACTCCTAAGCGAGCTCGTATAGCGCTTTGATCGCTTTCTCGTGATAGGAGGATAAATATGCAACAGAGTAATGCATATGCAATGCAACTCAGGTAATGCCGAACCTTAGACAGTATTCTAGAGGCTTTAGTTAATTTATTGATAATGGAATTAACGTCATTGCTCCAAGTTAATTGCTTGTCAATCATTACTCCCAAATATTTAGCCGATTCTAAGATGGCAGACCAGTATCATATCAGTATCGATTCTAAGATGGTAGACCAGATTCTAAGATGTTAGAGATGGCAGACCAGCATCATGAAAATCTTTCTTGCGATCTTTGTTTTTGATTGTTGCTGCCTTGATCGTTGCTATTACTTCATCAATATTTTTAAAATGAGCACGCACACGCATAGCGCAGTTATTTAGTAAGTGCGCAACGCAGGTGACATGCATCAAAGAAGGGTATAATTCCTTTAATGTCTTTCCAGCCGAAGACATGTAGCCTACTGAGCAGCATCAGTCAAGAACAATGAAAAATTCTCGCATTTTATTTCAAGTTGTCGCAATATGTCATCCACAGTGTGCAGAATAATACTGCTATTAACATTGCGACCGCCGTCAAGTGGATGGCAATTAACGAGGAATGTCTGATTTGGAGCATCTAAGCTGCCCACAAGCACACTAATATACTTTTGTTTAGCAACCTCTGCTTCATCCACAATCAAAAAAAGTTTTTTGTCACGAAGTAATTCTTGAATTTGTTCCTCTTTTTGGGATGCCAATTTAGCAACACATGCCTGGGCTGCAGTCTCCGAAGGCAATACTTTTCCCATTCTAGCAAACAGAGACTTTAAAGAAGGATGGTTCAGTTTATGAAGTGGGATATCTGCAGCTAAGAATGAAGAAACAACCTGTTCCTTGAAGTTTACTTGATCAAAATGTAAAAAGGTTTGCTTACTTTGAGATTTGCTCTTCGTCTCCAATTTTCCTTGGTGTTGCTTACTTTTTCAATGGCTTTCCACTAAAAACTTTTTGTCGCATTTGACTAACGCGTCGCAAAGGTTGCATCGCAAGTCGCCGGCAGGAGTTGCCGAAAACTCATCCGGATATTCCTGGCAAGTTTGCCTAACTTTCGCTATAGAAGATTTGGCTTGTTTTGGTATTCTTTGCTTTGCAAGCTACAACTTAAAAGACCACGTGTAAAGAGCGCAAGGCTTTTGTAGGATTCGATTAATTGTTCAACAATTATGTATTTAGAGTCGCAATTGCCAGCAAGTTTAAAATTGAAAACATATTTATTGAAAAGTTGAACGTTTTCGACCTATTCTTGAGGTCCTCATCAGAGAAAATAACATCATATTAACGGTTACAGTAAAACTTTCGAAATGAGTAGTATTTTGAATGGTGTTAACAAAATGAAGATACGACACAATACATGCAATTGTTAAATCATATTACATAATATCACAGATCATAGCAAAGCATATTGACTGCTAACATACAACTATTAAATTACGAGTACACAGAGTTAATTTCCAAATATACAACGACACAACACAATAATAATACTAACATTAAAACACATTTAGCAGGAACGAAGACCCATTAGCATATAACTGAGAATTTAATCTGGGATTCTGTTTTTATATAATTAAGGCTTCTTGAATTTTGGTCTCATATTCATTACTACACTTTTGCACAACTTTAAAATCATTTACTGTTAAACTTCCTGATTTGCACCTTTCACAAGCTAAAATATGATTTTTAACCGCAGTCTTTTTTGAATTTAATTGGAGGCTCAAATGCTCGTGTGCTCTAATGCCTAAATGTCGCGTTGTCATACCGATGTATGACATTGCTGCGTCGCGCGAACAAGTAAATTTGTACACAACATTTGATAACAGAGCATGAGGAGTCAAGCACTTCAAATTAAAATAGTAGCTGGTTTTAAAGGAATTATAATACACTGCTAAATCTACTTGAAATTTTACTATCACCAAAGTTGAGAGACGTTTTGCGAATTTGTGTCTTTGTTTACGGTTTTCCAAAATATGGTACGCCAATTCTGAATAAATACTCTTTTTCTTCTTTGTCCTTTGTTTTTTTCTCACGATCATCAAATTTTAGGAGGGCATTTTCAAAAAACCAGTTCGGGTAGGAATTTTTCAAAAATATGGAACGTAACTTACGCACTTCTTTGTTGTACAGCATATTATTGGAACAGATTGTTTTAGCTCTTTTTAGTAAACACATAATCAAACCAGTTTTCCAAGATTTAGGGCATATTGCATTGTAATTAAGAATAACTCCTGTATTTGTCTTCTTGCGCCAAACCCAGCTTTCGAACCCATTGTCTGTAATATTAATTTCTACATCCAAGAATGAGAGTGTTTTTGTAGCCTTTTCAACAATAAATTTAATATCTTTATGTTGGGAATTGAGGGTAGATAAGAATGAAGAGCAGGAATCATAGTCATCGAAAATTGCGTAAACATCATCAACATACCGCAGGTATAGTTTGGGTTCTGCCGATGAATTTTGAGCAAATATTTTTTCTTCTAATTGACCCAAAAAGAAATTGGCTAGTGTTGGTCCTAGTGGAGAGCCCATGGTCACTCCGTCAATTTGCTTGTATAAGCGATCATTAAACGTAAAAATCCCCTGAACATGAGTTATCTAAATTTTTGGACAACTTGATAAAACCTTACATACCAGATAGATACCTATTAAAATCCACCGACCACTTTATGGAAAAATTGAAGCAATTTCAATTCAGTAAAAATCAGGTGATGGTTAGTTTTGATGTGGTGTTTTTGTTTACGAATGTTCCTTTGTCTGAAACCATAGAACTTATCGCAGATCGAATGTACACCGAAGATAATCCAAATTCAGCTCCTTTCAGTAGAGATGTATTTAAAAAATTAATGTTCATGGCCACACAAGGGATTTTTATGTTTAATGATCGCTTATACAAGCAAATTGACGGAAGTGACCATGGGCTCTCCACTAGGACCAACACTAGCCAATTTCTTTTTGGGTCAATTAGAAGAAAAAATATTTGCTCAAAATTCATCGGCAGAACCCAAACTATACCTGCGGTATGTTGATGATGTTTACGCAATTTTCGATGACTATGATTCCTGCTCTTCATTCTTATCTACCCTCAATTCCCAACATAAAGATATTAAATTTACTGTTGAAAAGGCTACAAAAACACTCTCATTCTTGGATGTAGAAATTAATATTACAGACAATGGGTTCGAAAGCTGGGTTTGGCGCAAAATACAGGAGTTATTCTTAATTACAATGCAATATGCCCTAAATCTTGGAAAACTGGTTTGATTATGTGTTTACTAAAAAGAGCTAAAACAATCTGTTCCAATAATATGCTGTACAACAAAGAAGTGCGTAAGTTACGTTCCATATTTTTGAAAAATTCCTACCCGAACTGGTTTTTTGAAAATGCCCTCCTAAAATTTGATGATCGTGAGAAAAAAACAAAGGACAAAGAAGAAAAAGAGTATTTATTCAGAATTGGCGTACCATATTTTGGAAAACCGTAAACAAAGACACAAATTCGCAAAACGTCTCTCAACTTTGGTGATAGTAAAATTTCAAGTAGATTTAGCAGTGTATTATAATTCCTTTAAAACCAGCTACTATTTTAATTTGAAGTGCTTGACTCCTCATGCTCTGTTATCAAATGTTGTGTACAAATTTACTTGTTCGCGCGACGCAGCAATGTCATACATCGGTATGACAACGCGACATTTAGGCATTAGAGCACACGAGCATTTGAGCCTCCAATTAAATTCAAAAAAGACTGCGGTTAAAAATCATATTTTAGCTTGTGAAAGGTGCAAATCAGGAAGTTTAACAGTAAATGATTTTAAAGTTG
>OZ023240.1:5685801-5768211 GCA_964006365.1 Trididemnum miniatum
CATTTTTTTTGAGCTAAAAAATATATTTTTGACTTTATTTAGTAAAATTTTGACTTTATTTTGACTTAACGCTTACGCGTATTATTTATGTCTTGTTGCACTTTATTAATTAAATATGTTTTATAATCTGCAATTTACATCAGTTTTTAAAGAAAAAGGTAGCCTACTTCGAACATTTTCTCAATTACTCAGTGTTGAAGCTAATGCAACAAAGCGACGCATGACGTTAAAACCTAGGATAACGAGCCATTGTGTGTACCGGTATCAATTAGTGCAGGGTGACAAACCTATTTGCTGTCGCGGGCCACTTTGTTACTTACCAATCAGCAAGCGGGCCGCATAACTTTTTAGTCATAAACAGTGGCGTAGCGAAAAATTTTAAAAGGGGAAAGCCATAATTTCCATATTTCTTTAAAGCGTTTTTTTTTTCGGCAGAACAAATTTGAAAATGATTGAGAAACAAGAAAAGCTCTTGTAGGGGTCCGGTGGCATGCTCTCTCGGAAAATTTTGAAAATTTACATGCTGTAATGGCTATTTGTAGTGCTTTTTGAATAATCCTCAGGCAAATTTTGGTTAAATTTTTTGACCCTGATTCTGAGTGTTTTGCCAAATATGATGCATTTGGCGCGCACATTTTCGATTATGCGTGCTTAAGGCGTAAGGCTTATCGCTTTCGAAGAGGTTCGAAGTTATGGAAAAATTGTATACATCAAAAACTATTTTGAAAATGGCTGGTGGGAGGATGCATACCTCTCATCCTAACCCTTATATTAGCCACTGGTCATAAGCTACAGAAACCATCAAAAAAAGTCAGGCATGTTTCAGTCACTTGGCACCATTAGTTTTGTTCTTTTTTTACCAAAAGGCAGAGTCAAAAAGGGGGAAGGATGGCACAATGGCCCCCCTCTGAATACGCTCCTGGTCATAAACATATCGGATATCGGTCCAATCTTTTTGAAATACTCTTTTTTCATCTACAATATTTCGTTTTTTCACTGAAGACATCGGTGAAGACAAGCGGCTAATTAAATATTGATTAAAAACAGAATAACAAATACCTTAAGAAAAAGCAGTAAAATTTGCATATGATAAATGGTACTGCCACCTCACCAATTCATTTCCACAAACTCACATAATTCCTACTACAGTAAGGCAAGCTAAGCTGTCACTCGAATAGTTATTCGTAAACTGCCGCACTATGCTGAAGCTGCAACGGACTTGAGTTATGTTATTATTATTTCATAACAATGAATGAACTGCTGAATCCTGGAACAGATGACTTGTATTGAGCGTTTATATAATTACTGTGTGATACGCGCTTGATTAAATCAGGGCTCAGCTTTTGGTATCGCATCGCAAAAATTAGACGGGGAAAAAATGTTTAAAAGTACTGGTCACGCCAAAATGTTCGCGGGCCGTAGGAAATTCTTTCGCGGGCCGCATGTTCGTCACCTCTGAATTAGTGTGTAATACAAAAATTGCGTTGCTATCGCAACTGTACTGCACACTAACAGTATGTCTATGATTTTTTTAACGAAAGCCACGCAGTATAATTACTAGGACGTTTTATTGTAATACAGCATCATTTATTTTTTACGTTCTTAACATCACAATTTCTGTCTTTTCTCACTAATTTATTGAGCATAGAAAACGACCTCTCAACAGCAGCAGAGGTTGGCTGGGCTTTTTGCAATAGTGCGTAGCTTGTTGGGTCAATTGTCAAGTTGGCACCATTTATAATTGTTTCTAAATCAGAGTTGAATAGTCGTTTGTTAATGTAGTCTTTAATTGCACAAGGATCATCATCGAATTGCATATTCTTCAGCAGTCCGTATGCTTTGGTTATTGTGCAGGCACTTCCTTCTACGAACTCTACGTTGGCTGCTAGAGTCCGGTATTGATTTATTTTAACCAAGTCCGACACCAAACCTTCCACATTGATAGCGTCTTTTGCTCTGCTGACTAAGAGGCCTGCACTTGTCCAATTGTTGACAATGGTACGAACAGCTGGAAGGTTCTCACCATAATATAAGGCAGCTCTAAGCCAAGTTGCCCATTTTGTAATTACAGGGTCTGGTGGAGATGGCAGACCGGCATCATGAAAATCTTTCTTGCGATCTTTGTTTTTGATTGTTGCTGCCTTGATCGTTGCTATTACTTCATCAATATTTTTAAAATGAGCACGCACACGCATAGCGCAGTTATGTAGTAAGTGCGCAACGCAGGTGACATGCATCAAAGAAGGATATAATTCCTTTAGTGTCTTTCCAGCCGAAGACATGTACCGAGCAGCATCAGTCAAGAACAATGAAAAATTCTCGCGTTTTATTTCAAGTTGTCGCAAATGTCATCCACAGTGTGCAGAATAATACTGCTATTAACATTGCGACCGCTGTCAAGTGGATGGCAATTAACGAGGAATGTCTGATTTGGAGTATCTAAGCTGCCCACAAGCACACTAATATACTTTTGTTTAGCAACCTCTGCTTCATCCACAATCAAAAAAATTTTTTTGTCTCGAAGTAATTCTTGAATTTGTTCCTCTTTTTGGGATGCCAATTTAGCAACCCATGATCGGGCTGCAGTCTCCGAAGGCAATATTTTTCCCATTCTAGCAAACAGAGACTTTAAAGAAGGATGGTTTAGTTTATGAAGTGGGATATCTGCAGCTAAGAATGAAGAAACAACCTGCTCCTTACTTTTTCGGTGGCTTTCCACAAAAAACTTTTTGTCGCATTTGACTAACACGTCGCAAAGGTTGCATCGCAAGTCGCCGGCAGGAGTTGCCGAAAACTCATTCGGATATTTCTGGTAAGTTTGCCTAACTTTCGCTATAGAAGATTTGGCTTGTTTTGGCATTCTTTGCTTTGTAAGCTACAACTTAAAAAACCACGTGTAAAGAGCGTAAGGCTTTTATAGGATTAGATTAATTGTCTAACTGTAAAAGTTCTTACCTGTCAATACGCGAATGTTCGAAAAGAATCACTCTTAAAGGTCCGGTTGTTGTTTTGTTGTAGCACTCTATTGAGAAAGTAAAAATAACCGATGTTCTACATCAAACTATGAAGGAAAATTTCAGACACAGAAAATTAAAGTATTCGATCAGATTCCAAATTAATCCAAATACCCAACTCCGAGCAGATTTGAACACTCCAAGACTTCAAGGTTTTCTACAACGTTATACAGTTAACTTATGCGATAAATACTGAGCTAGGCCTACTAAATAATATAAATCAAATACATACCAATTTGTAGATCATTCGGGATTAACAAAACTCCGGTGTAAAATTAAATCAGAGCAAAAAAATCGCTGCCACTCAGACCGGCGACTATATCGAAAAGAAAAATACTGTGCTTACTTAAATTGAAGTGTGCCGAAAAATCTGCAACAGGAAGTTAATTCATCGCAAAGCACAGTAATTAACTTAAAAGTTCCCCGTAGACTTATAGTAAAGTACATGCGCAAAGTCACAAGCACGATTGTTTAAAGTTTTAGATTCGGTTCGAATCCAGATGAGAGCAACCACACAAACGCAATGTAATAAATTGGATCCTATAAATAATAAATAAACATGTTTACAAAACTTAAAAGTATTGTATGCCACTCAACAAAGGGTAAAGTAAATTTAGAGCAGACCCATATAATTAAAAGGTTGAAATTTCTTACACTAACAATTACGTATTTATGCATCAACAATGACCTTTCATGCATAATAAGTAGGGGTGGTAACGATTAATTTATTTTCAATATAAAGAACAAATTAGGGAGCGCCCAGGTTCCCAAGTTTGGTAGGCTTTTGATCAAGATAGACTCTTCTGCATCGATTCCGTGATAATGATACGTCACTTAAATCCTCGAAGCGAGAATATCTTGCCTTCCCACGATGCACAATTAGAGTTACAGTCAGTGCATGAAGCAACGCAATTTCGAAAGTAACGGGATATAAGACTTAAGGATTAGGAGAGGGTAGATGACAAGAAAGCATCGCAAAAAATAGCAATGCAGGGGATGCAGTAGCAATCCACGACCGGTTTCGCTCTCATTTTGAGCTCATCAGGTGAATATAGCCGGAAAATGGTGCAAAAATGGCACCGAAGTGAAGGGATTTGAGAAAAAGTATAAGATTGAGAATAACAAGTAATGCAGCTCACCGTTTCCAGCGAACCGCATTCGTTGTTCCTTCAAAAAGTTTAAAGTGGAAACAGCAGGTTTCATAGAGATGACGGAAAAATTTCTTAAATACACTAGATGCCAACGTAAGCGAAATGATGTCCATCCGGTAATTTGGATTTATGATTGTCATCGAAATTGGATCCATTGTTTCGTCATGATCGATAATAACAAATTGAGATTTAAATCGGAACCAAGAGAATTAAACCAGAATGACGGAAAACTCTTTTAAATATTCGGCTAAATCGTGAGAAAACTTCCGAGAAAGATCATTGCGCACTTTTCGCTGGAATTATGGAATAATGAGAAGGGTTCCCAAATAATTAAAAAATCAGAGTGTGGACTGCCCAATGACCACTTTGGTAGGCTAACTTCGGTTACCCTTGTTTTAATTATAAAGAACAAATTAGGGAGCGCCCAGGTTCCCAAGTTTGGTAGGCTTTTGATCAAGATAGACTCTTCTGCATCGATTCCGTGATAATGATACGTCACTTAAATCCTCGAAGCGAGAATATCTTGCCTTCCCACGATGCACAATTAGAGTTACAGTCAGTGCATGAAGCAACGCAATTTCGAAAGTAACGGGATATAAGACTTAAGGATTAGGAGAGGGTAGATGACAAGAAAGCATCGCAAAAAATAGCAATGCAGGGGATGCAGTAGCAATCCACGACCGGTTTCGCTCTCATTTTGAGCTCATCAGGTGAATATAGCCGGAAAATGGTGCAAAAATGGCACCGAAGTGAAGGGATTTGAGAAAAAGTATAAGATTGAGAATAACAAGTAATGCAGCTCACCGTTTCCAGCGAACCGCATTCGTTGTTCCTTCAAAAAGTTTAAAGTGGAAACAGCAGGTTTCATAGAGATGACGGAAAAATTTCTTAAATACACTAGATGCCAACGTAAGCGAAATGATGTCCATCCGGTAATTTGGATTTATGATTGTCATCGAAATTGGATCCATTGTTTCGTCATGATCGATAATAACAAATTGAGATTTAAATCGGAACCAAGAGAATTAAACCAGAATGACGGAAAACTCTTTTAAATATTCGGCTAAATCGTGAGAAAACTTCCGAGAAAGATCATTGCGCACTTTTCGCTGGAATTATGGAATAATGAGAAGGGTTCCCAAATAATTAAAAAATCAGAGTGTGGACTGCCCAATGACCACTTTGGTAGGCTAACTTCGGTTACCCTTGTTTTAATTATAAAGAACAAATTAGGGAGCGCCCAGGTTCCCAAGTTTGGTAGGCTTTTGATCAAGATAGACTCTTCTGCATCGATTCCGTGATAATGATACGTCACTTAAATCCTCGAAGCGAGAATATCTTGCCTTCCCAATGATCGCAATTCGAGTGTTTTAAAAGTGTTTAAATTCCCAATTCGAGTGCGCAATGATCTTTCTCGGAAGTTTTCTCACGATTTAGCCGAATATTTAAAAGAGTTTTCCGTCATTCTGGTTTAATTCTCTTGGTTCCGATTTAAATCTCAATTTGTTATTATCGATCATGACGAAACAATGGATCCAATTTCGATGACAATCATAAATCCAAATTACCGGATGGACATCATTTCGCTTACGTTGGCATCTAGTGTATTTAAGAAATTTTTCCGTCATCTCTATGAAACCTGCTGTTTCCACTTTAAACTTTTTGAAGGAACAACGAATGCGGTTCGCTGGAAACGGTGAGCTGCATTACTTGTTATTCTCAATCTTATACTTTTTCTCAAATCCCTTCACTTCGGTGCCATTTTTGCACCATTTTCCGGCTATATTCACCTGATGAGCTCAAAATGAGAGCGAAACCGGTCGTGGATTGCTACTGCATCCCCTGCATTGCTATTTTTTGCGATGCTTTCTTGTCATCTACCCTCTCCTAATCCTTAAGTCTTATATCCCGTTACTTTCGAAATTGCGTTGCTTCATGCACTGACTGTAACTCTAATTGTGCATCGTGGGAAGGCAAGATATTCTCGCTTCGAGGATTTAAGTGACGTATCATTATCACGGAATCGATGCAGAAGAGTCTATCTTGATCAAAAGCCTACCAAACTTGGGAACCTGGGCGCTCCCTAATTTGTTCTTTATAATTAAAACAAGGGTAACCGAAGTTAGCCTACCAAAGTGGTCATTGGGCAGTCCACACTCTGATTTTTTAATTATTTGGGAACCCTTCTCATTATTCCATAATTCCAGCGAAAAGTGCGCAATGATCTTTCTCGGAAGTTTTCTCACGATTTAGCCGAATATTTAAAAGAGTTTTCCGTCATTCTGGTTTAATTCTCTTGGTTCCGATTTAAATCTCAATTTGTTATTATCGATCATGACGAAACAATGGATCCAATTTCGATGACAATCATAAATCCAAATTACCGGATGGACATCATTTCGCTTACGTTGGCATCTAGTGTATTTAAGAAATTTTTCCGTCATCTCTATGAAACCTGCTGTTTCCACTTTAAACTTTTTGAAGGAACAACGAATGCGGTTCGCTGGAAACGGTGAGCTGCATTACTTGTTATTCTCAATCTTATACTTTTTCTCAAATCCCTTCACTTCGGTGCCATTTTTGCACCATTTTCCGGCTATATTCACCTGATGAGCTCAAAATGAGAGCGAAACCGGTCGTGGATTGCTACTGCATCCCCTGCATTGCTATTTTTTGCGATGCTTTCTTGTCATCTACCCTCTCCTAATCCTTAAGTCTTATATCCCGTTACTTTCGAAATTGCGTTGCTTCATGCACTGACTGTAACTCTAATTGTGCATCGTGGGAAGGCAAGATATTCTCGCTTCGAGGATTTAAGTGACGTATCATTATCACGGAATCGATGCAGAAGAGTCTATCTTGATCAAAAGCCTACCAAACTTGGGAACCTGGGCGCTCCCTAATTTGTTCTTTATAATTAAAACAAGGGTAACCGAAGTTAGCCTACCAAAGTGGTCATTGGGCAGTCCACACTCTGATTTTTTAATTATTTGGGAACCCTTCTCATTATTCCATAATTCCAGCGAAAAGTGCGCAATGATCTTTCTCGGAAGTTTTCTCACGATTTAGCCGAATATTTAAAAGAGTTTTCCGTCATTCTGGTTTAATTCTCTTGGTTCCGATTTAAATCTCAATTTGTTATTATCGATCATGACGAAACAATGGATCCAATTTCGATGACAATCATAAATCCAAATTACCGGATGGACATCATTTCGCTTACGTTGGCATCTAGTGTATTTAAGAAATTTTTCCGTCATCTCTATGAAACCTGCTGTTTCCACTTTAAACTTTTTGAAGGAACAACGAATGCGGTTCGCTGGAAACGGTGAGCTGCATTACTTGTTATTCTCAATCTTATACTTTTTCTCAAATCCCTTCACTTCGGTGCCATTTTTGCACCATTTTCCGGCTATATTCACCTGATGAGCTCAAAATGAGAGCGAAACCGGTCGTGGATTGCTACTGCATCCCCTGCATTGCTATTTTTTGCGATGCTTTCTTGTCATCTACCCTCTCCTAATCCTTAAGTCTTATATCCCGTTACTTTCGAAATTGCGTTGCTTCATGCACTGACTGTAACTCTAATTGTGCATCGTGGGAAGGCAAGATATTCTCGCTTCGAGGATTTAAGTGACGTATCATTATCACGGAATCGATGCAGAAGAGTCTATCTTGATCAAAAGCCTACCAAACTTGGGAACCTGGGCGCTCCCTAATTTGTTCTTTATAATTAAAACAAGGGTAACCGAAGTTAGCCTACCAAAGTGGTCATTGGGCAGTCCACACTCTGATTTTTTAATTATTTGGGAACCCTTCTCATTATTCCATAATTCCAGCGAAAAGTGCGCAATGATCTTTCTCGGAAGTTTTCTCACGATTTAGCCGAATATTTAAAAGAGTTTTCCGTCATTCTGGTTTAATTCTCTTGGTTCCGATTTAAATCTCAATTTGTTATTATCGATCATGACGAAACAATGGATCCAATTTCGATGACAATCATAAATCCAAATTACCGGATGGACATCATTTCGCTTACGTTGGCATCTAGTGTATTTAAGAAATTTTTCCGTCATCTCTATGAAACCTGCTGTTTCCACTTTAAACTTTTTGAAGGAACAACGAATGCGGTTCGCTGGAAACGGTGAGCTGCATTACTTGTTATTCTCAATCTTATACTTTTTCTCAAATCCCTTCACTTCGGTGCCATTTTTGCACCATTTTCCGGCTATATTCACCTGATGAGCTCAAAATGAGAGCGAAACCGGTCGTGGATTGCTACTGCATCCCCTGCATTGCTATTTTTTGCGATGCTTTCTTGTCATCTACCCTCTCCTAATCCTTAAGTCTTATATCCCGTTACTTTCGAAATTGCGTTGCTTCATGCACTGACTGTAACTCTAATTGTGCATCGTGGGAAGGCAAGATATTCTCGCTTCGAGGATTTAAGTGACGTATCATTATCACGGAATCGATGCAGAAGAGTCTATCTTGATCAAAAGCCTACCAAACTTGGGAACCTGGGCGCTCCCTAATTTGTTCTTTATAATTAAAACAAGGGTAACCGAAGTTAGCCTACCAAAGTGGTCATTGGGCAGTCCACACTCTGATTTTTTAATTATTTGGGAACCCTTCTCATTATTCCATAATTCCAGCGAAAAGTGCGCAATGATCTTTCTCGGAAGTTTTCTCACGATTTAGCCGAATATTTAAAAGAGTTTTCCGTCATTCTGGTTTAATTCTCTTGGTTCCGATTTAAATCTCAATTTGTTATTATCGATCATGACGAAACAATGGATCCAATTTCGATGACAATCATAAATCCAAATTACCGGATGGACATCATTTCGCTTACGTTGGCATCTAGTGTATTTAAGAAATTTTTCCGTCATCTCTATGAAACCTGCTGTTTCCACTTTAAACTTTTTGAAGGAACAACGAATGCGGTTCGCTGGAAACGGTGAGCTGCATTACTTGTTATTCTCAATCTTATACTTTTTCTCAAATCCCTTCACTTCGGTGCCATTTTTGCACCATTTTCCGGCTATATTCACCTGATGAGCTCAAAATGAGAGCGAAACCGGTCGTGGATTGCTACTGCATCCCCTGCATTGCTATTTTTTGCGATGCTTTCTTGTCATCTACCCTCTCCTAATCCTTAAGTCTTATATCCCGTTACTTTCGAAATTGCGTTGCTTCATGCACTGACTGTAACTCTAATTGTGCATCGTGGGAAGGCAAGATATTCTCGCTTCGAGGATTTAAGTGACGTATCATTATCACGGAATCGATGCAGAAGAGTCTATCTTGATCAAAAGCCTACCAAACTTGGGAACCTGGGCGCTCCCTAATTTGTTCTTTATAATTAAAACAAGGGTAACCGAAGTTAGCCTACCAAAGTGGTCATTGGGCAGTCCACACTCTGATTTTTTAATTATTTGGGAACCCTTCTCATTATTCCATAATTCCAGCGAAAAGTGCGCAATGATCTTTCTCGGAAGTTTTCTCACGATTTAGCCGAATATTTAAAAGAGTTTTCCGTCATTCTGGTTTAATTCTCTTGGTTCCGATTTAAATCTCAATTTGTTATTATCGATCATGACGAAACAATGGATCCAATTTCGATGACAATCATAAATCCAAATTACCGGATGGACATCATTTCGCTTACGTTGGCATCTAGTGTATTTAAGAAATTTTTCCGTCATCTCTATGAAACCTGCTGTTTCCACTTTAAACTTTTTGAAGGAACAACGAATGCGGTTCGCTGGAAACGGTGAGCTGCATTACTTGTTATTCTCAATCTTATACTTTTTCTCAAATCCCTTCACTTCGGTGCCATTTTTGCACCATTTTCCGGCTATATTCACCTGATGAGCTCAAAATGAGAGCGAAACCGGTCGTGGATTGCTACTGCATCCCCTGCATTGCTATTTTTTGCGATGCTTTCTTGTCATCTACCCTCTCCTAATCCTTAAGTCTTATATCCCGTTACTTTCGAAATTGCGTTGCTTCATGCACTGACTGTAACTCTAATTGTGCATCGTGGGAAGGCAAGATATTCTCGCTTCGAGGATTTAAGTGACGTATCATTATCACGGAATCGATGCAGAAGAGTCTATCTTGATCAAAAGCCTACCAAACTTGGGAACCTGGGCGCTCCCTAATTTGTTCTTTATAATTAAAACAAGGGTAACCGAAGTTAGCCTACCAAAGTGGTCATTGGGCAGTCCACACTCTGATTTTTTATTTTCAATAGTTAACTTTTAATAAATTAACAATTAATTAATAGTTATTTTCGATTAAATCAAAGCTTCTGCACTAATATTGATTGACAAATTTATTCTTCGTGTACTTCAATTACAATTCAGCTTATCAACTTTGAAATTGCAACAAAAACTTATTTTTTCAGTCTTGTATCATTTTGGGCAACGTAACAGAGGCATTGTTATTGCGTCACAATTATATAAAGTATTGATTAACGACATGCGTAACTGCTCAGCATAATTCCGCTAAATCCAGAGTTGTATTCAATGTTTCGCTGTTCGCTGGATTCTCTTACATTATAATCAAGATGGGCTAAAAATTAAAGTTTAATCCGATTAATAGTTAAACAAAAATTTAACCGTTAAAGTAAATTAACGATTAATCGATTAATTAATCTTTAAATCCCGCAGCCCTAATAATAAGTGCTATTTCCTTCTCAATTACTGCCATTATTGTGACGATAGTGCAAATATTGCAATTATTTCAAAAGTTTAAAATCAAATAAAACTGCGCGTAAAATTTTAATAGCAGCTCAAAAATTCAAAAAATATTTAAAAAATATAAATTTGTTCATTTTTGTAAGGAAATTTATGATAAAGACAATTTTGACAAATTTTGACTTTATGCAAAATTTTGACTTATTTTGACTTATAAAATCCACCAAAACAGACTCCTGAACACCTGAAACGAACGTTAGTACACATTTGATCACGTAACAAGGTCCTGAAAAATTTTTGTCTTTATTGACTTTAGCGGGCCCTAATCATAAATCTATGCATATAATAGCAATTTTTTTCTTGAGTTTTGACATTTTTGTTTGTTGGAAGTCGCAACTGCAGAAGCTTTGATTTGGGAGGGGGTGAAATACGTCCCAGTCTGTTTTTTTTTTTTGAAAATTTTGTTTCGGTCATTTGATCGATTTTAGCTGAGCTTGCACCATTTTTTTCAGTCAATTCGATTTTTTTTCGGTCATATGATTCTAATTTAAAAGCTTAAAAACCACATTTTCATACACTGTCGTAAATTATGAAATTTATTGAAGTTTTGAAACAAGATACGTATGACCACTAAAATGGGAAATTCGAAAGCATGATGCGGTACCAATAAATAATTAGTTATGTCGGGAACTGAACAACGTATTAAAGACACTTTATGTCATTACCTGTATAATAGATATTATTATATCACCAAAATAAAAGAGCAATTGTTACTAAAATAATCGCTAATTTCTTTCGGTCATCGTGACTGAAAAAATTCGGTCATTGCCAAAAATATTCGGTCAATAACCGAAAAAAATAAACAAACTAGGTTTCAGTGCAATGATTTAGACTTCGAACTTTGCCTGGGGTACGAACAATTTTCCTGAGTGCGGTGACCTTTATCACGCCGTCTCAAATATGGGCCACGCATCACACCATTATAGTCATTCTTTGGGCCAATTAAGAAGACATATGCTATGCCACAGAAATTCTCGAACGTGAGCTACCACAGACGTGTTTGTCAGATTGATCTCTTTTTGGCTCTGATTTTTGCTACATCTGGTAGCGAACGCTTTGGGTCATCAATCCTTTTTATATGGCGTACTTACAGTAGGGCCCTAAATGAAGTTGCACTCAGCTTCACAATGTGGTCAGTAGAGTTAAGGTTCGCAAATGAGCTTCTTTGTTTCACTTTTTTACAAAACTTGGACGTTAAAAGGTGTCGATCGACGCAATTAAATTAATGACATCATATTGTTGCTGACTACCAAAAACGCATGTCAATATTTCATATTTTACCATAGCTCATTGCTGGTGCTTCACCATTGGGCAAAGCCCAGGGTTTAGCCAACTCTAGTTACGCCTCAAGTCATCCATGCGCCTTCATCCTACTCTGTGACAGTGGTCAGCCAGCTCTCGAACATGGTTGACCGCCTTAAATATCACGACTCGCTAGTATAAGTCAAAACACTTCACGAGTACGACCTTGAACAGACTGCTGCCGTTGGCAATATCGGCAGCGCGGCCGAGAGGTTCGAAGCGTCGTTTTTTACCAAGGCCATGATCGCACGTTTGATGGTTATCCCACCCAAGCCTTATCGTTGCATCCTTGGATAAGATGTTTACGACAATCTTCATTGCTCGGTGGAATCTAGCAAGCAACAAAACAAAGAAGTTAGAAGCAAAATTCAAGCGGAAACAAAGGCAACTCCTATACGAGTCTGGATTCGTCCTACGCATCGCGCCTCCGTCGCTTTCTCGTAAGAGTAGAATAAAAATGAAAAAATCAATCAATCAACCAATCAATTTATATGAAAAATTTTTGGTACTGGTATAAAGTATAAAATCAAATCTTTATTTAGTCTCTTCAGCTGTGCAACGAGCTCTTGACAAGAGTCATTCTTTCACCCTCAACTATTGCTTCAATCTAAAACTGTTTCTTCAGATGGAAAAGTGCCTGATAATTAATCCACCTGACCACTGTTTTTTGCAGACTAACACTTTTGAAAACATTTTGTTATTATTAACCATTCATGGCTAGTGTCGTGTTGGTAATTACTGTATACTGATGAGAGCTAATAAGCTCGAAATGCGTCTATACCTATAACAACAAGTGTTGGCCTGGTAGAATAGTGGTCAGGTGCATTAATTATCAGGCAGTTTTCCATCTGAAGAAACAGTTTTAAATTGAAGCGATAGTTGAGGGTAATGACTCTTATCAAAAGTTCTTTGCACAGCTGAAGAGACTAAATACATATAAAGTCGAAAGCAGTCGTTCCTGTGCTAGCTTTCACATGCAGGCTTTCTTACGACATGTTATGAACCACCGATTTCCTTCAGAAGCATTTTTGCCAAGGACGATGGTATTCCTTCCACTATTAGACTCCTATGCTTCAATTATACAGTACATCTTATGGTGATTTAAAGCCATTAAGATGTTGCTTCTGAGGCGTTAATATTCAAGCTTCCCACAAGTTCTTCTAATGCTCAACATTGAGGCTCAAGCGATGACCAATTAAAGGTTAAATCTTAACGGTGAGTCGCCAAAACGTTTCCGTGGTCCACCGTGAAGAAGATACCTTTGAAAGATTCTGAGATGCTTCTATTTTGTGGTACCGGTATCTGAAGAATTGGGGAACTACAACCTATCCCTCCCATTTTCACGTGGGGAAGGGTTGGTCGATTACATCGTATGGTTTGGCTGCATCTCATCGCACAGTAGTATTGAAGTGCCTGCTACAAGGAGCTCAATTGGGAACCACGAAGCATCGGACAACCTGATTTGAAGTCGAAGATCAGTTCAGCGTTGGTTGGCTATCTATGTTGGCATAATTCAACTCTTATGACTTCATAATGAACAATCAGCTTACGAAGTCGGATAAATAGTTATGCTGCTGCTAGGCTAACTTTTCATGGCTAGTGTTGTGTTGGTTATTATGGTATACTGATGAGAGCTAAAAAGCTCGAAACGCGTCTATAGGTATACCTATAACAACAAGTGTTAGTCTGGTAGAATAGTGGTCAGGTGGATTGATTATCAAGCAGTTTTCCATCTGAAGAAACAGTTTTAGATTAAAGCAATAGTTGAGTGTGAAAGAATGACTCTTGTCAAGAGCTCGTTGCACAGCAGCTGAAGAGACTAAATTCATATACCTAAACTCGAAAACAGTTGCTTCTGCGCAAATCTTTTTTATATTCGAATAGAGGCATTAACTCAGTCATAGTGCTTTCTCTCCGTCCGATTGGCGTATGGTTAAGGTCCACGCAATCGGCGCGAGAGGTCTGGGCTCAATTCCAGGGTCCGTCAAATCGAACACACTACAGAGTGTCATCATTTCTGCGCCTCGAAGCAGCGGTAAGTTTCTCGTAACTACGCCAGCTGCATATATATGTAATTTACCCAACACCAGCGGAACCTTGTTTTTTCCTGACAAAGCGTGGGTTTATAAAGGCCATTGTTTGCGAGATTGCTGCGACGTGTTTATAGCTCAGTGAGTTAGAGCGCAGCGTGCGTATGGAAGCGCTGCACTAGTTTTAGGTTCGATTCTCGTCGCGGCTTCACTTGTGACATGTAATTAATTGGGTTCGCGATGATCGGCAAATACAATACAATAGGAGTGTAAGGTTATGCTGGTGTTGATACATTACATAAATATGCACCCCTGCTTCTGCTGCGGTAAAGTTTCAATTCTACGTATTTCAGGTTGACCCCGAGTTGTCACAGGCGATTGTAGTCGGATGACTCAACCTGCGCAGAAACCGATTGTGTTCTCCCAAGTCAAATTTGCCTGATCACTAGACACGTTGATGGTCCCATTCTCACAGCCCAGGTGGTGAAAGCATCTGCCTCTGAGCTGTTGAACTTGAATTGACTCCGAGTCGGGTCAAACCAATGACTTTAAAATTGCTATTCACAGCTTTCCTGTTTGAAGCTCAGCAGTAAAAGAACAATGCAGCGAACAAGCCGGCAAGTTTATTTGTGCCATTGGAAAAACACTTGGCGGGATTCCCTCATCTTAAAAATAATAAATAACTGAGGTTATTTTCAAATTATATTGAACTGATAATTCAACAGTAATTGAAAAAACTGCAAACTGAGCTTGCGCTCTTCAAGTCAGCAACCACCCGGTAAATATGTCAAAATAAAGGGATAAAAAGATAAAGGACTAGAAAAATAGGCGGTAACACCTAAGCGGGCTTGTTATGGCGCTTTGATCGTTTTCTCGTGATAGAATAAATAGGCAAAAAATCAAATCTTCATTAAACCCGCAGTATTACGCCGAAGCGTGTAACGAGTGGCGGGGCCCATAACCGCGGCTTAGCGTTAGGGCAACACAGCTTTGAAAAAACGTCGCATCGGTGGCGAGCCGTTGGCGACACTGTGCTGATTTGATCGATCCGGTAATCGCACCCCAGACCTTCCGCACCGATAGAATGCGCTTAGCAAATGAGCTAACGGTCCCCCATCTTAAAGGGATAGAAAGTTAGCCGGTAACTCCTAAGCGGGCTCGTTATGGCGCTTTGATCGTTTTCTTGTGATAGGTGAATAAATACGCAATTGAATAGCAAATACATACTATTATGTGATAAGAGTAGCGTGAAATGTTAGATTAGTTTGATGTTCTAGTGCATAGCAGACGAGGGTTGGGGTGATTGGCCCCCTAACCTTCAAGTGATGCTCTCCTGTTCAATGTGCGACACACTAGCGAGCCGAGGTCCAATGGATGCCGCACACTTTTGTTATCGCATGGCGTCAGTTTCGCTGAGTTTTCACATGAACTCAAGCGAGCTAGTTATGCTGGAAGCAGATCACAAGTAAGTCAGAATTATTTTCGTTGTTATCATTTAGCTCCACTCCGCTTTTATCAATCTTTTGCTCCGTTCCAGGCTCCAATGCAAAAGACTTGCCCTAAATGACGTAGTGGAACGAAGCGAGAAGATGGATGAACATGCGGTGGCGGTTACGTCATCTTCAACTGGGCAAGTTGAAAGGGTCCCGGTTCATTTACCATCCTTGCAAATTTATGAATCCTCAAATTCAAGTAGGAAAGAAAAGACGAAGGTGAGAACCAGACCTTTGTGCGCGCTTAGCTTATTTCTAACTTACAACGATAAAATTGTGTTCTCGATAGCGAAAAAGTCGTCACAATGGTCATTATTTTGGTGTCTAAGCAGATGCTCGGAGTCAGATACCACAAGTGAAGGCGTAAGTGTTCGTGTAGAAAATAGATTCTTCTGACGGACATATAGCTATCTGCTTCTTGATCACTGAGGGTTTGAACCTAGGGCTATTGATTACTACATTGCCATCAGTTTAACCAGCGGCTTCACGTTAAAGAGGCGGAAATAATGATAAAAAAGAAGTGAGCTATGATAAGTATAGATTGTACAATAATTTCCCCCAAGGCTGAGTAGTCAGTGCTGCAGACGGTTAAAACAATTGTAATGATTTGATTTCAATTTCAGAGGGATCCCATTAATCCGCAATTGTCATTGATAAAAAAGCGCTAATGATCGACCGGTACACATAATATACTAATCGGTATCGGGAAGCACCCATTTTATTTGTCGTTTTTCAAATTTCTTTTCAGAATGACATCGCTCAACCGCCCTCTTGTCCCCAGAAATCTGAATTATCTGATGGAGAAGCAGATCCTCCGGGGATGAACAAACTGGTAATTTGTGCGCATTTTTCTACAGGTATATATTTTTTTTCAGTATCTATGGGTTTCATTCCCTTAAAAAACAATCTTATTACCTGTTTTAGCTGAATTGTGGCAGAAAACGCATTAAAAGTAAGAATTTCTGTGAAAAGTGGATTTTGTGGATAGCTTCTTCGCCGATTTTGTTTGCAAAAAAAGGAAAATATTTTCACTTTAAAATGCGGTCGTTACTAATGAAGCCCTGCACCGCCTCCAGTGGCGACTTTCTACAAATTCTGCTCAGTTCATCGGTGGTCCAGACCTTATGTCCAGTGGCACCCACTGGAAAAAACATTGGGGTGGGCAAAGTATGACGTCGTAATCTATGACGTCACGAACCAAATTTCTGAATGTGATACAGATAAGCCTTCTGATATAGCAACGAGTGAATGGTTGGTGGTTACGCTTATTTGGACCGTTGGACGAGTAATGGACTAATGTGCATTGTGTAGTTGTACACGTCCCGTTTGGCCCAGGATGAGCGAACTGTTCTGCACAAGAGCTTCATTCAAAGCTTATGCGAGCGGCATATAGGCTAGTAGGCCTATAATACTTCCCAAACAGCAAATTTAAGTAAATCGAAAAATTCTTATTATTAGCTAAAAATAGTGAAAATTTCCAATCAGTGGCGTAGCGAGAAATTTTATGTGGGGGGAGTATAATTTCCACTTTTTTTCAAGCGTTTTTTTTTTTTTCGGTAGAACTAATTTGAAGCTCATTGAGAAACAACAAAAACTCTAGGGGGGTCCGCGGGCAGGCTCTTCCGGAAAATTTTGAAAATTTGCATGCTGCAATGGCTACTTCTGTGCTTTTTGAATAATTTTTAGGCAAATTTTGTTTAAATTTTTGGACCCTAATTCTGAGTGCTTCGCCAAATATGATGCATTTTGTTCGCATCTTTTCGATTATGCGTGCTTGGCGTAAGACTTATTGCTATGGAAGAGGTTCGAACTTCGAAATTGTGGAAAAATTGTATAGCCTATATCAGGGGTGTGCAAACTTTTTTAAAGCGGGCCAAATAGCAATAAGCACAACATTGTGCGGGCCGCACGCTTAAATAGGTCAACTTTCAGCTCTTGGTTACGTCCTTTTAGTTTTCCATAAACACTGTCAGCATGTTTCCAGTCATAATGTCGTTTAATGTTGTACTCTGTTAACATTACAGTGTGATTGCAAATCAAACACAAGGGTCTACTGTCTGCATTTTCGATTAAAAATAAACAAAAGTCCATTTTTCGTTAAATTTTTGCATCTCTTCCTCTGCTTTTCTATTTCTTGTCTCTTTGGAATTTGCGGAATCTGCCATTGTGGAGCGATGAATTAATTGAGACTAAGGTTTAAATTTGCTAAACTCTTGCATGTAGATTGATCGAATTAGACAAAATCAACAAATATGCTGAAAGGAAAATTCACAAAGATGAAAAATGTGCATAACAGAGAGGACAAAGAATGAATAAAGGATATCTTTGCTAAACTAGGCTGTAGTGATGGTTTAATTGTATATAACCGCAATTATTGGTATAGCATGTTTAGTACGATTTTTCCGCCTATCACGCCACTCTTATATCCAGTGAGGAAGATCAGAAACCCGAAAAAGTAGCCTAATTGAGAAACACTTAGTTTACCTAAATTGTCCCGTAATTTTTCAGGGTAATTAGTCGTCGCTTTTAAGAAAATGTATCAAACTTAAACCAAGTGTACCGAACCAAGTTAGACTGACTGATTTTTTTTTCTGGAGTTATCCATTGTGAAGCCTCGAGAGTGGATTGTTCCAGCATAGATATTCATTCAACGCTGACATAATCTTTAATTAATGCAATCCTAACTTCATCAAAAAAAATCAAATCTTCATTATATTCGCGGTAATACCCTGAAGCGTGTTACGAGTGATGGAGCTCATCTCCGCGGCTTAGCGCCTGGGCAACACAGCTCCGAAGAAACGTCGCAACGGTGGCGAGTCGCTGGCGACACTGTGCCAATTTAACCGGCTTGGGAATCGAACCCCAGACCTCCCGCACCGAGAGCGTGCGCTTAGCAACTGAGCTAATCAGCTTCAATAATCACTATCTGATGCTACGTAGTTATTCTGCAATGACCCTTTTGGACACTCAAAAGTTGTTAACTTCCAAATTTCATATAAAATTTAAATTTCATTGCTCCTGCGCTAACTTTGATACAAGGAATGTTCCAGTAAAACACACGCAACTGCATGTCTATAAAGCGCACAATATATGACTTAAAGACTTGTTTCTTTATTATCGTTACAACGCAGAGAGAAGCATCCATTCTTACGAAGTTCTTAACTTTTACTCGTCAAATCATAAGCGCTATATTCATTGCAATAACGTAAAAATATCACACCGGTACATAATTTATTGAAAATCAACAGCGCTGTATTAATAGACCCAACATTAACTTATAAAAATAGTTATTTATTCATTCTGATCCAAACCCAAACGCTTTAGGTTTAGGAGGAAAAAGTAAAGAATTTTTTCATGATGACCGGACATTTCGACGACATAGATTCAGCTGTCATCATCAGCACTTCAGCAGTGTATTATAGGCAGTACAAAGCTCTAAGAGATGATAATAGCTGAATCTGCTTCTGATGATGGCAGCTGAATCTTTGTTGTCGAACGTCCAGTCAGTATGAAGAAAACTACTTTGGCTTTAATTTTCCTTCTTAAGTTATTCTCTTTACATATTTATTTTGTTCAAATAAAACGCTTTATTTGTGACATTGATTTTATCAAGCATCTCAAGAAAACGGGAAACATTCACGGGCCGCATTCTATTCAAGAACCGCAACCCTTCGCGGGCCGCATGATTTCTGGACGCGGAGCGCATTTGGCCCGCGGGCCACAGTTTGCACACCCCTGGCCTACATCAAAAACATTTTTGAAAATGGCTGGTGGGAGGATGCATACCCCTCATCTTCATCCTACCTCCCTATATCCGCTCCTGGCCATAGTTACAGAAACCATCAAAAGACTTTGGTATATTTCAGCCACTTGGCACCATTAATTTTTCTCTTTTTTACTAAAAGGCAGAGTCAAAAGGGGCATGGCACAATGGCCGAGTAAAGTTACGCTAATAAATATCAGAGGTAAGTAGGCCTATTACAAAATAGATTCGAAATGAACGAAAGAAAAAAAAAATGCACAGAATGACTATTATTAATACAATTCCATTTGACGATGGGCCGTAGAGGCAAATACATCAGCAAGTCGAGCCAGCAGGGACGGATCCAGGAGGGGGGAGAAATGTGGGGTATGCATCCCCCCAATAGCCACTTTCAGCAATGCTTTGGATGAATAAAAATTTTCCATAATTTCGAACCTCTTCATAACAACATGCCTTAATCGTCTTAAGCACGCATAATCGAAACTGTGCTAACAAAATGCATATTTGGTAAAGCACTAAAGTTACGGGTCAAAAATATGAACAAACTTTGCCTGAAAATTGTTCAAAAAGCACTAAAATGGCCATTACAATGTGCAAATTTTCAAAAATTTTCCGGAAGAGCATTTCTCCGGACCCTCCTAGAGTCGTTTTTGTTATTAAAGTTGCTTCAAATTAACTCTGCCGGAAAAAACTACGCTTGAAAAAACGATAAAACTTGGTGCCCCCTCCCTGAAAATATTTGGGGGCTTGTTTGAATTAAGCCGTAGTTCGGGATTGGGGTTCGGGAGGTTCTGGGTTAGGCTCTAACCCCTGCTAATAACTCACTAGCTCCTCTAACGGTCCTTGTGCTCGTGATATATCCGCCTGTTATAAGATGCGTCCTAATTCAAACAAGCTCCGCGGATCCAGAAAGTTTTGGTGGGGGGGGGGGTGTAATTTTAAATTGGGTTGAATGTTAACTAAATACGAAGACGATTAGACCCGGAAACGGGCGTAAATAAGCCCTTTAAAAATACTTCATTTCAAGAGCGCAGACGTATTCAAAAATGTTTGGGGCTTGTTTGAATTAAGCCGTGGTTCGGGGTTAGGCTCTAACCCCTACTAATAACTCACTAGCGCCCCTTGCCGTCCTTGTGCTCGTGATATATCCGTCTGTTGTAAGATGCGACTTAATTCAAACAAGCTCCCGATCCACTCCTGTGAGCCGGATCTACTTTTTCTTGCATATCTGTATCAACAGACATGAACGTAAGAGATTGTAATCACTCCTATCGGCTTGAACAAAAACATCTACGACTTTGTTGTAAAAGTCACTTTTTGTCACAACTCTTGAAGTCTATCCATCTCAATGACGATAGTTGCCAGCGATAAAAAACCCTCTTCTTAACCTCGATAACTCCCACAAGTTTTGATTTTTTCGGTGTAAAAAAGGATCTTTGTGATGACCCTTTCGAAGCGGATTATCCAAATCTGAAATATGTCTTTCTTTATTTAGTCAACTACAGATTAATCGCATGGTTTTAAAAAACTTCTTCGACTTGGATGCTAAATCTTCTTCCATTTTAACATAACTTCTGGCTAGTGGCTAAAAAGAAAATTTACTACCGTACCTTCTTACGCAATGCCCTTATTTTATTGCGGTTTGTCAAATAACAAAATGTTTTGTCTTTTTACTACGACGCCATATATTTGAGGCACTACTTCAAATCGTATATCGCTCTGGCAACTCAGCATGATGATATTCTTGGCAATTTTGTCGGGACACGCTTTGTATAGTTTTCGAAATCTTCGCCATGGTAGACCAGGCAGAGTTCATGCTGCTTCATTGCCCATACATCGGCAATTTTGACCAAACCAGCGATTGATCTAAAAATGATAAATACTATAGCAAAAAATTTTGAACATGAACAAAATATTTTGAACTGGGGAGAAGGGGGTTACCAGCCCTAAAAAAAACCCAACGGATTTGTGCGATTTGGAAAAATGGCCAAAAAATTCTTGGGGGGGTAACTTGTCTTCTGTACTCCCTTGCGGCGCCTATGCTTATGTCTTAACCGTCGGTTGGTCCACAGCAAAAAAGGTGTCCAATCTCGATGCAAATGAAGGTAGCGATAATTTAAGCGCAGTGTCGTATGTAAATGATGATTTCATACCAACTTTCCTTGGTGTTGGTGATTACTAAGGGTATTTGCAGCATGTCGAGTGGAAATGGTTGCGTGGAACGATTGTGGATTCGTGGTGGAGGAAGGATCTTTAGAGCAGAAAAAGGAAAACCAAAAATAGAAAAGTGTTGGGTTTCAAGAGAAAGACAAGACATGATCTAGAACTGTAGCTAGAACCCAACATTGCGTAGGCGCGAAGCAAGTAAAAGGTTAGATGCCCATCGCTGCGAAAATAAGAAGAGTTAAGCATACGATTTGGAGCGAATTTCTTAGAGGAGAGGTAAAAGGCTAAACACTTTGGGATGGTCTCTACAGCAAGAGTGGAATGGTAAGTATGTACGGGTCACAAGCAAAGATTTGACGCTAGAAGTTACATTTGTGAATAGAAATTTCTGTGAATAAAAGAGTGCAAGGAGAAAAAAATCTGGAGAAGCCAGACAGCATGTATTGAATAAAGAGTGAAAAGCAAGGAAAAAAATGTGTCATAAGTATCAAAACTCAGTTTGGAACAAACAATAGACAAGTGGAAGTCTTAAAGCGGAAGATTGGGGTGAAGAAGGCAAAAAAAAGGAAGATTGAAAGTCAACGGACATGGAAACAATAGAGGAGGTGCGCGAGAAGCAGCCAAAGTAGGAAGACCATGCGCTTTTTGTATAGTTTCAATTGCTTCCATTCCAAGAGCAACAGGAATTGGAAATGCGCTGAAGAATATGACATCAGTGTTTCCTAACTTTTTGTTGTTCGCTGCGGTCCAGAATTTTTTCTTAAAATTATTTTCAAAAATGGCTGTCGCAGCCCAACATATGTAACTGTTTATTACAATGACTGATTCTGCAGAGAATAATCTAATTTAGCTTTCTTCCTTCATCTTAATTTTCGGAAAAATCTCTAATCTACATCTTTTTTTAATGACTTGTTTCATAATCTAGCACTATAGGCTAGATGTCTCTACTGCAACTGATCAAGCTTACGTGCATTCATTCAGTTAAATAATTGATTGGTGGTACAGAATTTCAAAATAGCTTTAAAAAAGCTCTTTTCACATTCGGTTTGAGGAAATACTCTATCATAACTCTCTTGAGTTATAGGCAGCTTTCAAAAAAGCTGTTTATCCCATAAGCTTTTCGTGACGCACTCATCAGTGGGTAATCGCGTCAAAGTGAGAAGTCTAGAGCAAGCTGTGGTATTTGTCTGCAATTTCGGACGTCCGCGAAGCGATAGAGCATATTACCATTCAGTTAATTCGTGTTAGAGCATGTTACTATTCAGTTAATTCGTGAAAATTTTCTGTCTTATAACAAAGAAAAGCATTCGTAAATGCGTCACTTGCTTCTAGCCTCGTTCTAGGCCTATGTAGCGTCACTGTCAAGTTTATTGCGAGCAAACAGAGAGGTCTGTGATGATGATGTAACAAAGAATCGATGGGCCTTGCGTCTAGTCATGGGCTCAACCTGAAAATCTCAGAAACAGTAGTAGGCTAAACTGGAAATAATTTTCTTACCGAAACGCTGGCATAAAGATGAATCATATCTCTTGAATGCAGTTGGCGCGATCGACTTTTTCTCTGGAAAATATACATGGAAAAGAGTTTTTTGTTTGTGATTTGTAACTGTGCCGACTACAAAAACCCGCTAAAACTCTATTTGGCACACCGCAGGCACTGTGAAAAAACGGAGGACACTGCAGGCACTGTGTCTGAGCAATGTGCGATCGGCCCAGAAAACATACCTGGTGATGAATGTCAGCGCTATAGTGTCACAATCTGTTTCACAAAAATGCAACAACGCAATTACGCAAGCGTAGCAGTGCTGCCTACTCGAGCTAGCTGAACTCGGTCTGTCTTGCCGAACTTGAACTTGATCTCGAAAATCACAACTACCTGAACTCGAACCTGAAGTCGATCTTGAAAAAAGTTTATGAATTTTTGAACTTATCCCAAACTTTTACAAAAACTGCAGTACTTGAACCAGGGCCCATGAGATGGGGGGCTTGGGGGGCAAATGACCCCGGGGCCCATGCTGTTTTAGAAGCCCATTAGTCCATATCTAACGAAATACATAGAGCCAAAGCAACTTTAAAAAACAATTAAAACAGCTTTTGAGCTCAATATACCCGGTACTTCAAATAATCAATTTTATGAAGCGCGTTGGCCCCCAACATAAGTCATCATGCTGTTCGAGGGGCCCATTAGCCCATATCTTACGGAATAAATACAGCAAAGAAACTTCCAAATAATCGATTTTACAGAGTGCATGGGCCCCCAGCATAGCTTAAATCAGGCTGTTCTTGGGGCCTATTAGCTCATATCTTACAAAATACAACAAAACAAATTTTTTATATTATAACAGCATATTAGCTTAATGTACATCCAAATATTACCAGTTTCCCAGAGCGTATGGGGCCCTTAAGTAAAGTTGCATCATTTTGATGTGTACGCTGTGCATAAAGGCGCATTATAAGCTGAATATTAAGATTTTTTGCTTCATCTGCATTTCATTTGGCTTTGTCATGATTAAAGACAACGTTAAATCATAAAAACGAGTTTATCTGAGGTTTGTGCCTGCGCAACTGCAAGTATGCGATTGCGACCAGTGGTTCTCAAACTTTTTTAAAATTTTGCCTTTGCGGTCCCCAAAGATTTTTTTCATCACTCACGGTTTTAAGCATAAATTTCCACGCAAAATCAAGTGAAAAGCAAAAAAAAGGTCACCACGTCCATTGTCCAATCAAGCACAATTCAATGGGATGATTTATAAGAAATCCGCGACCTCTTTGCGGTACCCCGGAAACTGCTTCGCGGACCCCAAGGGGAACGACTGAGTTATAGCATTCCAACTGTAGCGTGAGGCTGGAGAGATCAGTGGAATATTTAGGTTTCATGTCGGCAGCGTTAAAGAATTTTTAAACGATCGAGTAGATATAGTGGCTCAAGTATAGGCTTGAGTTTGATGGGAGCACAAAAAGATTCATTTAAAAATCAAAACATTTAAAACGAAAAGATACTGGTTTAGCATATGCTCAAAGTAATCGGCAAGGCGAGACAGCAAGACAGTGCACGGCACGAGGTCAAAGAAACACAATTTTAATTATCCGTGTGTAGCAGAGTTTGGTTGTGTACGGGTAAGAACACTTATGGTTGGAATAGGTGGTACAAATGTTGCGTGGCTCTCACGAGAATGCTAAAACAGTCCAGCTTTTATGGCTCCCTTGGTCAAAAGAGTTGCCGATCCCCGGACTCGAGCAAATCTTTTCGATGATCGCATGCGCAAAAACGGACCTTGGGACTCAGTATTTTTTTAATAGATGCTGTCAAATTGATTGATTTGGTATATTAGGTTTTAAAATTTTTCTTTGGAATAGGCCTATAATTCATTATTCTTACAATTGGTAGTAGGTATATTTTTGTAAAAGCATGTTGATAGATGATAAAACATAAATTTTGTGCACAAAAGCGAAAAGAAAGGGTCATAAGAGAACGATTACAGTGTAAAGACTTGAAAGCCTTGGTATTATAGTTGGGAAAGAAAGTGAAAGAAAAAGATCTTATGAAGATGCTCTTGACCAGGAAACTGCTAGTGAAGTGTTAAATGTCAGCGAAAAAAGTCCAGGGAATGATATTGAAGTTTCAAAAGTAAATTGTATCTAATCCGAGTGATGATGTAAGCAAAGTCGTAATTTGAGTGTCAACATTGTAGCTGATGAAGCAAGTTTAAGAAGTTCCTCCAATCCAAGCGCTCATACAGACAATGGAGTTACTAGTGTACACAGCATTGGAAGCAAGATCCTAAATCCGCACTAAGACTTTGGCGTTGTCCTTGTCTTCACTGAATTTCCATCTACCTTGTAAATTCATCGTGGTCATCAAAAATATCCTCAAAAACTTTCCGAGGATGAAACAAGCGAGCTCGTTATATCGCTTTTTCACTATAAAGGAGATAAACAAGCAACACTGAATTTACTAAAATGTTGTCTTTGTGCTTAGAGACTGCAAAAGGTAGGGGGCTCTCCAAGAAATTTGCCCCGGGCCCATTGGCGGCTCTCGAAGCCCCTGAGTTGAACATAGCATAAACTCGAAAAAATTATGAAACCCAAAATTGAACTCGCAAAATTAAAAATGATCACCATTAAAAAGTTTATTACTTTCGATTATGAAAGTATTTGTAAGTTTGCAGCCTTGGTAGGTCTCATAGCATCAAACCGTCGACAGAACACTGTTTCGACCATTCAAATTTGATCAGTGCTGATGGTGTCATCGATATTTAACCTACTCAGTTTTAGTTGAGGTTTAATAAGTAACTGATCTACTTATTAAAGTGTGACCGTGTTCCTGTATTAGTTGCTCGAGAGGTTTGATTAACTCACATGTGAAACATGACGTCATAGCAATAACGTTCCAAGTTTTCATCAAGATTCGAACTCGTTACCATTTGTTATTTCAGAAAAAGAAACGATTCGTGGCTTTCAGACGAGTAAGTTTTCGTGTAGAAATAGGTTTATGTCAGCTGCTGAGAATTTGTTTATAAAGTATGCATTTGTTTGTCCCAAGTGATCTTATTTGGTCCATGTGTGCCTTGGTCCTCAACGTAGGCTAAATACCAGTGATTGCTGGTCCCATTTTGTCCATGGACATAACCAACCGGGTGCGGCACTCATTTGCTCAACCTTTTTGCTAAAGTGTGACAAAAATACTACTTGAAAGAAAGAACGCTCTGGAAGATGACGGTAGAACTGAAATTGAGTTGCGCAAGTAGAGTTTTTCGTCGTCGTCAACAGACTAAGGGCCGGTAATGATCGCTCGTATGGTGGCCGATTTTGCGTGGTCTTGTAATCCTGCGCGTTAGGTTTCTTGCGCATGTTGTTTGAGCAGCTTCTATTTGAATTTCTTATTTTAGAAGTTCTCGAAGCGACAAGTGGCAGTAATTGCTACAGAAGAAGCGGTGGATCCCTTAATGGGCTCCACCTTGATCATCGATTGATCGAGTGAGTATTATACATACACACGACAAAGTACCGTGCAGGACCAGCTACTGTAATAACTTGAGATGGGCATTTATCGAGATAATTTATCGGCGATAATTTATTACCGATTATCGTTATCGCTGAAAATAGTTTTGATTTATCGATTAGGCCGATATCGCTTTTGTAATATATTTCGTTATCGCCGATAAATTATCGCGATAAACAATTCTTTATGCACTCAGTGATCAAAGTTAGTGAGTTAGCGCTATGGAAAAAATACACTGCATGTTGTTTTTTGAAGTGCTGTTAGAATTCAAAAATATCTCATTTTATTTAATGCCACGATAGAGTCCATGAACTGCTCACTTATCGTGAAAATCTAGAAACACAGTTTTGCAATGTGACTTGCAAAAACACTTCGTCAAACTCATTGAAAACTTACCCCAACATTTATCGGAAAAGTCATGGGTGATAATTTATCGATTACCAATATCGCTTTAAAAAATTGAGATTTATCGATCATGGGTATTGCCCAGGGCTTTTTTGAAGTTATCGATCATAATCGTTATCATTTTAGTACAGAAAGGTTTATTGTGGCCATTTCTGGTAATAACTGACTACAGGGCCAAAATTTGTCGAAAGAGTTCACATAAGTGGTGATGATTCGGCAATTCTGGTTCAAACATCAGCAAGTAACGATAAAATAATGAAATGACGTTAAATTTTAAACAGTCATGCATTGTGACGGCTTGATGAATATATAGCATTTAGAAAATTTGAAATTCTATTAGCAGTGTTGCAAACGAGTCGCTGGAAGTCGAGTCCGAGTCGAATCTCGAGTCAATGATGTCGAGTCCGAGTCTTTTCGTGCAACGACTTGAGTCAAGTCAATTCAATTTGCACCATAGACTAGAGTCAAGTCGAGTCAGTTTACATACAGACTCGATTCGAGTCTCAACTAGTCTCGAAAGCACAATGCCAATAAAGTTGTTAAATTTTTTTTTTTTAATATCTTCCTTCATTTGGCACTATTTTTAAAATGAAATGGACCAGGTCTACCAAATACCAGTACCAATTTGCTATCAAAATAGCTAGACTGCTGGTGCACATTTCTACCGTTAGTTTTTTAGTCTCTTAAGCTCCTAACCCATTTGTCTGTGGGTCGACTGTCAATAACTTTTTCTTTTTTTTTATGGGCTAATGTAGGCTAAGCCAAGGCCATGCTTATTACCAGAAGCGCTAAACTTACAAACTTTATTACCAATTCAGTCTTAATTTTGATACAAAAGGTAGTCTAACTAATTTCGTAGCGTTGTCACGATTATCTACGCCAGGGGTAGGCAATTATGGTCACACGAAGGCCTGCATTTGAAAAATTATCTAAAAATTTTGAAGCCGAGGGCCGGATGCTCAATTTTTCACTCAAATTAAAGTGAAGACCAAAATTAAACAAAAAAAAAAGGTCATCACGTCCGCGGACGTCCAATTTTCCATTCAAATTCAAGTGAAGACCAAAAAAAAGGTCGTCACGTCCGCAGATGTCCTTTTTTTCACTGAAATTTAGCGCGGAACTGTAGTAAAAGTAAAAAAATCGTCTTCGGGGGCTTGACTAACGTTAGGTGTTAAAATTTCTGTAAGAGCTCGCTGGCCGCACGAAGTGGTCTCACGGGCCGCACTTTGCCCACCCTTGATCTACTCCATCCATTTGATACGCCTTAAGCTAAGTTTAGAATACCATGCAGACTACATTCGATTACAATTTCACGCGCGAAATAAAGTCATTTGGCCTAATACCAGAGTTGCCATTTGTTTTGCTACACGACCTAAATTTGCCGCAAGTCAGCTCGAACTGTCGGCTCTTAAATATATCGTGCATGCAAAAAATTCTTCCTAAGTCACATTTTTCATGAAAATAATTAAATTATCAGCATGTGGTTCGAGTCGCGACTCGAGTTCGAGTCGTAATGGTCGAGTACGGAGTCGAGTCTCGAGTCACTAAAGTCGAGTCTCCAGTCGAGTGCGAGTCATTTGTGCAACGACTCCAGTCAAGTCGAGTCATTTCTTGTAGCGACTCGAGTCGAGTCAGTGACTCGAGTCTCCCCAACAGTGTGTATTAGGCCCATAGCTCTTGCTGGTGTGACAATCATTCAGTCCACATGCTTTGCTTGATTATTTTACCTTCAATGCGTTGTCTGACTTTGGTCGTTTGGCGTGATCCTTCATTTTTAGCAAAATATGTTTCAGCATAATTTCATTCACTATATCATTATCACTCAACTACAATCAAGCAATTGCTCAAGTTTGTTTTGTTACGCTAACTCTTCCCCATGGGTTGGTCTTCCAACCTCTACCCTTGCTGCAGGTAGGCGTGCTATTTTATCCCCAGTTAAACCGCGTTTGACTTTTTAATCACAGATAGGCCTACAAGATTGTTACCCCAGGGATGGAAACCGGTTGGGTCGAGATTCAAAAAACCGGTCAAATTCTCCTTTCTTGCAACTAAAATACACCCAAACACCAACCGAAATATACATACCGATATTTGTTTTGCAAATAGCTTATGAAAAACGGCATTAACAAATCACACTTTTTGAAAACAAAAGTTTGCTTTCTGTTTATGCCTACTTTCATTTAAATACTCTTTTTATTAGATGAAATTCTACGTGCTGAATACATCTAGTGACAAAGTTAATGTAAACTGCAGTTTGTGATTAGGTTTATTGAACACTGAAAATAAATCTTCAGTAAAAAAAACCCGATCGACCAGGCCGGTCAGTGACCGATCAACCGGCGTAGATTTTGAATTTTACCGGTCGGATCGAGAAAATCCTGACCGGTTCCATCTCTGTGTTACCCGCTTCAGGGACTTTATTATATTTACTGTTTCATTTACAGATCGGTTGGAACATCTTTTTTGCTATATCCTGGAATTTCTGCTGTTTGTTGTTATATTGTTGCCTTGTTGCCCGCGTAATTTCAATTCCAGTTGCCGTTAAATAAATAAAAACTATAAAAAAAACTGTGGTTGTTTACGCAACATGGAACAGACACTAATCCATCTATTAAGTTACAAAATGAATGTAATTGGCTCCACTCGCGAATCGAACCCATGATGTCGGGATTTCAAATCATGTGCTTGCTAAACCGCCAGCCCAGTTTGTCGACAAGCGAAACGTTTACGTTAAGTTTTCGAAAAATCCTTTCATAGTTGAGAAAGCGAGCCTTGGTCTTCGGTAAACGGCAACAAAACCTTTGTTGCCAAAATATAGGCCTACTTACCTTTATTCTGCGATTATGACTGTGCATAGAAATCTAAATCAAGGAAATGGTTAATTATGGTGTCTGCCTATATGTAACGGTACACTCGAGTTTGATTCCGTGTCGAGTCAAAGCAATGACTCCACAGTCCACAATTGGTATTCCTAATTTGATGCTCAGCATTAACGAGACAGTGAAAGGAACAAGCGGGCAAAGTTTACTTCTTGTTTGGTTTGCTTTCTCGTGATGAGAAAATCACGCATATGTACTGTAATTGAATGATAATATTATAGGCCTACTCACGGTATTACGCCGAAGCGTGTAACGAGTGGCAGGTCCATCTCCGCGACTTAGCGCCTGGGCAACACAGCTCCGAAGAAATGTTGCACCGGTGGCGAGCCGCTGACGACACTGTGCTGATTTGACCGGTCTGGGAATCGAACCCCAGACCTTCCGCGTCGATATAGCCTGTGCGGTTAGCAACTGAGATAACGGCCGGTTAATTCAATGCTTCGGCCTATAATTCTCGTAAAACAAGCACTAATGTTTAAAGGCAGATCGAAATTGCCAAGCAGTTTAAGTTGGTAGTTTTATTTCAAAGAACGGTGGTTTCTTCTCGCTTACACTGTCATCATGGAATCTCTACAAATGTCATGCAAAGCGGGGGTTTTATTACTTTGCTATTCTGCTCAGAGTTGTCAACGGGCCCAAGATGTAAAACCCGAATCGAACCCGATTTTTCAAGCCCTGCAAACCCGAATCCTGATTTGTCAATGAGTCTGAGCCCAATTTATACCCGAAATTTGAAAAAACCATCTCTTCAATTTTTCAAGAAATTTTAATAAAAAAGAAAATCCACTTCAACAGTCACCCCGTTACGTACAGCAATATTTATACAAGGTGAAAAATTAAAAGAATACCAAAACCACACTAATAAAGAACTCTTTTCCAGAGAAATCTACAATAAAAGATTTAACATTTTAGCTCACGGTCTCAAGAAAAATTGGACAATGTTTGGGAAACAAAATGGGAATTAGAAGAAATATTCAGGTCATTTCTCACCGATTCCTTGAAAATACTCGAAAGCAAAAATATGGCCATTGCAGACATCCATCGGTTGCCTCAACACCCGATTTCTAGAAATGGAAAACGCCTTACCAGACCAATCATTGCAAAACACACTGTAGAATACGTGAATGTAACTGAGCATTGGTTCTTTGAGCTACAACAACGAAGAAAAAGGTTGCTCCCAGTTTTTTAAGCAGCAAGAAAAGATGAAGGCCTGAAAGCCGCATGGAAAATTGAAAATGCTAGTTATTGTATATACATTAACAACATAAAATACTCTAAAAGTAACTAAAAGGGCTGCAAATGTAATTTCCGATATTTAGAAAATTGAAAATGTCATATTTTTTGTTATTAATACTGATATTGCTTTCAGCTGAGCCAATTGTTTGCCTTCAACTGTGCATTTGTTTATGTTTGGTTTAGAGTTGACTCTTACGAGAACAATATTTCAGGTCAAACAGCCCTCTTGAATAAACACAGTTTATTTTCTGTAAATGACGTTCTTGATTCGTTTGACAAGTGCTTCCCCAATGATATTAAACCAGGTAAAAATTCAAATGTTCAGTTAAGCAATATTACTGTAGTTAATGCAGACGTGTCCACAATTACTGAAACCTTTATAAAAACACTAAATAGTCATGCACCCCTTAGGCCACTGTCTCGGCGTGAAAGAAAGTTGAATGAAAAACCTTGGATAACTAAAGGCATATTAAAATCTATCAGGACAAAAAATAAGTTATTCAAATCTTGTTATAAATGTTCTGAAGCAAACAAAATTGAGTTTTATAAAAAATATCGCAACAAGCTTACGCATGCAAAATCCTTTGCAAAAAGTCAATATTATAACAAGTTATTGACAGAAAACCGATCTAATCCGAAAAAAACCTGGGAGGTACTTGGACAAATTATAGAAGGCAGGAGCAAATCGCGTAATAAACTGCCCACTTCCTTAAAAATAAATGGACAAATATGCGAAACTGATAGCGATAAATTCTTGAACCGAATGTGTGAATATTTTGCTAATGTTGGTTCAAACTTATCGAAAAGAAATAAATCTGACATTTCCGAACTAAAGATTTTTTCCAAGTCCATAATGCAAAGTTTTACATTGCATGAAATTGCTGAAAGTGAAGTGTCTCTTACTATTAGCGATGTTAAAAGTAATTCGGCCCCTGGAATCGATGGCATCTCCCCCAAATTTGTAAAAATGGCTAGAGTAGTCTTGACTCCTATTTTGACTAAATTATACAATAAATGTTTGCAACAAGAATGTTTTCCCGATGAATTTAAAGTGGGTCAAGTCATTCCAATTCCCAAAACATTAACACCCAAAGAACTAGGTGAATTTCAACCTATCTCTTTTTTACACTTGATTTCAAAAACTTTTGAAAAAGTATTGAAGACTAAAAATTATGGATTTTATTGACAAATATAATATATTATCTCCTGAGCAATTTGGATTTATAACAAACAGTTCCATCGAACTAGCAATTATCACAATTTATGGTAAATTTCTTGATAATCTTGATAAAAATCAATATACATGTGCTATATTTCTTGATATCAAAAAAGCTTTTGATTCCCTTGACCACAAAATTCTACTCAAGAAGTTAGACCACTACGGTTTTCGAGGAAAAATTTGGAATTTGCTGAAATCCTATATGGAAAATAGAAAAATTTGCACTAAAGTAGAACAAAAAGCTTCAAAATATTTTAAAGTGACGCACGGAATTCCACAAGGCTCTGTCTTCGGCCCACTTCTTTTTCTGTTATTTATTAATGATTTACCTCAAGCATCAAAGTTTGATGCTACTTTGTTTGCAGATGATGCTAACTTGCATATTTCCCACCAAAATCCACACAGCTTGCAAGTAATGGTTAATGAAGAAATCGAGAAAATTGAAAACTGGATGTACTTCAATAAATTAACGTTGAACTATTCAAAGTGTTGTTTTATGATCATAAGTCGCAAGCCCCTTGATGTCTCAAAATTTAGCTTATCAATGAACAAAGTAAACATCAAACGAAGTGATTGTATTAAATATCTAGGGGTGCTATTAGATGAACAGTTAAGCTGGAAAAATCATGTCCAGAAACTAAACAAAAACCTTTCAAAAATTTGTGGGCTAATTTTTAAACTAAGGCACTACGTACCTTGAATCACTCGCAAATTAATTTATTATTTCATGTTTCATTCCGTCATATTGTACTCGTTAATTAACTGGGGAAGAACTACAAATTCATATCTCCACCAGCTTGTAGTTTTGCAGAATAAATTTATAAGAGCCAGTTTACTTCTTCCTCGAAATTCTCCTACCAATTCTCTGTATGTTAAATTTCAAACTCTAAAATTAAAAGACATGATCAGATTGGAATTTGCAAAGTTTATTTTTACATTCAAAAATAACATGCTTCCATCATCATTTAATAATTACTTTATAGATCTCAACAAAGTACATAAACCTAACACTAGACAAAAATCAATTGGCAGTTATTATCATCATTCTTTCAATAGCGAGTTTGGAAAGAAAAGATTACAGCACATCTGCTTACAGGAGTGGGAAACTATTCCTCTTGCTCAAAAAGAGCGCTCTTTTGCTAGATTTAAAAATAACTATAAAGCAGTTTTATTTGAGCATTACTCCAAAAATCTTGTGTAACTTCATCAATTATCTTAATTGCCTGCTTATTTCAAGCACAGTGAAATTATCCAGTGAGTGTAACAACTAATTTTTAAGCTCATTTATTGTTAAGAAACGTTCTAGCTAAATTTGAATTATATTTGTAGGAAAATTGTCCGCCGAAAATTTCACTTGTTGGTACAGACGAATGTGTAAACTGGGTTACATTGTAAATATTGTTTTTTTTTTTTTTTTTGTGCCTGTGCTGCCATTTTTTATTTTATCACACTTAGCAGTTTCGCATGTAATCGGTCACTACACTACACTTCGTAGTTATGCCTGTAATCGGTGTCTAGTGTCAGATTTGCAGATCGGTGTCTAGTCTAGTGTCAGATTTAGGTCATCTACAGAACAATAACCTTTTCTTAATAACGAATAATTTCTACTTTTCGTTTGCTTTGCTTTATTTATAAGTAGTGGTCGGGAATAGGTTTATAGCCTAA
The DNA here is from genome assembly GCA_964006365.1 of Trididemnum miniatum. Classification (NCBI taxonomy): domain Eukaryota; kingdom Metazoa; phylum Chordata; class Ascidiacea; order Aplousobranchia; family Didemnidae; genus Trididemnum; species Trididemnum miniatum. The sequence goes on from OZ023240.1 coordinate 5,719,890, forward strand.
TGTTTCATTTTATGATTCGCATTATTTTTTTTAATCCCAGCTATGGCAGTACTGTCTTGTAGTGTGTTCTTTCTTTTTAACGTTTTATGTCATGCTAAGTTTACGCCAATATGTTTACTGTAAGTATTGCTGTAGTAGGTGTAGCAGACTTGATGACCTCTGTGGTCTTGCGCTGTTTCCTGCCTATGCGAATTTTCTTAACGTATACGGTGAAATAAACTTGATTGATTGGACAAATTATCTAACTTTTTTTTAATGATGCATATCAATATTTTCTTTCGTTGTTGTTTTATTGTTGTTTTGTAATTAGCGAAAAAATAAATAAACTTGAACTTGAAACAAACACCAGACACGAGGAAGGGCAAATCCAATCATTAATTAATCATGGAAATAAAAAGAAAGCAAAAATCGTTCAACGGAAATAAACGTTACTATTGACACGGAATAGATAAAAAGTACCGGTAATGGAACTGTTATTTCAGTATTGTTTAATGGCCTTATGCTGATTCAGAAGAAATTGCTTGCAACTAAATTTAAATTTACTAAGCGGGAACTGCTACGTCGAGGAGAGTGTTATTCCAGAGTTTTGCACCGACGCATTGTATAAGCCTTTGAGTTTTAGCAGTAAAGGTCAAAGGGTTTTTTGACGTCTAAAAATATTAAAGTGGAGAATTTTTTAATTTGAATATTATCAAGGCAATCAGTAAGTAATGTTTCGACTGTAGCATAAGTCTCGTCGGCCTTGCTACGCACAGCCAATCCAGGCTGGACTCATTTCAGACTGTAAAATACTAAAGACTCTTTTGCATTGCTCTTCCTAAACATCTCGACTTCATCTCTTTCCTAACTTAGGTTGTTCCCTCCTTTTAGCGGGCGACTGGCCTCAAACAACGATGCATTGTGAAAAAGCCTATAACTTCTAACCCTCAAGTAAGCTACCGGTAGCCTAACTAGCCCACATCACTACAAGCCCCCATGGGAACCCACTCATTTGCAGCTGCAGACGCGTTTCTAGTTCGACCCATCTTGCCAGACGGATAATGTTGGCTGTAGCCATGCATTTCGATGAAGTTTTGACTTTTTTCCACTCACTGGAATAATAATGTTTAAACCAACCGATCTTTTCTGTTTTTTTTTCGATTGTTTAGAGGCAGGGGCGTACATCCCGGGGGGGATGCATTCCCCCCAATATTTTTCGAGGGGGATGATAATGCATTTATCACCCCCAATATTAGAAGAAATTGCTACGCGATTGCTATGAAATATTCGAAGTTAGCTGATCGTTGGCAGACAGAATAACCAGCGAGCAATCGCAGTAAGTGCACCCGTAGAGTTAAGCTGATAAGGTATTACAATGGCGTTGGAAGGTGGGGGCTGAGGGAGGCTGAAGTCCTCCTTATATTTCTTCAGCCCCCTTTCAGCCTCCCCTTTCAAAAATTTATGACTACAGTACGAGGTCTGTTCAAAAAGTTTGTAGACTGAAGTCATAACACAAAATGTACTTTCTACAGCAGTTACAGGTCTGGGTCTCCTTCAAAGTAATCTCCTTCCCAACGCACACACTTATCCCAGTGGTGTTTCCACTCGCGGAAGCAGTCTAGGTATGCTTCTTTTTTAATGCCCTTGAGCTCCTTCGTCGCATTTTCCTTAATCTCTGGAATGGTCTCAAATCTTTTCCTTTCAACGGTCTTTTGAGCATGGGGAACAAAAAGAAATCACATAGAGCAAGGTCAAGTGAGTAAGGGGGGTGGGGAAGAACAGTGATGGAATGTTTGGCCAGAAACTCACGAGTTTTGAGGGCTGAATGGGCTGGAGCGTTGTCATGATGGAAAAAACAGTCACCACTCCTCCACAATTCTGGCTTTTCCGTCGAATGGCACCCCTCAGACGTTTCAAAACTTCAATGTAGTAGGTCTGCTTTACTGTGGAGTCTTCAGGAAGGTACTCGTGGTGGACAACTCCACTAGCATAATAAAAAACTGTGAGCAGCACCTTGATTTTGGATCGAACTTGACGGGCTTTTTTGGGTCTGGGGGATGTTTTGCTCGTCCACTGTGAAGATTGGACCTTTGTTTCTGCGTCATAATCGTAAACCCATGACTCATCACCTGTTATGATCTTTGACCAGAATTCTTTATCATTTTCTGAGTGATTAAGCAAATCCTGACAGACTTGAACACGATGAGCTCGTTGATCACTTGTAATCAGACGAGGCACAAATTTTGCAGCAACGCGATGCCTTTTTTTGATTCTTCCGTCAAAATGTAGTGACAAGAGCCTACCGATATCCCACATTCTTCATTCCACATTCAGCAAGCTCTTTTACAGTCAGACGTCGATTCGCTCGCACCAGAGTGTTGGTTTCATCAATGTGTGGGTCATCAGTAGATGTGGAAGGACGTTCAGAACGCTCATCATCTTCAACAGACAGCCGACCATTCTTGAAACGTTTATGCCACCTGAAACATGTCGCTCGCTTCATGGCAACATCACCGTAAGCCGTGTTAAGCATGGCAAACGTTTCCTTAGTAGATTATCCCAGCTCGACACAAAATTTCTCAGCAAATCGTTGCTCTTTCAAATTATTCATTTTGAAAAAAATTGTAAAACTTAAAATCCGACGAACTAAAAAACTAATCTAAACTTAACTGAACATAACCAGTACTAAAACAAAGATACCTGCGATCAGAAAATGGCGTCATAATCAGCTGATCTCTCTGAACCTTGCGACACCAAGTGAATGCATCTGGAACAAATGAGAGCTGCGCAGTTCAAACAGTCTACGAACTTTTTGAACAGACCTCGTACACCCCATTGCACTTCAACGATGGCTTACCGGTATGGCGTCACTTGTTATTCGTTTCTTTTCTTCACTGATACCATCAAACCAACGTAGGCCTACTAACTTTTGCAACTTTGTGACAAAAGTGAACAAAACCGCAAAAACTGTTGGATTTCTTGGTACCTTCGTGCACAAAGCTTTTGGAGCTCTACCATGATATCACAATAAGATTTTCTCCAATTTTAGCAGAAACGTCTGGGCAAATAATTGCGAAACAACAAAACATCAAATTAGAATTAGCTAGCTTATCCTAGTAGCAGTGACGTAGCGAAAAAATTTAAAAGGAGGTATGGGGCCATAATTTCCGCAAAATTTTCAAGCGTATTTTTTTTTCGGCAGAACAAATTTAAAGCTGATTGAAAAACAAGAAAAGTTCTATTCGGGGGCATGCTCCCCCGAAAAATTTTTGAAAATTTACGTGCTCCAAATGGCCATTTTAGCGCTTTTTGAATAATTTTCAGGCAAATTTTGTTTAAAATTTTGACCCTAATTTTGAGTGCTTCGCCAAATTATTATCCTAAGTGAGGTCGTGCAGCGCATTGATCGCTTTTTCGTGATAGGAAGATAAATATGCAATTAAATACAAAAAAGTACTATGCATTTTGTTCGCACATTTTCGATTATGCGTGCTTAAGGCCAGGAGCGTATTTGGGAGGTGGGGAGCATTGGGCCATGCCTCCCCTTTTGACTCTGCTTTTTAGTAAAAAGAACAAAATTAATATTGCCAAGTGACTGAAATCAGCCAAACTCTTTTGATGGTTTTGGTTTCTCTAGCTTATGGCCAGGGGCGGATCCAGGGGGGTATGCATCTTCCCACCAGCCATTTTCAAAAATGTTTTTGTTGTAAGCTATACAATTTTTCCATAATTTCGAACCTCTTCGATAGCCATAAGCCTTACGTCTAGCACGCCCAACCGAAAATGTGCGAACAAAATGCATCACATTTGGCAAAGCACTCAGAAATAGGGTCAAAAAATTTAAACAAATTTTGCATGAAAATTATTAAAAAGCACTAAAAACTCCCCCTGCTTAAAAGTACTTCCAACGCTGTTGAGGTATTGTGATCTAAGATTTTGTTGATGGTCACTATGCAAGACATGAATAATGACGTCCGACTATTTTACTATCTAGTGATAGGTTATTACGCTTTCATTGATTTGGTTTTTCTGAGGTAAAAGTTTCGTCACAATTAGTGGCCGGGGGCCAGGAATGCATATAGCATATCCCCTCCCCACAGGCAGCCATTTTCGAACATGTTTTTGATTGTTCCATAATTGTAAACCTTTTCGATAACAATAAGCCTTAAGCGCTGTTTATAGTGAAAATTGGCGAGACGCAACGAAGCGAGATAAATTGTACTATTTGGAGAAAAAATACATAATCCACTCTAATTTTAATGCCGCACTATTTCACGAATAATTTTCGTTGACCAAAAGTTTTATTTCACGTTCAAAAAGCGATGATATCTCATTAAAATAACAAATAAACCAAGCATATAAAACATGCTCCTTTTTGTGCATTGTTTCGCTGAGCTGTCTCACATTTTTTTACCTAAAGCCCACAACGACTAGCGAGCAAACAGTGAAACATTGCGTCATTATACGCTTTGAGACCATCCCCCACACTTTCCTACACCCCCACACCTCTGCTCACTCTTCCCCACACCTCCCACTTTCCCTTTCTCCTCCCTTCACCTCTCCCCACTCCCCAACACAATTCCCCACACCTCTGCAGACCTCCCCCCTGACCTCACTTCTTCGCACCCCAACATACTTCCCCACACCCCAACACACTTCCCCACACCTCTCCAAATCTCTCTCCACACTTCTCTACACTTCCCCCACCCCAAAAAACTACCTCACAACTCTACTGACCTCCCATGGACTCCCCCCACACTTCTCTACACTTTCCCCACCTCTCCCCACACCCCAACACACTTCACCACATATTTTCAGCCCTTCCCCTACACTTCCCCACACCTTTTCAGACCTCCCCACACACTTCGCCACACCTTTTCTACACCCCACCTTCCCCCTCACCTCCCTAGACCCCAACACACTCCCCACACGTCTGCAGACCTCCCCCAACCCTTCCTCACCTCCCCACACAACAACACACTTACCCACACCTCTTCAGACCTCCCCCCACACTTCCCCATATCTCCCTTCACCTCCCCCACACCCCAACACACTTCCATGCCTCCATCTCCCTTCACCTCCCCCCGCACCCCCCACCTGTTCCCACCTTCCCCCCACACCTCCTTTTACCTCCCCCTCCACCCCAACACACTTCCCTACTCTTTCCATATTTTCCTCATACTTGACCCAACTTTCCCAACTACCAAAAATTCCCCACTTCCCCCATCATCCATACTCTCTCACACTCCCCCAAATTCTCTATATTCCCCCATGCTCCCCCCATTCTTCCCCATAAGTGCTATTATGCCACAAACGCTCTTCTATTTCAAAATAAAGCTGCAAAAAAGTAGTCGCAGCGAATTGAAAAGCGAATGGAATTGGCCTACGTCACAAAGCGCTGTGTAACAGACCATGTAAATGGGCTTATTGCTGCAAGTTTAGGGCAGTTTGCTTCACGTGTGAAAGAAAAAGACTAGTTCGGTAGGATCACCGTACGTCCTCTCCCTTCACCTCCTCCTGCACTACCCCACGCCTCTCTCCACATCTCTTCTCACCTCCCCCACACCCCAACGCACTTTTGCACACCTCCCTTCACACTTCTCAACATGCTTTTCTTAGACTATGCAACCAAACACGTGAATTACAACCAGAGATGTGGAAGCGGTATATTTGCAAACAGCTTCCGCTTTCACACCTATCGCTTCCGCTTCCAAACAGATTCAACGAAATTTTGCTAGTAAAATACGACCAGTGCGTTGGTAGCCGATAGCGTAAACCGGAACTTCGTTTCCAACCCGCTGAAAGCTCTTGGTCAAACTTCAGCAAGCGTTTTTTTCATAGACAATTTGCAAAAAGCAAACAAAAGTGTAAAGGATTGATTGAATCACAATCCTGGGAGTATTTTACCGCAACTTTGCGACGAAACTTACTCACGATCACACACACGAGGCCGAGCGTGTACTTGCGTTTATGCGCAGCGTTTGAAAAGATTTATCACGCTCAATTTTTCTTCACAATTAAACCGAACCCTAAAAACGGAACCGGTTCCGTAGAATTCGATATTCTGAAATGCACATCTTACTTCAATTCTTGATAGCTCGTGAGCTTTTGGTTCCATCCTGGGTCATTTTTTTCAAAATTTGACTTCGGTCAATTGCCCGAACTGTCTACAAAAATTTCGGTCATTTCAAGACTCGAGCTTTAGGCCTATTTATTTGTTGCAGCTATAGCGACTACAATACGCAGTACAACAACAGCTATCGCGATTACAATTCAATTTTTTTCAGTCATGTTTGAAGTAACAACACGTTGAATAAAATACACACCTACTCCTTTGTAACCGCAACACAAATAAAAACTACTTTAATCTGTTTGATGTCTGTTGAACCTGATACTGTGACACCGATAGTTCTTGTGTGATTGTTGCTAGCATATGGGCAAGATATTTACTTCGGTCAATTGACCGAAAAGGCTTTAATTTTTTCGGTTTTTTACAAATTTAATTTGGACTATGACCAAAATTGTACCAAATAAAAAAACAGGTCTGATTTTTTCATGTATATCCTCCTATCACTAGAAAGCGGCGGAGGCGCTATGCGTAGGACGAATCTATGCTAGCTTAAGAGTTGCCTTTGTTTCCAAGTTTTCCGGTTGAATTTTCTTTTGACTTCTTTAATTTGCTGCTTGCCAGATTCCACCAAGGAAAGATAATCATCGTGAAGCATCTTATCCAAGGACGCAACAACGAGACTAGGTTGGGAGTTAAACCACTAACCTTGCGATCATGGTCGTCGTAAAAACGACGCTCCAAACCACTGCGCCACGCTGCCAGGTTTCATCACTTTGTATGTAGGCCTATTCCAGTTTTGATTATCAACCTTATCCAAAATTACTCTTATTCAAATTGAATTCTTAATCAGAGTAACACAGAACAAATATCACAACTAGATGGCAGCTGCAAGCACCCGCTTATGGCTTCCCGATCAAGCTTACTAGGGACCCAAACGTCTAAGGGAACAGCACAGCGACTTCGCTTTTACAACTTAAAAACACAACAAATCCGTGCAAAATATAGGTGGGCATTATCACACATGAAGTAAGTTTAATTTCCTGCAGCCTGTGCTCCATAAACTTAATAATATTGTAACGACTTTTTACATTTCTGTAATACAGTCATCGAAATCTCAATAAAACTATTATCCTTAAATTTCTTCACGTGTACAGTGATGATGCTGCACACAAAATCAAATCTTCATTATACTCGCCATATTACGCCCAAGCGTGTAACGAGTGGCGGAGCCCACCTACGCGGCGCAGCGCTTGGGCTACACAACTCCGAACAAACGTCGCAACGGTGGCGAGCCGTTGGCGACACTGTGACGATTTGGCCGACCACGCAATTGAACCTCACACCTCCCGCACCGATAGGGTGGGCTTAGCAACTGAGCTAATCGGCCGGCACAATGCTACACAAGTCTGCAGCAAAATCATCTTGTTTCTCTGACATTTCCAACAAGCTGGCAAATCTTGCAGTAAATTCAAACAATAAACGCCATGATTCTTGAAGGATTTGTGCAGCTGCAAGGACGACTGCATTCACACAAAACAAAATTAAATCATGGAGCTTGTGCTCGTTTCTAAGGGCCAAGAAATCGCGGCATAAAATGGGATGCATTATTTTGATATATCAAAAAATGAAGTTACAAAGTAAAAATTACGAGATTTTAAATAAACAGAAATTACGAAAAAAGATCTACATTTACTTGCCATTAACATGTTTTTTATTCAGAAACTCATTAACAACAATTTGTTCAAGAATTTTTTGAAAAGGATGGCATACACCGCATTAAAGCAGTTTGAATAAATATAAAAAACGAATGTTTGACTTTTTCGTCTTTCTGCCGCTCTCAACTAGGGCTTATTTTAAGGGTAGGGCTTACATTAAAATCATCCTCAAAAATCACGCTAGGTTTTATTTTGCGGGTAGGTCTTATTATCGGGGAAACACGGCAATTACAACCAATTTCGCGAAACCACAAGCTTGATAATCTGATAGCGGATTATGCTAGCTATTACTCTAACAAACTCTTCGCCGCAATGCGAACACAGTTTCAATGCGAGGAATCCACAAAGCTAACTCATGAGTCCAATGCACCAACCACTTGGTCAATTCCCATGTGCCCCTTATTGCTGATTAAAACGTCACTTTAACCACAAACTCATACGGCTCACTCACGAATGAAAACGTTTTAAGCCAAAATAGCTCAAAAACATGTTACCCTACTGCCCTCTAACGGATTACATAAATTTGCTTGACTTTCATGAGGTTTCCTGAAATTTCACGTTTTTTACGTTTGACTCCAAGTCAGGCGCTCTGGAGTAACCCTTCATTATATTGATATTTTACCCACAATGAAATAAATATCCTCCGATAATTTGAAGGTCCTAGCTGTTGTCATTTAACAGTTATGAGCTTGTGAACATTTTCTTATTATTGATTTTTGACCTCAAACCACTTGACTGCCACCCCCGCAAGTTGTGAGACCCAAGTTTACGTCGAGGTCTATCATCCCTGAACATTTCAAGCCTCTAGCATCAGCGGTTCAAATGCCCTAGACTGCGCAAGATTGGCAACATTTATCGGTTTTTTGACCTTTGATCCCGAGTCACGTGACATAGAGCGTTCATGGTTGGTACACTGCAAGGACATATCAAGACACACCAATCCTATCAAATTCAAGTTCTTATGTGTTTTGAATGAATGGTTATATGCCAAACGACATATTTGCGTATTTGACCATTGACCCCAAGTGACGTCACGCAAAACTAATCATTGCTGGTGTTTTTGTACTCTCGTTGAGATGCATCTGCTCTGTAAATTTGAAGGTCCTACCACTTGCCATTCACAAGTTATTAGGGTTTGATCAAACTATTTGTCAATTTAATTGATTGACGTTTGACCTTTGACCTGTTGACCGCCATCCCCCAAAAGCTGTTAGGCACAAAATCACATAAAGGTCTATCATCCCTGGGAATTTCAAGTCTCTAGCATCAGCGGTTCAAAAGCCTTCAAATGCACAAAAAACTGCTGAGGTTCGTTGATTTGACCTTTGACCCTAAGTGACGTCACGATCAGGTCATTGTTGTGCATATAATTGTTCCCCACATTGATATGCATATACTGTGAAAATGTAAAGGTCCTACCTGTAGTCATTCAAAAGTTATTAGGTTTTGGTAAATTTGGTTGTTTGACCTTTGACCTTTAACCTGACGACCGCCACCCCCCAAAAGTTGTTAGGCACAAGTTCCCAATAGGATCTACCATCCCTGAACATTTCAAGTCTCTAGCATCAGCAGTTCAAAAGCCTTAGGCTGCGCAAGATTGGCAACACTTCCCGATTTTTTTGACCTTTGACCCCGAGTCACGTGACATAGAGCGTTTATGGTCGGTACACTGCAAGGACATATCAAGACACACCAACCCTATTAATTTCAAGTTCCTATGTGTTTTCCATCAATAGTTATTTGCCAAACAACATATTTGCGTATTTGACCTTTGACCCCAAGTGACGTCACACAAAACTAATCACTGTTGGTGCTTTTGTACCCTGGTTGAGATGCATCTGCTCCGTAAACTTGAAGGTCCTACCAGTTGCCATTCACACGTTATTAGCGTTTGATCAAAATTTTGATCATTTTATTTGATTGACGTTTGACCTTTGACCTGTTGACCGCCACCCCCCAAAAGTTGTTAGGCACAAGTTCACATGGAGGTCTATCATCCCTGGGAATTTCAAGTCTCTAGCATCAGCGGTTCAAAAGCCTTAGGCTGCACAAAAATCTGTTGAGATTCGTTGATTTGACCTTTGACCCTAAGTGACGTCACGAACAGGTCATTGTTATGCATATAATTATTCCCCACGTTCATATGCATATACTGTGAAAATTTGAAGGTCCTACCTGTAGTCATTCAAAAGATATTAGGTTTTGGTAAATTTGGTTTTTTGACCCTTGACCTTTAACCTGACGACCGCCACCCCCCAAAAGTTGTTAGGCACAAGTTCCCAATAAGATCTACCATCCCTGAAAATTTCAAGTCTCTAGCATCAGCGGTTCAAAAGCCTTAGGCTGCACAAAATTTGGTGTTGAAAAAAAAAAATAAAAAAAAAAAAAAAAAGAAAAACTAGATGGCAGCTGCAAGCACCCGCTTATGGCTTCCCGATCAAGCTTATTAGGGACCCAAACGTCTAAGGGAACAGCACAGCGACTTCGCTTTTACAACTTAAAAACACAACAAATCCGTGCAAAGTATAGGTGGGCATTATCACACATGAAGTAAGTTTAATTTCCTGCAGCCTGTGCTCCATAAACTTAATAATATTGTAACGACTTTTTACATTTCTGTAATACAGTCATCGAAATCTCAATAAAACTATTATCCTTAAATTTCTTCACGTGTACAGTGATGATGCTGCACACAAAATCAAATCTTCATTATACTCGCCATATTACGCCCAAGCGTGTAACGAGTGGCGGAGCCCACCTACGCGGCGCAGCGCTTGGGCTACACAACTCCGAACAAACGTCGCAACGGTGGCGAGCCGTTGGCGACACTGTGACGATTTGGCCGACCACGCAATTGAACCTCACACCTCCCGCACCGATAGGGTGGGCTTAGCAACTGAGCTAATCGGCCGGCACAATGCTACACAAGTCTGCAGCAAAATCATCTTGTTTCTCTGACATTTCCAACAAGCTGGCAAATCTTGCAGTAAATTCAAACAATAAACGCCATGATTCTTGAAGGATTTGTGCAGCTGCAAGGACGACTGCATTCACACAAAACAAAATTAAATCATGGAGCTTGTGCTCGTTTCTAAGGGCCAAGAAATCGCGGCATAAAATGGGATGCATTATTTTGATATATCAAAAAATGAAGTTACAAAGTAAAAATTACGAGATTTTAAATAAACAGAAATTACGAAAAAAGATCTACATTTACTTGCCATTAACATGTTTTTTATTCAGAAACTCATTAACAACAATTTGTTCAAGAATTTTTTGAAAAGGATGGCATACACCGCATTAAAGCAGTTTGAATAAATATAAAAAACGAATGTTTGACTTTTTCGTCTTTCTGCCGCTCTCAACTAGGGCTTATTTTAAGGGTAGGGCTTACATTAAAATCATCCTCAAAAATCACGCTAGGTTTTATTTTGCGGGTAGGTCTTATTATCGGGGAAACACGGCAATTACAACCAATTTCGCGAAACCACAAGCTTGATAATCTGATAGCGGATTATGCTAGCTATTACTCTAGCAAACTCTTCGCCGCAATGCGAACACAGTTTCAATGCGAGGAATCCACAAAGCTAAGTCATGAGTCCAATGCACCAACCACTTGGTCAATTCCCATGTGCCCCTTATTGCTGATTAAAACGTCAGTTTAACCACAAACTCATACGGCTCACTCACGAATGAAAACGTTTTAAGCCAAAATAGCTCAAAAACATGTTACCCTACTGCCCTCTAACGGATTACATAAATTTGCTTGACTTTCATGAGGTTTCCTGAAATTTCACGTTTTTTACGTTTGACTCCAAGTCAGGCGCTCTGGAGTAACCCTTCATTATATTGATATTTTACCCACAATGAAATAAATATCCTCCGATAATTTGAAGGTCCTAGCTGTTGTCATTTAACAGTTATGAGCTTGTGAACATTTTCTTATTATTGATTTTTGACCTCAAACCACTTGACTGCCACCCCCGCAAGTTGTGAGACCCAAGTTTACGTCGAGGTCTATCATCCCTGAACATTTCAAGCCTCTAGCATCAGCGGTTCAAATGCCCTAGACTGCGCAAGATTGGCAACATTTATCGGTTTTTTGACCTTTGATCCCGAGTCATGTGACATAGAGCGTTCATGGTTGGTACACTGCAAGGACATATCAAGACACACCAATCCTATCAAATTCAAGTTCTTATGTGTTTTGAATGAATAGTTATATGCCAAACGACATATTTGCGTATTTGACCATTGACCCCAAGTGACGTCACGCAAAACTAATCATTGCTGGTGTTTTTGTACTCTCGTTGAGATGCATCTGCTCTGTAAATTTGAAGGTCCTACCAGTTGCCATTCACAAGTTATTAGCGTTTGATCAAACTATTTGTCAATTTAATTGATTGACGTTTGACCTTTGACCTGTTGACCGCCACCCCCCAAAAGTTGTTAGGCACAAAATCACATAAAGGTCTAACATCCCTGGGAATTTCAAGTCTCTAGCATCAGCGGTTCAAAAGCCTTAGGCTGCACAAAAAACTGCTGAGGTTTGTTGATTTGACCTTTGACCCTAAGTGACGTCACGATCAGGTCATTGTTGTGCATAGTTTTGTTCCCCACATTGATATGCATATACTGTGAAAATGTAAAGGTCCTACCTGTAGTCATTCAAAAGTTATTAGGTTTTGGTAAATTTGGTTGTTTGACCTTTGATCTTTAATCTGACGACCGCCACCCCCCAAAAGTTGTTAGGCACAAGTTCTCAATAGGATCTACCATCCCTGAACATTTCAAGTCTCTAGCATCAGCGGTTCAAAAGCCTTAGACTGCGCAAGATTGGCAACACTTCCCGATTTTTTTGACCTTTGACCCCGAGTCACGTGACATAGAACGTTTATAGTTGGTACACTGCAAGGACATATCAAGACACACCAACCCTATTAATTTCAAGTTCCTATGTGTTTTCCATCAATAGTTATTTGCCAAACGACATATTTGCGTATTTGACCTTTGACCCCAAGTGACGTCACACAAAACTAATCACTGTTGGTGCTTTTGTACCCTGGTTGAGATGCATCTGCTCCGTAAACTTGAAGGTCCTACCAGTTGCCATTCACAAGTTATTAGCGTTTGATCAGATTTTTGATTATTTTATTTGATTGACGTTTGACCTTTAACCTTATGACTGCCACCCCCCAAAAGCTGTTAGGCACAAGTTCACATGGAGGTCTATCATCCCTGGGAATTTCAAGTCTCTAGCATCAGCGGTTCAAAAACCTTCAAATGCACAAAAATCTGTTGAGATTCGTTGATTTGACCTTTGACCCTAAGTGACGTCACGAACAGGTCATTCGTGTGCATATATTTATTCCCCACATTGATATGCATATACTGTGAAAATGTGAAGGTCCTACCTGTAGTCATTCAAAAGATATTAGGTTTTGGTAAATTTGGTTTTTTGACCTTTGACCTTTAACCTGACGACCGCCACCCCCCAAAAGTTGTTAGGCACAAGTTCCCAATAAGATCTACCATCCCTGAAAATTTCAAGTCTCTAGCATCAGCGGTTCAAAAGCCTTAGGCTGCACAAAATTTGGTGTTGAAAAAAAAAAAAAAAAAAGAAAAACTAGATGGCAGCTGCAAGCACCCGCTTATGGCTTCCCGATCGAGCTTACTAGGGACCCAAACGTCTAAGGGAACAGCACAGCGACTTCGCTTTTACAACTTAACCCTTTCATTCATTCTGTATCATCTGCGATACACAAGTATAAATCTTTCTCACTGCCTCGTTTATCGGTTTACAATGGTTTAATCACTTTGTATCAAGTCAGTGAAGCATGAAATTTCATTTGCAATCTTGTATGACCGTGATTTCCAACGCACACGCTCAAATTTGCTGGTTGAAAAGGGGAGATTTTTAGCTAATTCGGTAGAAGAAAGAAAACTGTAAAATCATAAACTTAGTTACGTCACAACTGTGTAAACAAGTTTTTTTCGGTGATTTACTAACATATTGAACGAAATGTTAGCGGAATTTGAGAAAAAAAATTTTATTTCCCCTTCAATTTTATAATTATATTTTTTGTATCACGTGTGATACAGAGTGACTAAATCGTAACTTTTTCATAAATCGGTTTGAACTGGTTTACTGCCAGTGCTGGGCAGATCAGCTACTTTGCTTTATTTTTAGACCAAATTTAGCAAGAATAAGCTTGTGTGGAGACTAAAATAGCTTTGAGGTTTAGGAATAGTTGTACTTTGCTAGTCTAATCTGCTAAAATAGGCTATCTTCTGGTAGTAAAAGTGTCTATTTTAGCCTACTAAAATATAGCAAACAAAGCATTAGAATTGAGGTGTTAGTCTTCATCTTATTTAGTTTTACATATTATAATCAAGATGTTATGGATTGGTAGTCTGCTACGTATTCGTATTCTGCAATCTAACTGTTATTGCATGTAACTAATTCTAGACCACATTCGGTTGTTTTTACCTTGCTGTGTTGCTAAATTTGAGTGCCAGTAGGCCTACAATTTTTTGATGGTGTTTTTTTACTTCGTTATGAAAAAAAAAAATTGAACATTTTACCCTTTGAGTCATTTTGTATCTCCTATGATACAGATCAGGATGCAGCATCCAAGGACTCTATGGAGCAAAACATTGTTTCAGGTCAAATAACATACATAAAAGAACATACTGATGCAAAAAAAATATTACTTTTTGGGCACGAACATAGGGCGTGACTGATAGGGTTAAAAAAACAACAAATCCCTGCAAAGTATAGGTGGGCATTATCACACATGAAGTAAGTTTGATTTCCAGCAGCCTATGCTCCAGAAACTTAATAATATTGTAACGACTTCTTACATTTCTGTAATACAGTCATCGAAATCTCAATAAAACTATTATCCTTAAATTTCTTCACGTGTACAGTGATGATGCTGCACAAAAAATCAAATCTTCATTATACTCGCGATATTACGCCCAAGCGTGTAACAAGTGGCGGAGCCACCTACGCGGCGCAGCGCTTGGGCTACACAACTCCGAACAAACGTCGCAACGGTGGCGAGCCGTTGGCGATACTGTGACGATTTGGCCGACCACGCAATTGAACCTCACACCTCCCGCACCGATAGGGTGGGCTTAGCAACTGAGCTAATCGGCCGGCACAATGCTACACAAGTCTGCAGCAAAATCATTTTGTTTGTCTGACATTTCCAACAAGCTGGCAAATCTTGCAGTAAATTCAAACAATAAACGCCATGATTCTTGAAGGATTTGTGCAGCTGCAAGGACGACTGCATTCACACAAAACGAAATTAAATCATGGAGCTTGTGCTCGTTTCTAAGGGCCAAGAAATCGCGGCATAAAATGGGATGTATTATTTTGATATATCAAAAAATGAAGTTACAAAGTAAAAATTACGAGATTTTAAATAAACAGAAATTACGAAAAAAGATCTACATTTACTTGCCATTAACATGTTTTTTATTCAGAAACTCATTAACAACAATTTATTCAAGAATTTTTTGAAAAGGATGGCATACACCGCACTAAAGCAGTTTGAATAAATATAAAAAAAGAATGTTTGACTTTTTCGTCTTTCTGCCGCTCTCAACTAGGGCTTATTTTAAGGGTAGGGCTTACATCAAAATCATCCTCAAAAATCACGCTAGGTTTTATTTTGCGAGTAGGTCTTATTATCGGGGAAACACGGCAATTACAACCAATTTCGCGAAACCACAAGCTTGATAATCTGATAGCGGACTATGCTAGCTATTACTCTAGCAAACTCTTCGCCGCAATGCGAACACAGTTTCAATGCGAGGAATCCACAAAGCTAAGTCATGAGTCCAATGCACCAACCACTTGGCCAATTCCCATGTGCCCCTTATTGCTGCTTAAAACGTCAGTTTGACCACAAACTCATACGGCTCACTCACGAATGAAAAAGTTTTAAGCCAAAATAGCTCAAAAAATAGCTCAAGTTTTAAGCCAAAATAGCTCTCTAACGGATTACATAAATTTGCTTGACTTTCATGAGGTTTCCTGAAATTTCACGTTTTTTACGTTTGACTCCAAGTCAGGCGCTCTGGAGTAACCCTTCATTATATTGATATTCTACCCACATTGAGATAAATATCCTCCGATAATTTGAAGGTCCTAGCTGTTGTCATTTAACAGTTATGAGCTTGTGAACATTTTCTTATTATTGACTTTTGACCCCAAACCACTTGACTGCCACCCCCCGCAAGTTGTGAGACACAAGTTTACGTCGAGGTCTATCATCCCTGAACATTTCAAGCCTCTAGCATCAGCGGTTCAAATGCCCTAGACTGCGCAAGATTGGCAACATTTATCGGTTTTTTGACCTTTGATCATGAGTCACGTGACATAGAGCGTTCATGGTTGGTACACTGCAAGGATATATCAAGACACACCAACCCTATCAATTTCAAGTTCTTATGTGTTTTGAATGAATAGTTATACGCCAAACGACATATTTGCGTATTTGACCTTTGACCCCAAGTGACGTCACGCACAACTAATCATTGCTGGTGTTTTTGTACTCTGGTTGAGATGCATCTGCTCTGTAAATTTGAAGGTCCTACCAGTTGCCATTCACAAGTTATTAACGTTTGATCAAACTATTTGTCAATTTAATTGATTGACGTTTGACCTTTGACCTGTTGACCGCCACCCCCCAAAAGCTGTTAGGCACAAGATCACATGGAGGTCTATCATCCCTGGGAATTTCAAGTATCTAGCATCAGCGGTTCAAAAACCTTCAAATGCACAAAAAACTGCTGAGGTTCGTTGATTTGACCTTTGACCCTAAGTGACGTCACGATCAGGTCATTGTTGTGCATATTTTTATTCCCCACATTGATATGCATATACTGTGAAAATGTAAAGGTCCTACCTGTAGTCATTCAAAAGTTATTAGGTTTTGGTAAATTTGGTTGTTTGACCTTTGACCTTTAACCTGACGACCGCCACCCCCCAAAAGTTGTTAGGCACAAGTTCCCAATAGAATCTACCATCCCTGAACATTTCAAGTCTCTAGCATCAGCGGTTCAAAAGCCTTAAACTGCGCAAGATTGGCAACATTTGCCGATTTTTTTGACCTTTGACCCCGAGTCACGTGACATAGAACGTTTATAGTTGGTACACTGCAAGGACATATCAAGACACACCAACCCTATTAATTTCAAGTTCCTATGTGTTTTCCATCAATAGTTATACGCCAAACGACATTTTTGCGTATTTGACCTTTGACCCCAAGTGACGTCACGCAAAACTAATCACTGTTGGTGCTTTTGTACCCTGGTTGAGATGCATCTGCTCCGTAAACTTGAAGGTCCTACCAGTTGCCATTCACAAGTTATTAGCGTTTGATCAGAATTTTGATCATTATATTTGATTGACGTTTGTCCTTTAACCTGTTGACCGCCACCCCCCAAAAGTTGTTAGGCACAAGTTCACATGGAGGTCTATCATCCCTGAGAATTTCAAGTCTCTAGCATCAGCGGTTCAAAAGCCTTAGGCTGCACAAAAATCTGTTAAGATTCGTTGATTTGACCTTTGACCCTAAGTGACGTCACGAACAGATCATTGTTATGCATATAATTATTCCCCACATTGATATGCATATACTGTGAAAATTTGAAGGTCCTACCTGTAGTCATTCAAAAGATATTAGGTTTTGGTAAATTTGGTTTTTTGACCTTTGACCTTTAACCTGACAACCGCCACCCCCCAAAAGTTGTTAGGCACAAGTTCCCAATAAGATCTACCATCCCTGAAAATTTCAAGTCTCTAGCATCAGCGGTTCAAAAGCCTTAGGCTGCACAAAATTTGGTGTTGAAAAAAAAAAATAAAAAAAAAAAAATAAAAAAAAAAAAAAAAAAAAAAAACTAGATGGCAGCTGCAAGCACCCGCTTATGGCTTCCCGATCAAGCTTACTAGGGACCCAAACGTCTAAGGGAACAGCAGAGTGACTTCGCTTTTACAACTTAAAAAAACAACAAATCCCTGCAAAGTTATAGGTGGGCATTATCACACATGAAGTAAGTTTAATTTCTTGCAGCCTGTGCTCCATAAACTTGATAATATTGTAACGACTTTTTACATTTCTGTAATACAGTCATCGAAATCTCAATAAAACTATTATCCTTGAATTTCTTCACGTGTACAGTGATGATGCTGCACAAAAAATCAAATCTTCATTATACTCGCCATATTACGCCCAAGCGTGTAACGAGTGGCGGAGCCCACCTACGCGGCGCAGCGCTTGGGCTACACAACTCCGAACAAACGTCGCAACGGTGGCGAGCCGTTGGCGACACTGTGACGATTTGGCCGACCACGCAATTGAACCTCACACCTCCCGCACCGATAGGGTGGGCTTAGCAACTGAGCTAATCGGCCGGCACAATGCTACACAAGTCTGCAGCAAAATCATCTTGTTTCTCTGACATTTCAAACAAGCTGGCAAATCTTGCAGTAAATTCAAACAATAAACGCCATGATTCTTGAAGGATTTGTGCAGCTGCAAGGACGACTGCATTCACACAAAACGAAATTAAATCATCGAGCTTGTGCTCGTTTCTAAGGGCCAAGAAATCGCGGCATAAAATGGGATGCATTATTTTGATATATCAAAAAATGAAGTTACAAAGTAAAAATTACGAGATTTTAAATAAACAGAAATTACGAAAAAAGATCTACATTTTTTTTACTTGCCATTAACATGTTTTTTATTCAGAAACTCATTAACAACAATTTATTCAAGAATTTTTTGAAAAGGATGGCATACACCGCATTAAAGCAGTTTGAATAAATATAAAAAAAGAATGTTGGACTTTTTCGTCTTTCTGCCGCTCTCAACTAGGGCTTATTTTAAGGGTAGGGCTTACATTAAAATCATCCTCAAAAATCACGCTAGGTTTTATTTTGCGGGTAGGTCTTATTATCGGGGAAACACGGCAATTACAACCAATATCGCGAAACCACAAGCTTGATAATCTGATAGCGGATTATGCTAGCTATTACTCTAACAAACTCTTCGCCGCAATGCGAACACAGTTTCAATGCGAGGAATCCACAAAGCTAAGTCATGAGTCCAATGCACCAACCACTTGGCCAATTCCCATGTGCCCCTTGTTGCTGATTAAAACGTCAGTTTAACCACAAACTCATACGGCTCACTCACGAATGAAAACGTTTTAAGCCAAAATAGCTCAAAAACATGTTACCCTACTGCCCTCTAACGGATTACATAAATTTGCTTGACTTTCATGAGGTTTCCTGAAATTTCACGTTTTTTACGTTTGACTCCAAGTCAGGCGCTCTGGAGTAACCCTTCATTATATTGATATTTTACCCACATTGAGATAAATATCCTCCGATAATTTGAAGGTCCTAGCTGTTGTCATTTAACAGTTATGAGCTTGTGAACATTTTCTTATTATTGACTTTTGACCCCAAACCACTTGACTGCCACCCCCGCAAATTGTGAGACCCAAGTTTACGTCGAGGTCTATCATCCCTGAACATTTCAAGCCTCTAGCATCAGCGGTTCAAATGCCCTAGACTGCGCAAGATTGGCAACATTTATCGGTTTTTTGACCTATGACCCCGAGTCACGTGACATAGAGCGTTCATGGTTGGTACACTGCAAGAACATATCAAGACACACCAATCCTATCAAATTCAAGTTCTTATGTGTTTTGAATGAATAGTCATACGCCAAACGACATTTTTGCGTATTTGACCTTTGACCCCAAGTGAGGTCACGCAAAACTAATCATTGCTGGTGTTTTTGTACTCTCGTTGAGATGCATCTGCTCCGTAAATTTGAAGGTCCTACCACTTGCCATTCACAAGTTATTAGGGTTTGATCAAACTATTTGTCAATTTAATTGATTGACGTTTGACCTTTGACCTGTTGACCGCCACCCTCCAAAAGCTGTTAGGCACAAGATCACATGGAGGTCTATCATCCCTGGGAATTTCAAGTATCTAGCATCAGCGGTTCAAAAGCCTTAGGCTGCACAAAAAACTGCTGAGGTTCGTTGATTTGACCTTTGACCCTAAGTGACGTCACGAACAGGTCATTGTTGTGCATAGTTTTGTTCCCCACATTGATATGCATATACTGTGAAAATGTAAAGGTCCTACCTGTAATCATTCAAAAGATATTAGGTTTTGGTAAATTTGGTTGTTTGACCTTTGACCTTTAACCTGACGACCGCCACCCCCCAAAAGTTGTTAGGCACAAGTTCCCAATAGGATCTACCATCCCTGAACATTTCAAGTCTCTAGCATCAGCGGTTCAAAAACCTTAGGCTGCGCAAGATTGGCAACACTTCCCGATTTTTTTGACCTTTGACCCCGAGTCACGTGACATAGAACGTTTATAGTTGGTACACTGCAAGGACATATCAAGACACACCAACCCTATTAATTTCAAGTTCCTATGTGTTTTCCATCAATAGTTATATGCCAAACGACATATTTGCGTATTTGACCTTTGACCCCAAGTGACGTCACGCAAAACTAATCACTGTTGGTGCTTTTGTACCCTCGTTGAGATGCATCTGCTCCGTAAATTTGAAGGTCCTACCAGTTGCCATTCACAAGTTATTAGCGTTTGATCAGAATTTTGATCATTTTATTTGATTGACGTTTGACCTTTAACCTTATGACCGCCACCCCCCAAAAGTTGTTAGGCACAAGTTCACATGGAGGTCTATCATCCCTGGGAATTTCAAGTTTTCTAGTATCAGCGGTTCAAAAGCCTTAGGCTGCACAAAAATCTGTTAAGATTCGTTGATTTGACCTTTGACCCTAAGTGACGTCACGAACAGATCATTGTTATGCATACATTTATTCCCCACATTGATATGCATATACTGTGAAAATGTGAAGGTCCTACCTGTAGTCATTCAAAAGATATTAGGTTTTGGTAAATTTGGTTGTTTGACCTTTGACCTTTAACCTGACGACCGCCAACCCCCAAAAGTTGTTAGGCACAAGTTCCCAATAAGATCTACCATCCCTGAAAACTTCAAGTCTCTAGCATCAGCGGTTCAAAAGCCTTAGGCTGCACAAAATTTGGTGTTGAAAAAAAAAAAAAAGAAAAAAAAAAAAAAAGAAAAACTAGATGGCAGCTGCAAGCACCCGCTTATGGCTTCCCGATCAAGCTTACTAGGGACCCAAACGTCTAAGGGAACAAGTGATTGACTTTGCTTTTACAAGTTAAAAAAACAACAAGTCCCTGCAAAGTATAGGTGGGCATTATCACACATGAAGTAAGTTTGATTTCCTGCAGCCTGTGCTCCATAAACTTAATAATATTGTAACGACTTTTTACATTTCTGTAATACAGTCATCGAAATCTCAATAAAACTATTATCCTTAACTTTCTTCACGTGTACAGTGATGATGCTGCACAAAAAATCAAATCTTCATTATACTCGCCATATTACGCCCAAGCGTGTAACAAGTGGCGGAGCCACTTACGCGGCGCAGCGCTTGGGCTACACAACTCCGAACAAACGTCGCAACGGTGGCGAGCCGTTGGCGATACTGTGACGATTTGGCCGACCACGCAATTCAACCTCACACCTCCCGCACCGATAGGGTGGGCTTAGCAACTGAGCTAATCGGCCGGCACAATGCTACACAAGTCTGCAGCAAAATCATCTTGTTTCTCTGACATTTCCAACAAGCTGGCAAATCTTGCAGTAAATTCAAACAATAAACGCCATGATTCTTGAAGGATTTGTGCAGCTGCAAGGACGACTGCATTCACACCAAACGAAATTAAGTCATGGAGCTTGTGCTCGTTTCTAAGGGCCAAGAAATCGCGGCATAAAATGGGATGCATTATTTTGATATATCAAAAAATGAAGTTACAAAGTAAATATTACGAGATTTTAAATAAACAGAAATTACGAAAAAAGATCTACATTTACTTGCCATTAACATGTTTTTTATTCAGAAACTCATTAACAACAATTTATTCAAGAATTTTTTGAAAAGGATGGCATACACCGCATTAAAGCAGTTTGAATAAATATAAAAAAAGAATGTTTGACTTTTTCGTCGTTCTGCCGCTCTCAACTAGGGCTTATTTTAAAGGTAGGGCTTACATTAAAATCATCCTCAAAAATCACGCTAGGTCTTATTTTGCGAGTAGGTCTTATTATCGGGGAAACACGGCAATTACAACCAATTTCGCGAAACCACAAGCTAGATAATCTGATAGCGGATTATGCTAGCTATTACTCTAACAAACTCTTCGCCGCAGTGCGAACACAGTTTCAATGCGAGGAATCCACAAAGCTAAGTCATGAGTCCAATGCACCAACCACTTGGCCAATTCCCATGTGCCCCTTATTGCTGCTTAAAACGTCAGTTTGACCACAAACTCATACGGCTCACTCACGAATGAAAACGTTTTAAGCCAAAATAGCTCAAAAACATGTTTCCCTACTGCCCTCTAACGGATTACATAAATTTGCTTGACTTTCATGAGGTTTCCTGAAATTTCACGTTTTTTACGTTTGACTCCAAGTCAGGCGCTCTGGAGTAACCCTTCATTATATTGATATTTTACCCACATTGAGATAAATATCCTCCGATAATTTGAAGGTCCTAGCTGTTGTCATTTAACAGTTATGAGCTTGTGAACATTTTCCTGATATTGACTTTTGACCTCAAACCACTTGACTGCCACCCCCCGCAGGTTGTGAGACACAAGTTTACGTCGAGGTCTATCATCCCTGAACATTTCAAGCCTCTAGCATCAGCGGTTGAAATGCCCTAGACTGCGCAAGATTGGCAACATTTATCGGTTTTTTGATCTTTGATCATGAGTCACGTGACATAGAGCGTTCATGGTTGGTACACTGCAAGGATATATCAAGACACACCAACCCTATCAATTTCAAGTTCTTATGTGCTTTGAATAAATAGTTATACGCCAAACGACATATTTGCGTATTTGACCTTTGACCCCAAGTGACGTCACGCAAAACTAATCACTGTTGGTGTTTTTGTACTTTGGTTGAGATGCATCTGCTCTGTAAATTTGAAGGTCCTACCAGTTGCCATTCACAAGTTATTAGCGTTTGATCAAACTATTTGTCAATTTACTTGATTGACGTTTGACCTTTGACCTGTTGACCGCCACCCCCAAAAAGCTGTTAGGCACAAGATCACATGGAGGTCTATCATCCCTGGGATTTTCAAGTATCTAGCATCAGCGGTTCAAAAACCTTCAAATGCACAAAAAACTGTTGAAGTTCGTTGATTTGACCTTTGACCCTAAGTGACGTCACGAACAGGTCATTATTGTGCATATTTTTGTTCCCCACATTGATATGCATATACTGTGAAAATTTGAAGGTCCTACCTGTAGTCATTC
Source organism: Trididemnum miniatum (assembly GCA_964006365.1). NCBI lineage: Eukaryota > Metazoa > Chordata > Ascidiacea > Aplousobranchia > Didemnidae > Trididemnum > Trididemnum miniatum. The sequence continues at coordinate 5,743,088 of OZ023240.1, forward strand.
AAAAGTTATTAGGTTTTGGTAAATTTGGTTGTTTGACCTTTGACCTTTAACCTGACGACCGCCACCCCCCAAAAGTTGTTAGGCACAAGTTCCCAATAGGATCTACCATCCCTGAACATTTCAAGTCTCTAGCATCAGCGGTTCAAAAACCTTAGGCTGCGCAATATTGGCAACACTTTTCGGTTTTTTTGACCTTTGACCCCGAGTCACGTGACATAGAGCGTTTATAGTTGGTACACTGCAAGGGCATGTCAAGACACACCAACCCTATTAATTTCAAGTTCCTATGTGTTTTCCATCAATAGTTATTTGCCAAACGACATATTTGCGTATTTGACCTTTGACCCCAAGTGACGTCACGCAAAACTAATCACTGTTGGTGCTTTTGTACCCTGGTTGAGATGCATCTGCTCCGTAAACTTGAAGGTCCTACCAGTTGCCATTCACAAGTTATTAGCGTTTGATCAGATTTTTGATCATTTTATTTGATTGACGTTTGACCTTTGACCTGCTGACCGCCACCCCCCAAAAGCTGTTAGGCACAAGTTCACATGGAGGTCTATCATCCCTGGGAATTTCAAGTCTCTAGCATCAGCGGTTCAAAAGCCTTAGGCTGCACAAAAATCTGTTAAGATTCGTTCATTTGACCTTTGACTTTAAGTGACGTCACGAACAGGTCATTGTTATGCATATAATTGTTCCCCACATTGATATGCATATACTGTGAAAATTTGAAGGTCCTACCTGTAGTCATTCAAAAGATATTAGGTTTTGGTAAATTTGGTTTTTTGACCTTTGACCTTTAACCTGACGACCGCCACCCCCCAAAAGTTGTTAGGCACAAGTTCCCAATAAGATCTACCATCCCTGAAAATTTCAAGTCTCTAGCATCAGCGGTTCAAAAGCCTTAGGCTGCACAAAATTTGGTGTTGAAAAAAAAAAAAAAAAAAAAAAAAAGAATTTTTCGGAAACAAAATATTTTTTATCTAGAAAGTGGGGGGCTGCCGGGGAAAGTTAGGGCGACCAAGGTGTAGACCTAGGTGGGACACACATTTGAACTCTAGGTCACTTTTGAATTGGAACAGTAGTTTAGCAGCTACAGCTGCTGGAAGTGTCAAAAAGTGTACAAATGGCCAAACAAAAGTAATATGGCTTCCCTTTTCGGGAAGCCATAAAAAAAAAAAAAATAAAAAATAAAAAAAAAACTAGATGGCAGCTGCAAGCACCCGCTTATGGCTTCCCGATCAAGCTTACTAGGGACCCAACGTCTAAGGGAACAGCAGAGTGACTTCGCTTTTACAACTTAAAAAAACAACAAATCCCTGCAAAGTACAGGTGGGCATTATCACACATGAAGTAAGTTGAATTTCCTGCAGCCTGTGCTCCATAAACTTAATAATATTGTAACGACTTTTTACATTTCTGTAATACAGTCATCGAAATCTCAATAAAACTATTATCCTTAAATTTCTTCACGTGTACAGTGATGATGCTGCACAAAAAATCAAATCTTCATTATACTCGCGATATTACGCCCAAGCGTGTAACGAGTGGCGGAGCCCACCTACGCAGCGCAGCGCTTGGGCTACACAACTCCGAACAAACGTCGCAACGGTGGCGAGCCGTTGGCGACACTGTGACGATTTGGCCGACCAGGCAATTGAACCTCACACCTCCCGCACCGATAGGGTGGGCTTAGCAACTGAGCTAATCGGCCGGCACAATGCTACACAAGTCTGCAGCAAAATCATCTTGTTTCTCTGACATTTCCAACAAGCTGGCAAATCTTGCGGTAGATTCAAACAGTAAACGCCATGATTCTTGAAGGATTTGTGCAGCTGCAAGGACGACTGCATTCACACAAAACGAAACTAAATCATTGAGCTTGTATTCGATTCTAAGGGCAAGAAATCGCGGCATAAAACTCACTTTTAAAGCATCGATTACACTGCTTAACAATCTGCGCAAAAATTATAGGCTGCAATATTTCGCATGAGACTTCGCCCAAGATTATGCAGATAAATCAATTGAAGTCACACTTGTTGATAAGTTGAAACTTAGAAGTTACAACTTAGTAGGCTACTTACCTATGAATGGCAGCTTTTTAGCAACTTAAAAAGTAAAACGACTGATAGACCAACATTGCTCGCATTAATTAAAAATGCTGTGACTGCTTCAACAAAAACTTTGACACTGATCAAGGTACAGCCAAACCGTTTTAAATTTGTCCAGTTACCCAATTGCATGAGGCGTGAATGAAATAAAGCAAACAAGTGCTAATTACAACCAATTTCGCGAAACCACAAGCCTGATGATGTGATAGCGGACTATGCTAGCTATTACTTTAACAAACTCTTCGCCGCAACGCGAACACAGTTTCAATGCGAGGAATCCACAAAGCTAAGTCATGAGTCCAATACAACAACCACTTGGCCAACTCCCATGTGCCCCTTATTGCTGATTAAAACGTCACTTTAACCACAAACTCATACGGCTCACTCACGAATGAAAAAGTTTTAAAGGAAAATAGCTCAAAAACATGTTTCCCTACTGCCCTCTAACGGATTACATAAATTTGCTTGACTTGCATGAGGTTTCCTGAAATTTCACGTTTTTTACGTTTGACTCCAAGTCAGGCGCTCTGGAGTAACCCTTCATTATATTGATATTTTTGTTACCCACATTGAGATAAATATCCTCCGATAATTTGAAGGTCCTAGCTGTTGTCATTTAACAGTTATGAGCTTGTGAACATTTTCCTATTATTGACTTTTGACCTCAAACCACTTGATCGCCACCCCCCGCAAGTTGTGAGACACAAGTTTACGTCGAGGTCTATCATCCCTGAACATTTCAAGCCTCTAGCATCAGCGGTTCAAATGCCCTAGACTGCGCAAGATTGGCAACATTTATTGGTTTTTTGACCTTTGATCATGAGTCACGTGACATAGAGCGTTCATGGTTGGTACACTGCAAGAACATATCAAGACACACCAATCCTATCAAATTCAAGTTCTTATGTGTTTTGAATGAATAGTTATACGCCAAACGACATATTTGCTTATTTGACCTTTGACCCCAAGTGACGTCACGCAAAACTAATCATTGCTGGTGCTTTTGTACTCTCGTTGAGATGCATCTGCTCCGTAAACTTGAAGGTCGTATCAGCTGCCATTCACAAGTTATTAGCGTTTGATCAAACTATTTGTCATATTAATTGATTGACGTTTGACCTTTAACCTGTTGACCGCCACCCCCCAAAAGCTGTTAGGCACAAGTTCACATGGAGGTCTATCATCCCTGGGAATTTCAAGTATCTAGCATCAGCGGTTCAAAAGCCTTAGGCTGCACAAAAAACTGCTGAGGTTCGTTGATTTGACCTTTGACCCTAAGTGACGTCACGAACAGGTCATTATCGTGCATAGTGTTCTTCCCCATATTGATATGCATATACTGTGAAAATGTAAAGGTCCTACCTGTAGTCATTCAAAAGTTATTAGATTTTGGTAAATTTGGTTTTTTGACCTTTGACCTGACGACCGCCACCCCCCAAAAGTTGTTAGGCACAAGTTCCCAATAGGATCTACCATTTCTGAACATTTCAAGTCTCTAGCATTAGCGGTTCAAAAGCCTTAGGCTGCGCAAGATTGGCAACACTTTTCGGTTTTTTGACCTTTGACCCCGAGTCACGTGACATAGAGCGTTTATAGTTGGTACACTGCAAGGACATATCAAGACACACCAACCCTATTAATTTCAAGTTCCTATGTGTTTTCCATCGATAGTTATACGCCAAACGACATATTTGCGTATTTGACCTTTGACCCCAAGTGACGTCACGCAAAACTAATCACTGTTGGTGCTTTTGTACCCTCGTTGAGATGCATCTGCTCTGTAAATTTGAAGGTCCTACCAGTTGCCATTCACAAGTTATTAGCGTTTGATCAGAATTTTGATCATTTTATTTGATTGACGTTTGTCCTTTAACCTGTTGACCGCCACCCCCCAAAAGCTGTTAGGCACAAGTTCACATGGAGGTCTATCATCCCTGGGAATTTCAAGTCTCTAGCATCAGCGGTTCAAAAGCCTTAGGCTGCACAAAAATCTGTTGAGATTCGTTGATTTGACCTTTGACCCTAAGTGACGTCACGAACAGGTCATTGTTATGCATATAATTGTTCCCCACATTGATATGCATATACTGTAAAAATTTGAAGGTCCTACCTGTAGTCATTCAAAAGTTATTAGGTTTTGGTAAGTTTGGTTGTTTGACCTTTGACCTTTAACCTGACGACCGCCACCCCCCAAAAGTTGTTAGGCACAAGTTCCCAATAAGATCTACCATCCCTGAAAATTTCAAGTCTCTAGCATCAGCGGTTCAAAAGCCTTAGGCTGCACAAAATTTGGTGTTGAAAAAAAAAAATAAAAAAAAAAAACTAGATGGCAGCTGCAAGCACCCGCTTATGGCTTCCCGATCAAGCTTACTAGGGACCCAAACGTCTAAGGGAACAGCACAGCGACTTCGCTTTTACAACTTAAAAAAACAACAAATCCCTGCAAAGTATAGGTGGGCATTATCACACATGAAGTAAGTTTAATTTCCTGCAGCCTGTGCTCCATAAACTTAATAATATTGTAACGACTTTTTACATTTCTGTAATACAGTCATCGAAATCTCAATAAAACTATTATCCTTAAATTTCTTCACGTGTACAGTGATGATGCTGCACAAAAAATCAAATCTTCATTATACTCGCGATATTACGCCCAAGCGTGTAACGAGTGGCGGAGCCCACCTACGTGGCGCAGCGCTTGGGCTACACAGCTCCGAACAAACGTCGCAACGGTGGCGAGCCGTTGGCGATACTGTGACGATTTGGCCGACCACGCAATTGAACCTCACACCTCCCGTACCGATAGGGTGGGCTTAGCAACTGAGCAAATCGGCCGGCACAATGCTACACAAGTCTGCAGCAAAATCATCTTGTTTCTCTGACATTTCCAACAAGCTGGCAAGTATTGCAGTAAATTCAAACAATAAACGCCATGATTCTTGAAGGATTTGTGCAGCTGCAAGGACGACTGCATTCACACAAAACGAAATCAAATCATGGAGCTTGTGCTCGTTTCTAAGGGCCAAGAAATCGCGGCATAAAATGGGATGTATTATTTTGATATATCAAAAAATGAAGTTACAAAGTAAAAATTACGAGATTTTAAATAAACAGAAATTACGAAAAAAGATCTACATTTACTTGCCATTAACATGTTTTTTATTCAGAAACTCATTAACAACAATTTATTCAAGAATTTTTTGAAAAGGATGGCATACACCGCATTAAAGCAGTTTGAATAAATATATAAAAAAGAATGTTTGACTTTTTCGTCTTTCTGCCGCTCTCAACTAGGGCTTATTTTAAGGGTAGGGCTTACATTAAAATCATCCTCAAAAATCACGCTAGGTTTTATTTTGCGGGTAGGTCTTATTATCGGGGAAACACGGCAATTGCAACCAATTTCGCGAAACCACAAGCTTGATAATCTGATAGCGGATTATGCTAGCTATTACTCTAACAAACTCTTCGCCGCAATGCGAACACAGTTTCAATGCGAGGAATCCACAAAGCTAAGTCATGAGTCCAATGCACCAACCACTTGGCCAATTCCCATGTGCCCCTTGTTGCTGATTAAAACGTCACTTTAACCACAAACTCATACAGCTCACTCACGAATGAAAAAGTTTTAAGCCAAAATAGCCAAAAAACATGTTACCCTACTGCCCTCTAACGGATTACATAAATTTGCTTGACTTTCATGAGGTTTCCTGAAATTTCACGTTTTTTACGTTTGACTCCAAGTCAGGCGCTCTGCAGTAACCCTTCATTATATTGATATTTTTGTTACCCACATTGAAATAAATATCCTCCGATAATTTGAAGGTTCTAGCTGTTGTCATTTAACAGTTATGAGCTTGTGAACATTTTCTTATTATTGACCTTTGACCCCAAACCACTTGACTGCCACCACCGCAAGTTGTGAGACCCAAGTTTACGTCGAGGTCTATCATCCCTGAACATTTCAAGCCTCTAGCATCAGCGGTTCAAATGCCCTAGACTGCACAAGATTGGCAACATTTATCGGTTTTTTGACCTTTGACCCCGAGTCACGTGACATAGAGCGTTCATGGTTGGTACAGTGCAAGAACATATCAAGACACACCAATCCTATCAAATTCAAGTTCTTATGTGTTTTGAATGAATAGTTATACGCCAAACGACATATTTGCGTATTTGACCTTTGACCACAAGTGACGTCACGCAAAACTAATCATTGCTGGTGTTTTTGTACTCTGGTTGAGATGCATCTGCTCTGTAAATTTGAAGGTCCTACCACTTGCCATTCACAAGTTATTAGCGTTTGACCAAACTATTTGTCAATTTATATGATTGACGTTTGACCTTTGACCTGTTGACCGCCACCCCCCAAAAGCTGTTGGGCACAAGATCACATGGAGGTCTATCATCCCTGGGAATTTCAAGTATCTAGCATCAGCGGTTCAAAAACCTTCAAATGCACAAAAAACTGCTGAGGTTCGTTGATTTGACCTTTGACCCTAAGTGACGTCACGAACAGGTCATTGTTGTGCATATTTTTGTTCCCCACATTGATATGCATATACTGTGAAAATGTAAAGGTCCTACCTGTAGTCATTCAAAAGATATTAGGTTTTGGTAAATTTGGTTTTTTGACCTTTGACCTTTAACCTGACGACCGCCACCCCCAAAAAGTTGTTAGGCACAAGTTCCCAATAGGATCTACCATCCCTGAACATTTCAAGTCTCTAGCATCAGCGGTTCAAAAACCTTAGGCTGCGCAAGATTGGCAACACTTTTCGGTTTTTTTGACCTTTGACCCCGAGTCACGTGACATAGAACGTTTATAGTTGGTACACTGCAAGGACATATCAAGACACACCAACCCTATTAATTTCAAGTTCCTATGTGTTTTCCATCAATAGTTATTTGCCAAACGACATATTTGCGTATTTGACCTTTGACCCCAAGTGACGTCACGCAAAACTAATCACTGTTGGTGCTTTTGTACCCTCGTTGAGATGCATCTGCTCCGTAAACTTGAAGGTCCTACCAGTTGCCATTCACAAGTTATTAGCGTTTGATCAGATTTTTGATCATTTTATTTGATTGACGTTTGACCATTAACCTTATGACCGCCACCCCCCAAAAGCTGTTAGGCACAAGTTCACATGGAGGTCTATCATCCCTGGGAATTTCAAGTCTCTAGCATCAGCGGTTCAAAAGCCTTAGGCTGCACAAAAATCTGTTAAGATTCGTTCATTTGACCTTTGACCCTAAGTGACGTCACGAACAGATCATTGTTATGCATATAATTATTCCCCACATTGATATGCATATACTGTAAAAATTTGAAGGTCCTACCTGTAGTCATTCAAAAGATATTAGGTTTTGGTAAATTTGGTTTTTTGACCTTTGACCTTTAACCTGACGACCGCCACCCCCCAAAAGTTGTTAGGCACAAGTTCCCAATAAGATCTACCATCCCTGAAAATTTCAAGTCTCTAGCATCAGCGGTTCAAAAGCCTTAGGCTGCACAAAATTTGGTGTTGAAAAAAAAAAGAAAAAAAAAAAAAGAATTTTTCGGAAACAAAATATTTTTTTTCTAGAAAGTGGGGGGCTGCCGGGGAAAGTTAAAGCGACCAAGGTGTAGACCTAGGTGGGACACACATTTGAACTCTAGGTCACTTTTGAATTGGAACAGTAGTTTAGCAGCTAGAGCTGCTGGAAGTGCCAAAAAGTGCACAAATGGCCAAACAAAAGTAATATGGCTTCCCTTTTCGGGAAGCCATAAAAAAGAAAAAAAAAAAAAAAAAAAAGAATTTTTTGGAAACAAAATATTTTTTATCTAGAAAGTGGGGGGCTGTCGGGGAAAGTTAGGGCGACCAAGGTGTAGACTTAGGTGGGACACACATTTGAACTCTAGGTCACTTTTGAATTGGAACAGTAGTTTAGCAGCTAGAGCTGCTGGAAGTGTCAAAAAGTGCACAAATGGCCAAACAAAAGTAATATGGCTTCCCTTTTCGGGAAGCCATAAAAAAGGAAAAAAAGAATTTTTCGGAAACAAAATATTTTTTATCTAGAAAGTGGGGGGCTGCCGGGGAAAGTTAGGGCGACCAAGGTGTAGACCTAGGTGGGACACACATTTGAACTCTAGGTCACTTTTGAATTGGAACAGTAGTTTAGCAGCTACAGCTGCTGGAAGTGTCAAAAAGTGCACAAATGGCCAAACAAAAGTAATATGGCTTCCCTTTTCGGGAAGCCATAAAAAAGGAAAAAAAAAAAAAAAAAAAAAAAAGAATTTTTCGGAAACAAAATATTTTTTATCTAGAAAGTGGGGGGCTGCCGGGGAAAGTTAGGGCGACCAAGGTGTAGACCTGGGTGGGACACACATTTGAACTCTAGGTCACTTTTGAATTGGAACAGTAGTTTAGCAGCTAGAGCTGCTGGAAGTGTCAAAAAGTGCACAAATGGCCAAACAAAAGTAATATGGCTTCCCTTTTCGGGAAGCCATAAAAAAGGAAAAAAAGAATTTTTCGGAAACAAAATATTTTTTATCTAGAAAGTGGGGGGCTGCCGGGGAAAGTTAGGGCGACCAAGGTGTAGACCTGGGTGGGACACACATTTGAACTCTAGGTCACTTTTGAATTGGAACAGTAGTTTAGCAGCTAGAGCTGCTGGAAGTGTCAAAAAGTGCACAAATGGCCAAACAAAAACAACATGGCTTCCCTTTTCGGGAAGCCATAATCATGGAGCTTGTGCTCGTTTCTAAGGGCCAAGAAATCGCGGCATAAAATGGGATGTATTATTTTGATATATCAAAAAATGAAGTTACAAAGTAAAAATTACGAGATTTTAAATAAGCAGAAATTACGAAAAAAGATCTACATTTACTTGCCATTAACATGTTTTTTATTCAGAAACTCATTAACAACAATTTATTCAAGAATTTTTTGAAAAGGATGGCATACACCGCATTAAAGCAGTTTGAATAAATATAAAAAAAGAATGTTTAACTTTTTCGTCTTTCTGCCGCTCTCAACTAGGGTTTATTTTAAGGGTAGGGCTTACATTAAAATCATCCTCAAAAATCACGCTAGGTTTTATTTTGCGGGTAGGTCTTATTATCGGGGAAACACGGCAATTACAACCAATTTCGCGAAACCACAAGCTTGATAATCTGATAGCGGATTATGCTAGCTATTACTTTAACAAACTCTTCGCCGCAATGCGAACACAGTTTCAATGCGAGGAATCCACAATGCTAAGTCATGAGTCCAATGCACCAACCACTTGGCCAACTCCCATGTGCCCCTTGTTGCTGATTAAAACGTCAGTTTAACCACAAACTCATACGGCTCACTCACGAATGAAAACGTTTTAAGCCAAAATAGCTCAAAAACATGTTACCCTACTGCCCTCTAACGGATTACATAACTTTGCTTGACTTTCATGAGGTTTCCTGAAATTTCAGGTTTTTTACGTTTGACTCCAAGTCAGGCGCTCTGGAGTAACCCTTCATTATATTGATATTTTACCCACATTGAGATAAATATCCTCCGATAATTTGAAGGTCCTAGCTGTTGTCATTTAACAGTTATGAGCTTGTGAACATTTTCTTATTATTGACTTTTGACCTCAAACCACTTGACTGCCACCCCCGCAAGCTGTGAGACCCAAGTTTACGTCGAGGTCTATCATCCCTGAACATTTCAAGCCTCTAGCATCAGCGGTTCAAATGCCCTAGACTGCGCAAGATTGGCAACATTTATCGGTTTTTTGACCTTTGACCCCGAGTCACGTGACATAGAACCTTCATGGTTGGTACAGTGCAAGAACATATCAAGACACACCAACCCTATCAATTTCAAGTTCTTATGTGTTTTGAATGAATAGTTGTACGCCAAACGACATATTTGCGTATTTGACCTTTGACCCCAAGTGACGTCACGCAAAACCAATCATTGCTGGTGTTTTTGTACTCTCGTTGAGATGCATCTGCTCCGTAATTTTGAAGGTCCTACCAGTTGCCATTCACAAGTTATTAGCGTTTGATCAAACTATTTGTCAATTTAATTGATTGACGTTTGATCTTTGACCTGTTGACCGCCACCCCCAAAAAGCTGTTAGGCACAAGATCACATGGAGGTCTATCATCCCTGACAATTTCAAGTATCTAGCATCAGCGGTTCAAAAACCTTAGGCGCACAAAAAACTGCTGAGGTTCGTTGATTTGACCTTTGACCCTAAGTGACGTCACGATCAGGTCATTGTTGTGCATATAATTGTTCCCCACATTGATATGCATATACTGTGAAAATGTAAAGGTCCTACCTGTAGTCATTCAAAAGATATTAGGTTTTGGTAAATTTGGTTTTTTGACCTTTGACCTTTAACCTGACGACTGCCACCCCCCAAAAGTTGTTAGGCACAAGTTCCCAATAGGATCTACCATCCCTGAACATTTCAAGTCTCTAGCATCAGCGGTTCAAAAACCTTAGGCTGCGCAAGATTGGCAACATTTCCCGATTTTTTTGACCTTTGACCCCGAGTCACGTGACATAGAACGTTTATAGTTGGTACACTGCAAGGACATATCAAGACACACCAACCCTATTAATTTCAAGTTCCTATGTGTTTTCCATCAATAGTTATATGCCAAACGACATATTTGCGTATTTGACCTTTGACCCCAAGTGACGTCACGCAAAACTAATCACTGTTGGTGCTTTTGTACCCTGGTTGAGATGCATCTGCTCCGTAAACTTGAAGGTCCTACCAGTTGCCATTCACAAGTTATTAGCGTTTGATCAAAATTTTGATCATTTTATTTGATTGACGTTTGACCTTTGACCTTATGACCGCCACCCCCCAAAAGCTGTTAGGCACAAGTTCACATGGAAGTCTATCATCCCTGGGAAATTCAAGTGTCTAGCATCAGCGGTTCAAAAGCCTTAGGCTGCACAAAAATCTGTTAAGATTCGTTCATTTGACCTTTGACCCTAAGTGACGTCACGAACAGGTCATTGTTATGCATATAATTGTTCCCCACATTGATATGCATATACTGTGAAAATTTGAAGGTCCTACCTGTAGTCATTCAAAAGTTATTAGGTTTTGGTAAATTTGGTTTTTTGACCTTTGACCTTTAACCTGACGACCGCCACCCCCCAAAAGTTGTTAGGCACAAGTTCCCAATAAGATCTACCATCCCTGAAAATTTCAAGTCTCTAGCATCAGCGGTTCAAAAGCCTTAGGCTGCACAAAATTTGGTGTTGAAAAAAAAAACAAAAAAACTAGATGGCAGCTGCAAGCACCCGCTTATGGCTTCCCGATCAAGCTTACTAGGGACCCAAACGTCTAAGGGAACAGCACAGCGACTTCGCTTTTACAACTTAAAAACACAACAAATTTCTGCAAAGTATAGGTGGGCATTATCACACATGAAGTAAGTTTAATTTCCTGCAGCCTGTGCTCCAGAAACTTAATAATATTGTAACGACTTTTTACATTTCTGTAATACAGTCATCGAAATCTCAATAAAACTATTATCCTTAAATTTCTTCACGTGTACAGTGATGATGCTGCACAAGAAATCAAATCTTCATTATACTCGCCATATTACGCCCAAGCGTGTAACGAGTGGCGGAGCCCACCTACGCGGCGCAGCGCTTGGGCCACACAACTCCGAACAAACGTCGCAACGGTGGCGAGCCGTTGGCGACACTGTGACGATTTGGCCGACCACGCAATTGAACCTCACACCTCCCGCACCGATTGGGTGGGCTTAGCAACTGAGCTAATCGGCCGGCACAATGCTACACAGGTCTGCAGCAAAATCATCTTGTTTGTCTGACACTTCCAACAAGCTGGCAAATCTTGCAGTAAATTCAAACAATAAACGCCATGATTCTTGAAGGATTTGTGCAGCTGCAAGGACGACTGCATTCACACAAAACGAAATTAAATCATCGAGCTTGTGCTCGTTTCTAAGGGCCAAGAAATCGCGGCATAAAATGGGATGTATTATTTTGATATATCAAAAAATGAAGTTACAAAGTAAAAATTACGAGATTTTAAATAAACAGAAATTACGAAAAAAGATCTACATTTACTTGCCATTAACATGTTTTTTATTCAGAAACTCATTAACAACAATTTATTCAAGAATTTTTTGAAAAGGATGGCATACACCGCACTAAAGCAGTTTGAATAAATATAAAAAAAGAATGTTTGACTTTTTCGTTTTTCTGCCGCTCTCAACTAGGGCTTATTTTAAGGGTAGGGCTTACATTAAAATCATCCTCAAAAATCACGCTAGGTTTTATTTTGCGGGTAGGTCTTATTATCGGGGAAACACGGCAATTACAACCAATTTCGCGAAACCACAAGCTTGATAATCTGATAGCGGATTATGCTAGCTATTACTCTAGCAAACTCTTCGCCGCAGTGCGAACACAGTTTCAATGCGAGGAATCCACAAAGCTAAGTCATGAGTCCAATGCACCAACCACTTGGCCAATTCCCATGTGCCCCTTATTGCTGATTAAAACGTCAGTTTGACCACAAACTCATACGGCTCACTCACGAATGAAAAAGTTTTAAGCCAAAATAGCTCAAAAACATGTTTCCCTACTGCCCTCTAACGGATTACATAACTTTGCTTGACTTTCATGAGGTTTCCTGAAATTTCACGTTTTTTACGTTTGACTCCAAGTCAGGCGCTCTGGAGTAACCCTTCATTATATTGATATTTTACCCACATTGAGATAAATATCCTCCGATAATTTGAAGGTCCTAGCTGTTGTCATTTAACAGTTATGAGCTTGTGAACATTTTCTTATTATTGACTTTTGACCCCAAACCACTTGACTGCCACCCTCGCAAGTTGTGAGACCCACGTTTACGTCGAGGTCTATCATCCCTGAACATTTCAAGCCTCTAGCATCAGCGGTTGAAATGCCCTAGACTGCGCAAGATTGGCAACATTTTTCGGTTTTTTGACCTTTGATCATGAGTCACGTGACATAGAGCGTTCATGGTTGGTACAGTGTAAGGATATATCAAGACACACCAACCTTATCAATTTCAAGTTCTTAATTGTTTTAAATGAATAGTTATACGCCAAACGACATATTTGCGTATTTGACCTTTGACCCCAAGTGACGTCACGCAAAACTAATCATTGCTGGTGTTTTTGTACTCTGGTTGAGATGCATCTGCTCTGTAAACTTGAAGGTCCTACCAGTTGCCATTCACAAGTTATTAGGGTTTGATCAAACTATTTGTCAATTTAATTGATTGACGTTTGACCTTTGACCTGTTGACTGCCACCCCCCAAAAGTTGTTAGGCACAAGATTACATGGAGGTCTATCATCCCTGGGAATTTCAAGTCTCTAGCATCAGCGGTTCAAAAACCTTCAAATGCACAAAAAACTGCTGAGGTTCGTTGATTTGACCTTTGACCCTAAGTGACGTCACGAACAGGTCTTTATTGTGCATATTTTTGTTCCCCACATTGATATGCATATACTGTGAAAATGTGAAGGTCCTACTTGTAGTCATTCAAAAGTTATTAGGTTTTGGTAAATTTGGTTGTTTGACCTTTGACCTTTAACCTGACGACCGCCACCCCCCAAAAGTTGTTAGGCACAAGTTCCCAATAGGATCTACCATCCCTGAACATTTCAAGTCTCTAGCATCAGCGGTTCAAAAACCTCAGGCTGCGCAAGATTGGCAACACTTCCCGATTTTTTTGACCTTTGACCCCGAGTCACGTGACATAGAGCGTTTATAGTTGGTACACTGCAAGGACATATCAAGACACACCAACCCTATTAATTTCAAGTTCCTATGTGTTTTCCATCAATAGTTATACGCCAAACGACATATTTGCGTATTTGACCTTTGACCCCAAGTGACATCACGCAAAACTAATCACTGTTGGTGCTTTTGTACCCTGGTTGAGATGCATCTGCTCCGTAAACTTGAAGGTCCTACCAGTTGCCATTCACAAGTTATTAGCGTTTGATCAAAATTTTGATCATTTTATTTGATTGACGTTTGACCATTAACCTTATGACCGCCACCCCCCAAAAGTTGTTAGGCACAAGTTCACATGGAGGTCTATCATCCCTGAAACTTTCAAGTGTCTAGCATCAGCGGTTCAAAAACCTTAGGCTGCACAAAAATCTGTTAAGATTCGTTCATTTGACCTTTGACCCTAAGTGACGTCACGAACAGGTCATTGTTATGCATATACTTATTCCCCACATTCATATGCATATACTGTGAAAATTTGAAGGTCCTACCTGTAGTCATTCAAAAGATATTAGGTTTTGGTAAATTTGGTTTTTTGACCTTTGACCTTTAACCTGACGACCGCCACCCCCCAAAAGTTGTTAGGCACAAGTTCCCAATAAGATCTACCATCCCTGAAAATTTCAAGTCTCTAGCATCAGCGGTTCAAAAGCCTTAGGCTGCACAAAATTTGGTGTTGAAAAAAAAAAAAAAAAAAAAACTAGATGGCAGCTGCAAGCACCCGCTTATGGCTTCCCGATCAAGCTTACTAGGGACCCAAACGTCTAAGGGAACAGCAGAGTGACTTCGCTTTTACAACTTAAAAAAAACAACAAGTCCCTGCAAAGTATAGGTGGGCAATATAACGAATGAACTAAGTTTAATTTCCTGCCGCCTATGCTCCATAAACTTAATAATATTGTAACGACTTTTTACATTTCTGTAATACAGTCATCGAAATCTCAATAAAACTATTATCCTTAAATTTTTTCACGTGTACAGTGATAATGCTGCACAAAAACTCAAAACTTCATTATACTCGCCATATTACGCCCAAGCGTGTAACGAGTGGCGGAGCCCACCTACGCGGCGGAGCGCTTGTGCTACACTGCTCCGAACAAACGTCGCAACGGTGGCGAGCCGTTGGCGACACTGTGACGATTTGGCCGACCCGGCAATTGAACCTCACACCTCCCGCACCGATAGGGGGGCTTAGCAACTGAGCTAATCGGCCGGCACAATGCTACACAAGTCTGCAGCAAAATCATCTTGTTTGTCTGACATTTCACAATAAGCGCCATGATTCTTGAAGGATTTGTGCAGCTGCAGGGACGACTGCATTCACACAAAACGAATATAAATCATCGAGCTTGTGTTCGATTCTAAGGGCAAGAAATCGCGGCATAAAACTCACTTTTAAAGCCGCGATTACAGTGCTTAACAATCTGCGCAAAAATTAAAGGCTGCAATATTTCGCATAACACTTCGCCCAAAGTATTGCAGATAAATCAATTGAAGTCACACTTGTTGATAAGTTGAAACTTAGAAGTTCCAACTTAGTACTTACTTATAAATGGCAGCTTTTTAGCAACTTAAAAAGTAAAACGACTGATAAGCCAACATTGCTCGCATTACATAAAAGGGCTGTGACTGCTTCAACGAACACTTTGACACTGATCAAGGTACAGCCAAACCGTTTTAATTTTGTCCAGTTACCCAATTGCATAAGGCGTGAATGAAATAAAGCAAACAAGTGCTAATTACAACCAACTTCGCGAAACCACAAGCTTGATGATGTGATAGCGGACTATGCTAGCTATTACTTTAACAAACTCTTTGCCGCAATGCGAACACAATTTCAATGCGAGGTATCCGCAAAGCTAAGTCATGAGTCCAATGCACCAACCACTTGGCCAATTCCCTTGTGCCTCTTATTGCTGATTAAAACGTCACTTTAACCACAAACTCATACGACTCACTCACGAATGAAAAAGTTTTGAAGGAAAATAGCTCAAAAACATGTTACCCTACTGCCCTCTAACGGATTACATAAATTTGCTTGACTTGCATGAGGTTTCCTGAAATTTCACGTTTTTGCTTTTGACTCCAAGTCAGGCGCTCTGGAGTAACCCTTCATTGTATTGATATTTTTGTTACCCACATTGAAATAAATATCCTCCGATAATTTGAAGGTCCTAGCTGTTGTCATTTAACAGTTATGAGCATGTGAAAATTTTCTTATTATTGACTTTTGACCCCAAACCACTTGACTGCCACCCCCCGCAAGTTGTGAGACCCAAGTTTACGTCGAGGTCTATCATCCATGAACATTTCAAGCCTCTAGCATCAGCGGTTCAAATGCCCTAGACTGCGCAAGATTGGCAACATTTATCGGTTTTTTGACCTTTGATCCCGAGTCACGTGACATAGAGCGTTCATGGTTGGTACACTGCAAGGACATATCAAGACACACCAATCCTATCAATTTCAAGTTCTTATGTGTTTTGAATGAATAGTTATATGCCAAACGACATATTTGCGTATTTGACCTTTGACCCCAAGTGACGTCACGCAAAACTAATCATTGCTGGTGTTTTTGTACTCTCGTTGAGATGCATCTGCTACGTAAACTTGAAGGTCCTACCAGTTGCCATTCACAAGTTATTAGCGTTTGATCGAACTATTTGTCAATTTACTTGATTGACGTTTGACCTTTGACCTGTTGACCGCCACCCCCCAAAAGCTGTTGGGCACAAGTTCACATGGAGGTCTATCATCCCTGGGAATTTCAAGTCTCTAGCATTAGCGATTCAAAAACCTTCAAATGCACAAAAAACTGTTGAGGTTCGTTGATTTGACCTTTGACCCTATGTGACGTCACGAACAGGTCATTTTTGTGCATAGTTTTGTTCCCCACATTGATATGCATATAGTGTGAAAATTTGAAGGTCCTACCTGTAGTCATTCAAAAGTTATTAGGTTTTGGTAAATTTGGTTGTTTGACCTTTGACCTTTAACCTGATGACCGCCACCCCCCAAAAGTTGTTAGGCACAAGTTCCCAATAGGATCTACCATCCCTGAACATTTCAAGTCTCTAGCATCAGCGGTTCAAAAGCCTTAGGCTGCACAATATTGGCAACACTTCCCGATTTTTTTGACCTTTGACCCCGAGTCACGTGACATAGAACGTTTATAGTTGGTACACTGCAAGGACATATCAAGACACACCAACCCTATTAATTTCAAGTTCCTATGTGTTTTCCATCAATAGTTATACGCCAAACGACATATTTGCGTATTTGACCTTTGACCCCAAGTGACGTCACGCAAAACTAATCACTGTTGGTGCTTTTGTACCCTGGTTGAGGTGCATCTGCTCCGTAAACTTGAAGGTCCTACCAGTTGCCATTCACAAGTTATTAGCATTTGATCAAATTTTTGATCATTTTATTTGATTGACGTTTGACCATTAACCTTATGACCGCCACCCCCCAAAAGTTGTTAGGCACAAGTTCACATGGAGGTCTATCATCCCTGAGAATTTCAAGTCTCTAGCATCAGCGGTTCAAAAGCCTTAGGCTGCACAAAAATCTGTAGAGGTTCGTTGATTTGACCTTTGACCCTAAGTGACGTCACGAACAGGTCATTGTTATGCATATAATTATTCCCCACATTGATATGCATATACTGTGAAAATTTGAAGGTCCTACCTGTAGTCATTCAAAAGATATTAGGTTTTGGTAAATTTGGTTGTTTGACCTTTGACCTTTAACCTGACGACCGCCACCCCCCAAAAGTTGTTAGGCACAAGTTCCCAATAAGATCTACCATCCCTGAAAATTTCAAGTCTCTAGCATCAGCGGTTCAAAAGCCTTAGGCTGCACAAAATTTGGTGTTGAAAAAAAAAAAAAAAAAAAAAAAAAAAAAAAAAAAAAAGAATTTTTCGGAAACAAAATATTTTTTATCTAGAAAGTGGGGGGCTGCCGGGGAAAGTTAGGGCGACCAAGGTGTAGACCTAGGTGGGACACACATTTGAACTCTAGGTCACTTTTGAATTGGAACAGTAGTTTAGCAGCTACAGCTGCTGGAAGTGTCAAAAAGTGCACAAATGGCCAAACAAAAGTAATATGGCTTCCCTTTTCGGGAAGCCATAATTAGAATTTTGCATCCAGCATCCAGAATAATAGTAAGGAAGTGTCCATTTCATCAAAAATTTGAATTATCGAAGTTTGAAAATTGTAGTTGCGTAACCGTTTTTCGGTTCCTGTAATGCCATATTCACAGGAGGGGAACCGTAGGGGAAGTTAACGGTTACGCAACCATAATTTTCAAAGTTCTGTAACCAAAAATTTCAAGAAATTTCCAGTAAAATAGAAGCTTCTTAATAACAGTGTAGCCAGATTGGGCTAAAAGTCGCAAATTGGGCTGCTTTTAAAGTACTCTTGCGCCTAAATTTTAAAACTTGCGACTTTTTGGGCTACTTTTTGTAAGCAGCTATTATTATTTTTGCTGAAATATACGGAAATAGGAAAAAACGTATAATGCTATAAAGCGGAAGAAATTTTGCTCAAAGAGAAAAGCGCAATTGTAATTGTAATACAATTTCACCATAACGCAAAGAAATTCGCTCAGGTAGGTAGCAGTGAAAGACCATAAGTGGTCACCTAGTCTACTGCACCTTAAACAGCATGGTAACATGGCGTTGTAAATGGGTGTACATTTGAATTGAGTTAAACTAGATATATAATAAAATAAACACTTGAACCAAAAACAAAAGAAAACATATACACATTATACAAATATACAGGGCTGTGATTATTATGGAGCAGTTACACCATGGTTACACTGTATTGTAACATGCGTGCAAGCAGAAAATTTCCGATAAAATCAACGTCCAGAGAATGAATTACATAAATCATCGCGAATCTTAGCAAGAATTGTACTGGTTTAAGATGTAAGTTTTAAAGTACTTTTTGAAACCGTAAAAAGAGCAATGGCGTTTTTCCAGCGGAATAGATTTCCAAGAATTTAAACAAATATGAATTAGTGATTTCTTACCAATTTCCGAACCAATAAAGGATTGATAAAATTCGTTGCGACTTTTTTGTCTTGTATTGTAATTGGGCACTTTGCCAAGCTTGATAAAATAACTGTCAAAGAAAGATGGCAACATTTGATTATTAAATCTGAACATGAATGAAATAAGTGTTGGAAAAACGGAAATCTTGCTAAAGTATGGAAATTGAATTACTGGCAAGAAACTGCAGCTTGATGCAAAACAATTTTGCATCAAGCTGCAGTTTTTTGCCAGAAGAAACTGCAGCTTGATGCAAATTTCTTTTTTTTAAACTGTAGTTTGATAAAAATTTATTTTTTTTTAGCAAGATTTCCGTCTTTCCAACATTTTCCGTACTTTAGCAATATCTTCATCCTAGTAACATTTTCCGTATTTTAGCAAAATTTTTTGTCTTTGTAAAATTTTTCTTTGCAAATTTTTTTCCGTGTTTCAGTAAGAGTTTCGTCTTTTCACAATTTTTTGTCCTTTAGCGATATTTCGTTCTTTGTAACTTTTTCCGTATTTTTGTAAGATTTCCATCTTTTCAACATTTTCCGTATTTCGGTAAGATTTCCATCTTTCCAACATTGTCTGTCTTTGAGCAATATTTCCGTCTTAGTAACATTTTCCGTATTTCAGTAATTTTAAGATTTCCATCTTTTTAGCATTTTCCGCATTTTAGTAAATTTAAGATTTCCGTCTTTGTAGGCTTAATATTTTCTGTATTTTAGTAACTTTATGATTTCCGTATTTTAGTAACTTAAATTTCCATCTTTGCAACATTTTCCATACTTTAGTGACTTTAAAATTTCCGTCTTTGTAACGTCTTTGTAACATTTTCCGTATTTTCAAAAATCTTTGTAACATTTTCCAACTTATTTGTATTTTATTTTCTTTGTATTTTCAAAAATCTTTGTAACATTTTCCAACACGTCTTTGTAACATTTTCCGTATTTTCAAAAATCTCAAACCTTAAACTTACTAAAGTACGGAAAATGTTACCAAAACGGAAATCTGAACTGAACTGAACTTTGTTTATTGACGCCCAATTAAATATTATGACACGATGTAAAATTTGGTAACCTATACAACTGAGGCGAGGAGGAGACTGCGAAGCGACCAGTCTAGTGGTCTTCGAGTCAGCAGCCACCTTGAAGAATTAAATAAAGACTGAGGATCATAACTTGGCTTAACAAGAGAAACAAAAAAAAGAAAAACAACAACAACAAAAAACAAAAGGCTAAAAACACAGCATCTTACACAAGATATAAAGGGAAAAATGGAGTAAGGAAGAACATGAGGTTAGGTTGTAATCAATGGAGAACAATATTTACTCAACAGTGACTTTTTTAGATGGTATTTAAACAATTTTAAGGAGTTTCGCTTTTTAATGTTTAAATCTAGAGAATTCCAAACAATCGGACCCTGATATTTAATAGATCTTTGTAACATAGTAGATTTTGTAAAGAGAATAAAATAATTAGTTTGGATAACCGACCGTGTAGATCTGTCATTGTATACAGCAGAAAAATAATTTTTAAATGCAGAGGGAAGAGCTTTGCTTCTGTATTTGAAGACAAATAATGCCTTTTCTAATTTCAAAAGGTCAACCAATTTTAAAATGCGTTATTTAGAGTAGTATGGAGTTGCATGATCAAAATACTTACCACCACCAACAATTTTTACTGCTTTGTTTTGTAGGGTAGTTAATTTTTTGAGATAGGTTTTGAAAGTGGAACCCCATATAATAAGACCATATTGTAAATGCGAGTGAAAGACAGCATAGCAAAGCTGGAGAAGTGCTTGCGAATTTAAGAAATTTTTAACTTTACATAATATTTCAACTGCTTTAGAGAGTTTTTTTACTAAATTGTGGATATGTTTTTCAAAAGAGAGACGGTTGTCAAACGTTATACCTAAGTATTTAGCAGTTTCGACCGACATTAATTTTGAAGACAGATCGTAGGCTTGCGCATTAGAATTATTGTAATTTTTATTATTTGAATTTATTAAGATTACGCTTGATTTAGCAATATTTAATGTCAATTTATTTGCAATCATCCAATTATTAACGGTGGTTATTTCTTCGTCAATGTTAGAATTTAATTGCGACAAATTTCGATTATTCAGCATAAGGCAGGTGTCATCGGCAAAAAGCCTGGGTTTACAAGTGGTACAATTAGAGATATCATTTATGTATAAAGTGAAAAGAAGAGGGCCAAGAACAGACCCTTGTGGGACTCCACAAGTAATGGGCATAAAATTGGATTTAACATTACTTATAGATACAAACTGAAACCTGTTAGTTAAAAAAGAAGCAAAGAGATTATAGGCAGCACCTCTTATACCATAATGTTGAAGTTTACGCAATAATATACTATGATTAACAGTATCAAACGCTTTTTTTAAATCTAATAACAGGAAAGCAGTGTGTTTATTATCATTGATGTTATCATAAGTGGAAGTTAGAAGATCAAGCATAGCATGTGAAGTAGAGTGGAAAGGTCGAAAGCCATATTGAGTAGATAGTAATATGGAGTGTTTGTCAAGAAACAATTGCGTTCTATCACAAATCAGTTTTTCCAGAATTTTTGAAAAAGTAGAAAGGATGGAGATTGGTCTATAATTGTTAAGATCAGTTTTTTCACCACTTTTAAATACAGGAATAACTCGAGCAATTTTTAAACAAGAAGGAAAAATACCAAGCTTGAAAGCGGAGTTAAATAATGTTGTAAGAGGAATAGCAATAACTTCTGCTGCTACAATAAGAAAATACGCCGAAATATTGTCATGGCCAGAAGATTTATTGTTTTTAAGAGAGTGGATAAGTCGCATGATTTCAGGAGGTGAAGTAGGTTGAAAAAACAATGAGGAGGATACACTATTTGTCAAGTATTGTGAGAACGAATTATCATGATGCGCAGGTATTTTGGAAGCAAGGCTTTGACCGATTTTGGAAAAATAATCGCAAAATTTCTCCGTAATGGCTGAAGAATCGGTCAACACATTACCACCAACTTTAATTTTTGTTGGAACTGAAGAAAATTTGCTTGAAGAAGGAAGAAGTGATTTAATAGTATTCCAGGTTTTAAAAGCATTATATCGATATTTTTGGAGTTCATCAAGGTAGTATCGTTTTTTAGCAGCGAGTTTGATTTTATTTAACTTATTTGCGTAACTCTTGTAGTAAAATTTTTGATCCAGGCTACCATTTACAAAATGCGTTATATATAGTTTTTGTTTAGTTTTGATAGACTTTAGCAAGCTACTTGAGATCCATGGTTTTTGTTTTAGTTTACGCTGCCTTCTAGATAATTTTTTAAATGGTGCATGATGATCAATTGCGCTTTTAATGATTTCAATAAAATCACTAAATAATTGATTAAAGTTATCGTGATTAAAGTTATTGTTAATTAGAAAAAAGTTACAAAGAGATTTGTGTAGGTCATCGCAGTAAGCGTTTTTGTTAAAGTTATGTAAGTCGCGTTGAAACATCGGCGGTTCAGATTTTTTATTGGGTAGGTAGGGAACGCAATTTGATAGAGCAAAATATAGGGCAGTGATCAGTTAAATCGGATTTGATTATTCCGGGTATAATAGAATGTTTGTGATCGTTAGTGATTATGTGGTCAATGACTGTCGAGGAGGTTTCAGTAACACGTGTGGGAAGGGTGACCAAGGGGAAATAACCATTACTAGCCAACAAATTAATATAATCAGTAGCAAAGTTAGGTGCATTTGACGTAGATGCAATATCAATATTGAAATCACCAACTAGATAAACCTTAGTATTCTTAAGCATATTATGGGCTAGACTGTTGTTTAAATGATCTAGAAAGAGCTTGGAGTTATTTTTTGGGTGTCGATAAATAGCACTAATAACTACATCAGCACCATTAAGCTTTAACCAAAGGTTTTCACATCCATCAATATCTAAAAACAATTCCGGAATCAATTCAACGCAAATGTTGTTATTCACATAAATAGCTACACCACCTGCTCTAGTGGCAGAGTCATTATGAAAAAGCTTATAACCAGGTAAGTTGAGATTAGAGAGCGGTTGGTGATTAATTCGAGATTCAGATAAACAGATTATTTCAGGGGAGATCGGAAGTATACATAAAAATTCATGAAGCAAATCATAATTTTTTGGAAGTGAGCGGATGTTAAAATGAAAAATATTTAAAGATTTTGAATTAGACTTATTTAATGGAATATCGTTAATGTTATAATATGCACAAGGATAAAAGTTATTCGTCAATGAATTAACAGCTGCAGTTACAATATCAGAGTTATTAAACGAACAATCGTTTACGTCATCAGTGTTGAAGGCAATTTGACAATAACAGACTAAAAAAAACTAAAACAGAACAAGTCAGATCACTTGATTAAGTCAAGGTCTTTTTCTCCTTTTATTATAAGAGCGTTGGAGTCATTATGCTTTCTTGTATAAATATTTCCATTCATCGTCCAAAAATATTTATAATCCGCTAGCTTCGCTTTTTGCTTAACCATCCAGAATAACTTCTTTCGGGCTTGAGTTAAATTTTCATTAACGAAAATCCGATGCGTTCCTTCCACTGAAAATCCTTTGAGGTCCAAATTGTGAGCCAGCTTGCGATTGTAATAAAGTTCGTTACGAACATCACGATTGACGAATCGGGCAATAATCGGAGGTGGAGGTTGCGATTCATTATCCTTGTGTTTGTTGGTCCGAGAGGCAATTCGATGTGACGTTGAAATTTGTTCAGGGGATATCTCCACATTTAAAAGCTTAGCAACTTCCATGACAATTTTATTCGTGTTTTCGTTTTTTTTTACTGGGATTCCTGTTATTTCCAAATTTTGGCGTCTGCCATACTGTTCAAGGCTATCAATTTTTTCAGCCTCTCTTTCCCCTTGAATTTGGGACTCGACAATTTGTTTTTTCAACTTGCTGATTTCTTGTTCCTGCTGTCGGTTGATTACTGCTAGCTTGTCATTGTCCAGTTTAAGTTCCTCATATTTTGAAGATAAAAATATTTGACTCTCTTTCACTTCAACCAGCTCAGCTTGCAGAGAGTCAAGCTTATCAGCGAAATCTTTTTTTATTTGTTGAACTGCCTTTTCAACTAAACTGCTAACCGATATCGATTCTTCCTGGCGAGAATCATGGTTTTTGTCTGCTTTTCGTTCATCAAAATTTTTAGGTTGCCCTTTTCTTGCCATACTGTTGGAATTGCTCTGTGACGAAATAAATGTAAAAATGGCTAATTTTAAAAATACCTCGTGGTTGCTTCCAGGCTACTGACTAATTATTTGAAAAAGAATTGACTTTTATCTGCTTGGATCCACCCAATTACTGATTCCGCAAGACTAGCTTAAGAATTTTCTTTTCAATATCTTTTTAAACTATAATTTAGCCGTTTTTTTCCACTGTTTAACTAATTAAATCAGTTTAAATTGAGAGCAAAAATAACACGTCTAATCTCAGCGACAGATCGACAGAAAAAGGAACTTAAGTTACTAAACAGCTCAGATGGCCGAGTGGTATAGAGCGTTCGTCTCTTCAACTGTAGACTCGGGTTTGATTCCGAGTCGGCTCAAACCAATGACTTTAAAACTGGTATTCACAGCTTTCCTGCTTGACCCTCAGCATTAAAGGGACAGCGAGGAGAACAAGTCGGCAAGTTTAGCCTACTTGTTGTGCCGTTGGGAAAAGCACTTTACGAGATTCCCGCATCTTGGTGTGGTAGACAGATGGCTGCCAACTCTTAAGCCAGCTCGTATAGCGCTTTGATCGCTTTCTCGTGATAGGAAGATAAATATGCAACTAAATAAAAAAATAAATAAAAATATTTTAGTAACTTCAAGATTTCCGTCTTTGTAACATCTTCCGTATTTTAGTAACTCTAAGAGTTCCGTTTTTGTAACATTTTCGGTATTTTAGTAACTTTAGAATTTCCATCTTTGTAACATTTTCCGCATTTTAGTAACTTCAAGATTACCGTCTCTGTAACATTTTCCGCATTTTAGTAACTTCAAGATTTCCATCTTCGTAACGTTTTTTCGTATTTTAGTAACTTCAAGATTACCGTTTTTGTAACATTTTCCGTATTTTAGTAACTTTAAGCTTTCCGTTTTTGTAACATTTTCCGTGTTTTAGTAACTTTAAGATTGCCGTGTTGGTTACTT